>JAMPIV010000231.1:217500-538752 GCA_024509875.1 Oreohelix idahoensis
TCAATCCCTTCCAGATGAGCAATAGCTCTGAAACTTGGCACAGTTGTATATTCCCCATGACAATACAATAATCAGTCGTAAAAATAATAAAATGAATAAAATTAAAATTAATATTAATTTTGTTTGTTTGTATTGTATCATCACTGAAATGGGTGATAACTGCAAATAATCTAGGTGTATTCTTTCCAACAAGATTGTCTCTCTTGAGAGAAATATTGAAACACCCCCCTTTTCCACACACACACTATCGCACGCGCGTGCACAGACATACACACAACTGACAACTACATTTAAAAAAATGTAATTTACAACTCTTATCAAAATGTAAAAAAATAAAAAAAAAATTATTAACTTTTCGTGTAATATACTGAATAATGAAATCCGCTTCCTGTGCTCTGGACTCGTTTATCGCAAACTGATAAGGCCATTAGCGGATCGATTACATTTGATTTAAATTTAAAAAAGTAAATAAAAAATAACACTAAAAAGAAGAAAATAAAAATATATTTTAAACACAGGCTTTTAATGCACTGAAAAGCCACAAATAATTTTTCAAGGAGTTTATAGCTTGCAGTACAAAAAATGTAACATCAATGTGGTAAAGTGGGATGTTATAAATTTTTATAGGGGACTTAGTGTACTGACTGAGATCAGCTGTGAAGGTATCTGTATCTAATAGGTGTAGTGTTTTACAGATAACCTTACTTGCTACCACATTATGCCTCAGTCAGAATTATTCTGGAATATTGTGATGACTACGTTAAATGTCTAGGGTATGTATATGATGAAGTGTAAGTCACAACAACAACAGACAGATAAACAATTTAATTTATTCCACCACACTTGACAACACTGTGACACTCACACACATGTAACATTCTATAAGACTATCTTAAATGAGTCACTGGTAAATTTTCAAATATCAATATGTATTAAGTACTCTCATTCGCATCCATATGTCAAAAATTATTTGTCATCATGACTTCACGTGTTTGTTTATGTTGGAACTAGTATTGGAGATGTTCTCAGTTCCTTTCATTAAAACAATTAATTTCCCCTCTTATTTTTATACAATGTCAGTTTAAGATGGGGTTACATAATGTTGAGCTCCGCTGGCCACATAGGCTTATCTTTCGTGATGTCGGCAGGAAAAAAACTCCTCTGCTCGATTGCTCCCCTGTGTTCTGGAGACACCTCACTGTTTGCTATATGGACCAAGGAGTATGCTGTCCGCCTCTGGATTCAGCAAAGCTCTGACCAGGTGCTGCTCAATAACTTTTGGACCACGGTCCCACAATTCATGGAATAATACACAGTTACGTTGAATGGCAATGAATATAGCACAACTTCGATCTGCCGATGTCCCAGGCTTTTATTTAGAAAAATATGCACTGGTGCTCAACGCACTGGTTCTGTAGTAAGTTTATTTGAACATGTGGTGGTGACCTGACGCCTCTGATTGACTATATTCGCGGGTCTAACCAATCGTGCCATGTTTACCCAATCGTTTGAAAAAAAGTACTCCTACTCCCGTTTCCCCTGACAACAAAAGATAGTATTTATAGCCCGACTAATCGTGTTTAGCCTTACATTTCTTGCGCTCCAATCAAATCGGATTTAACATGGAGACCCATTTCCCGTACAATGGTGGGGTGAAAATCTGCCACTGAGCGATTCTGATTTGGGTGTTGTCTGACATCCCTCACTATTTCTTTTGGCTATAATTTGGTAATTCCTAGACTATTTGCGTAACGTTTAACATATTCTTTGTCAGCAAGTCCTAAGGAACCCAAATATACAAATTTAAAGGAGCTAAGTGGCTGCGTTCAAAATATGCATTTTCTTCTACCTCCTGTTTACTTCGAATAGGATGTGGTGTCTGGGTACTGTAATGTTTTCAAACGTAAACCAGTATAATGTCATGTTTCCTAATAAGCGTTTTGTGAGTTTTTAAAAACTAACTCTCGTGTGTGTAGTGTTTTTTGTCACTGTCGATTTGAAAAAAAGCTAGTGCTTGTGGCCTTATACGCGTGATGGTAGTAATTGTATAGCGAAACGCGTGTCTAGTGTTGCATGCGTTCCTGCTTCCAGCCTCTCCCTTTCTTTCTATCTTTAGTCCATCTGTCTTTCGTTTTAGGTAACGTAGTGTATAAAATGACATGAATGGAATTTTAAATCTAGGTCAACTTGCGTATCTCAAGGTTTTTCTTAGAAATGCAGCACATGTTTTATCGTAGAAAGCGGGTATTGAAGCAGTAGGCTTTTACTATCAACGTGAAACGTTACAATTTGCAGACGAAGGAGAAAACAAGGGGGATTTCGAGTACAGTCATTGTGACAGCACTGTTCTTTACCATTCTTCTTTCCTTTTATTGAATTTATGTGTTAGGCTTTACATTTACCTGATAATTTATATATGTGGATTAGAATTTTTCACGACATCTCCCCTCTTAAAACAGACATCTTATGTCAGTCCTTTATTCTATATACACATAGATAAATGTAAGTCAACTTGACTTTACTCTGCTGTGGTGCTATCATGGTTTTATGTAGTTGGGTCCATTCAGAGTAGGCACTACTCATGAAATCTGCCTCAGACCTCTACAACCAATAATATTTTTCGGTTATGTTACTGAACAGCCGCAAGTGTGACTGCTTGTCTTACTGCTGCTTCACAACCCGTATTCACCATTTCTCTTCTCTGAGTCTGCGCAATGACATGTCCAGAGAACATTAGATTTTCCTCAAAATGTACGTTATGAGGAGATAACATATACCTGGTGATAGCAGAGTTTTCGTAGTGGATCCCATAATCTTCTTATTAGCCTGTATGAAACATTCGGAATATCCTCAATCAAAGAGGCAACTCAGGGATTCATTACGTTCCTCCGAATTGTTTACATCCAACAATTTTGTCTGATCTCAGGTTTTACTGGAATCTGATAGTATCCTTTACTCAGATCCACTTTTGAGAAATATTTAGCTTTATTTAGCCTGGCAAACAACTGATTTGTATCCGGCAATGGATCCACCTGTCCTTCTGTAATAGCATTCAGTCTCCTGTAATCTATACAGAGTCTATGTTCTCCCGAGGGTTTCCTTAAGAGTACAACACCGGAACTATACGAAGATTCACTGTGTGAAATAATTCCTTCCTTCAACAAATAGTCTATCTCTTCCTTCAAAGCTTTCTCCTTAGCAAAAGGAATCGAATATGGTTTCATACAGACAGGTATGGGGTCTATCAGTTTCATATCATATTCCAATAAGTTTGTATGCCCTGGTCGGTCTGTTAACACCTCTGCATGATTATCTAGAACCTGTTGCACTCTCTCCTTCTGAGTTTTCGTTAAGTGTGTACTGATTTTCACCTGTGCCGCTGTCTCACAGGGGTGTAATGGATATTCAAATGATGAAAGTGGTTCCTTTTTCATCTCCATGGCAATGGACAAGGTCAACAAGTGTGTCTCTTCCTGATGTTCTCTTTCCAAATATTTCTTCAGGAGATTCACATGATAGATTTTTTCTTTCCCCTTCTTATCTATCTTATAATTGGTTCTAGACACCTTCTCTAGAACTGTATATGGACCTTGCCATCCAATTTGTAACTTATTCTGACTACCGGGGAGAAGAAGCAGTACCTTCTCTCCCACAGCCAAATCTCTGTCTTTAGCTTTCCTGTTATAATAGGCAGCATGTTTCTTCCTGGCTTGTTTCAAATTTTCATTGGCAAGTTTCCAGCCAGTTTTTAAACGAGTGGTCAGCTCATTCACATATTGGTATGAGGATGTAATATTTTCCTCTGCTTTTTCATCAGTCCACGTTCTTAACAGCGCTTACATATGGACCTTTAATTTTGTGGACCTATTTGTCCATGCACCGGTATGGTCTCTTCCACTGGAAGCGCTATAGTGATGATTTTTCTTCCCAGAATTATCAGTCACAAAACGACCGCTACCAATTCTTTTCTTGGGGCTGTCTCCCCACTTAGAATTCTTGATGAGAGATTTCCTCTCTACATCCTCTTCCTCCAGTTTGTTTAAGTCCGATTGAGGGATTTTCGGCTTATCCTGGGGTAAGACATCTTTTTGCACTCTCCGCATAGTGGCCATTGTAAAACAGTTAAGTGAAGCTTGTCCGTGAAAAAGGGCTTCCCATTCCCTTTGGTCCACTTTATCAAATTTATTTTTCATTTTATTATCAGGCCTAATTTTGCCCCGTGGCGTGTCCAGGTCCTGATCAATGTTCCCACTTGTGGGTGTTCCCTCATGTGCTATGCTACACCTCTATACAAAATTCTCAATGTCCCATCTTGCCTTGGGCCAATAATAATCGTGAGCCACCTTTTGGATGATGGTACCTATTTTCTCATGGTCCCCATCTGGTTTCACATGTAGGCTCCTTATTAATTCTGCCCTATATCTTTTAGGAAGTATCAGCTGTCCCTGACCTTTGGATCTAGCTCCAGTCTTCCGATACATCAACTTGTTTTTCATGTAAAAATCTCCCTTGCCTGGAGTTGTATGACAAGTTGACAATTTCCTGAAACAAGGCTTGAGGGTCTTATCCCCAGCCTGTGCCTTCCTCATCTCTTCTGGAGTGGTATCTAACAGAATATCCTCCTCCTTTCTTGAGGTCGACCTGACCTGAAGGGTGGCCATAACAATAGGGTTCCTTCTGCAACGGTCAGTGTCATGATTGTTCATCTTACAATTTTTACACCACCTTTTCTCTTGGTTGAAAGATTTTCTTTCATCATATTTCCTTTCATCGAATTGTGGGGTTTTATTTTTATTGTCATACCGTGGCCTATCAAATTGGTGCTTACCTTTGTTTTGATCTCTAGGATCAAATTTATTAAAGTTCTGTGGTGCCCTAAAATTATCCACCTGTTTCTTTTTATTACCTACTACCTCTGCCTGAGCTGCTTGATACCTTTCAGCAACATTTAGCAACTCATCCAGCCTCTCTGCACCTTGTTCCATGAGAAACTTTCTCAGGTCTGGAGCCATGGACTCTCTTAATTGTTCTATAAGGACCATTTCCTTAAGATCTTGGGTTTTCCCCAGAGAAGTCCATTTCTCCAAGTATGTCTCTAACCGTGCAGAGAACTGGTGATAGGTTTCACCTGACAGTAGTTTAGCATTCCTAAATTTTTTCCTGTAAAATTCTGCGTTCTTTTCATATCTTAACAAAAGAGCCTGCTTTAGCATGTCATAATTTTCCTGATCACCTCTGCTCATTTTTGCAAAAACTTCATAAGCTGCCCCACGAAGCCCTTGAGATAACTTTAAGCTCCACCTTTCTCTCTCTAACCCATATGTGGTAGCTAATAGTTCATATCTATTTAGATAGCTCTCAATATCATCGTCTTTCTCAACAAAGTGATCTAAATGAAAATTCATAGCTGAGGTTGAGGCTCCCTGGCTAGCAGTGGCATCAGAGGCAAAGGGACTGGCACCATTTTCAGGAGCACGGCCTTGAAACTCAAACTCCCTTAGTCGTAACTCATGTTCCCTTTGTAATCTCTTCTCCTCCTTTTCTGCTTCCCTCTCTGCAGTCAATCTTCTTTCTTCTGCTTCCAATGCTTTAGCCTCTTTGTCAGCCTCAATCTGCAACCTCTTAGCCTCAACCTCAATCTGCAACCTCTTAGTCTCAGCCTCTAATTTTCTTTCGGCCTCTTTTTCTAATCTTCTTTCTTCCCGTTCAATATATTTGTCACATTCAGCAGTGACATAAGCAATCATAATTTGCCCGTCCATTCCTAACTCTTTCGCAGTCTGTACAGCAGCAGATCGAAATTTTGCCAAGTCGGCCATTGTCTAACATACAAATGTAACAATTCAATCTTTCAATAATTATCTAAGGACACTACAGGCACTGAGAGCTCAACGTTATTTATTTTCACCCAAGGATACTTTTTAATTCTTATTATTCCCTGAAGTGAATTACCCCCAATATTTTTAATAGGGAAAGATTCAAAATCCCGAGAGCGAGACCCCAATATATGTGGTAAAGTGGGATGTTATAAATTTTTATAGGGGACTTAGTGTACTGACTGAGATCAGCTGTGAAGGTATCTGTATCTAATAGGTGTAGTGTTTTACAGATAACCTTACTTGCTACCACATTATGCCTCAGTCAGAATTATTCTGGAATATTGTGATGACTACGTTAAATGTCTAGGGTATGTATATGATGAAGTGTAAGTCACAACAACAACAGACAGATAAACAATTTAATTTATTCCACCACACTTGACAACACTGTGACACTCACACACATGTAACATTCTATAAGACTATCTTAAATGAGTCACTGGTAAATTTTCAAATATCAATATGTATTAAGTACTCTCATTAATATATATGTCCTGATTCAACTACAAAGTGAACCAGGAATCACAATCAATTTTAATTACAATTTATATGTACAGGATTTATCAATATGAATCTTGTAGTGACATATTTTATTAATATTATCTTATGTGTGTCAGTTGTGTGGTAGTAATATAAGGTAATACTGGTTTTGTTTTTTCAAGCTATGTTGTTATTTGTCATCATGACTTCACGTGTTTGTTTATGTTGGAACTAGTATTGGAGATGTTCTCAGTTCCTTTCATTAAAACAATTAATTTCCCCTCTTATTTTTATACAATGTCAGTTTAAGATGGGGTTACATAATGTTGAGCTCCGCTGGCCACATAGGCTTATCTTTCGTGATGTCGGCAGGAAAAAAACTCCTCTGCTCGATTGCTCCCCTGTGTTCTGGAGACACCTCACTGTTTGCTATATGGACCAAGGAGTATGCTGTCCGCCTCTGGATTCAGCAAAGCTCTGACCAGGTGCTGCTCAATAACTTTTGGACCACGGTCCCACAATTCATGGAATAATACACAGTTACGTTGAATGGCAATGAATATAGCACAACTTCGATCTGCCGATGTCCCAGGCTTTTATTTAGAAAAATATGCACTGGTGCTCAACGCACTGGTTCTGTAGTAAGTTTATTTGAACATGTGGTGGTGACCTGACGCCTCTGATTGACTATATTCGCGGGTCTAACCAATCGTGCCATGTTTACCCAATCGTTTGAAAAAAGTACTTCTACTCCCGTTTCCCCTGACAACAAAAGATAGTATTTATAGCCCGACTAATCGTGTTTAGCCTTACATTTCTTGCGCTCCAATCAAATCGGATTTAACATGGAGACCCATTTCCCGTACAATGGTGGGGTGAAAATCTGCCACTGAGCGATTCTGATTTGGGTGTTGTCTGACATCCCTCACTATTTCTTTTGGCTATAATTTGGTAATTCCTAGACTATTTGCGTAACGTTTAACATATTCTTTGTCAGCAAGTCCTAAGGAACCCAAATATACAAATTTAAAGGAGCTAAGTGGCTGCGTTCAAAATATGCATTTTCTTCTACCTCCTGTTTACTTCGAATAGGATGTGGTGTCTGGGTACTGTAATGTTTTCAAACGTAAACCAGTATAATGTCATGTTTCCTAATAAGCGTTTTGTGAGTTTTTAAAAACTAACTCTCGTGTGTGTAGTGTTTTTTGTCACTGTCGATTTGAAAAAAGCTAGTGCTTGTGGCCTTACACGCGTGATGGTAGTAATTGTATAGCGAAACGCGTGTCTAGTGTTGCATGCGTTCCTGCTTCCAGCCTCTCCCTTTCTTTCTATCTTTAGTCCATCTGTCTTTCGTTTTAGGTAACGTAGTGTATAAAATGACATGAATGGAATTTTAAATCTAGGTCAACTTGCGTATCTCAAGGTTTTTCTTAGAAATGCAGCACATGTTTTATCGTAGAAAGCGGGTATTGAAGCAGTAGGCTTTTACTATCAACGTGAAACGTTACAATTTGCAGACGAAGGAGAAAACAAGGGGGATTTCGAGTACAGTCATTGTGACAGCACTGTTCTTTACCATTCTTCTTTCCTTTTATTGAATTTATGTGTTAGGCTTTACATTTACCTGATAATTTATATATGTGGATTAGAATTTTTCACGACAATCAAATTGACAAAAAGCCTGGGGCGCTTAAGCGCTTGTCATATATTTTATCCATAAGTGTGTAATGAAGTATAAAGCAGAAGTTAATTTCATGTAGAATCAGCGCCCCAGGCTTTTTTGTCAATTTATTCCGTCCACTTCTTCATTTGCCCTTGTTTATTGCAGAGCAGTTTTCCATTCTTGTCTTTTATGAGGCAACTTGTTTGCTTGTATTTCCCTGTTAGCTTCTTTGTGCTGTTATTCAGTTCTCTCATATATATATATATTTACTCACAGAATAGACGTATTTTGATTTTGGTAGTTGTACCCACTATTTTAGGAATGTCCTGCTTAATTTGTGCCCGGGGGCCCCTTAAATTGTATCTACACAATGTGTATGTATATATATATATATATATATATATATATATATATATATATATATATATATATATATATATATATATATATATATATATATATATATATATATATATATATATATATATATATATCATACACACAGAATTGTCTAGACCAGTGGTTCTTAACGTGGGCCATGTGACATAATTTGTGCGCTCGCGTCTCCTCTCCGGCGGTATTGAACTACATTTGTTGTGCGTACTGAATTAGGTGTATTATTCTGTTGTTAGTACTCTGTTTTCCCCTACTGTCATTGTTCATGTTTCACGCTTCGATGCATGACAGGACCAGACAACCGTATCGCCCATCCCTGAGAGATTAACTGAGTCCCTAAAACGTGATAATACCACATTAACTCCAGGTAAATGCGAGAACGAAGTGTTTGCTAAAGATAGCATAATTAGTTCCGACTCGACAGGAAAAATGTAAGAAGTTATAACGTAAACATTACCAAGAATTGTCGGATGTAGCAACTCCGTATACGGAGGAGGACTGTTTGAAATTTTCAAACGCATGAGTCATACAGAATACTGCATGAGGAAAAGTTTTCATAATGTGAACTTTGAATGTATTGGCTGGCTTCTGAGGCGCAAATAAACAACCGCACTGATTGGGAGTTATTAAGAAAACGCCAGGTGGAAGCGTGGGCTAAAAACTTATGAAATAACGCAGGAAAAGTTTGACATAAGGCCCTTTATTCTTTAAATCGTCAAAGTAGATAGCTCGGACCTTGCCAAAAAAAAAAAAAAAAAAAAAAAAAAAAAATTGAGTCAAGATTCTGAATGTTTAGGAACGGAAAAACGTATTAGAGCATCTTTTATCCACTGGAAGTTTTTATTTTAATTTTTAAATAAAATTTTGCCTCGTTTTGGCGAGGCGCGCCCCGTTCAACCTTGCCGGTTATTTTAGGGCGCATGTCCAAATATAAAAGACCTCTAGATCTGGAGATTCCAATGGAAAAGAAAACTCGCTAATATTAATACGGAATCGGACTCCTGCAGAAACTACTCACAAGTCACAGAGGAATTCTGGAATAAGAAATAATATCCCAGACGTGTGTTTGAGGCATCTGTGTTAAGTTGCCAAGACTATTTACCCGAACAAGACGTCTAAAATTTGCCTAGGTACTAGAGTGAGTTGTACATATTTTTATACTTTGAATTTTACTTGTTTATACTAGCTAGTTTGTTCATTTGTTGTTGTTTCCGTAACTTCATTGTTTTTTACATAGACAGGGGTGTCAGCCCTTTGCTAAAACCCCCAACCTGGAGGACTATTCATAGACTGGGTGATGCGCCAGACAACAGAGGGCAGTCGAAGAGGAATAAGATGGACTACATTTTCTACATTGGAAGATCTGGAATATGCAGATGACATTGCACTACTAACACATTCACATCAACACATCCAGGAAAAAACGGATAGACTTAATAAGTATAGCCAGCAGGTGGGCTTGAACATCAATTTAAAGAAGTCAGAGGTCATGACGCTCAATGTGAGCAACCTTGAGCCCATATCAGTAAGGAATCAGCAACTGGTACAGACAGACACCTTCACATACCTAGGATGTATAGTAACACTAGATGGCGGGGCAAGCAAAGACATCAACAACAGAATAAACAAAGCAAGAACAGCCTTTTTTAGCCTAAACAACATCTGGAAGTCCTCTCAATACAGCACAAGCACAAAATTAAGATTATATCAGAGCTGTGTGCTTTCTATGCTTCTCTATGGTGCGGAAAGCTGGAGAGTTACAGAAAAGGAAACGTCGAAATTGTCCTCTTTTCACACAACATGCCTAAAAAAAATTCACCGAATCTTTTGGCCGAATACCATCACCAACCAAGATCTGCTTACTCGGAGCAAGCAAGAGGACTTGCACACCATCATAGCTGGCAGACGCTGGAGCTGGGTTGGCCATGTCCTCAGAAGAGATCCCGATGTCATCACAAGAACAGCTATGCTTTGGACCCCTGAAGGAAAACGAAAGAAAGGCCGACCAAAAACAACTTGGCGGAGAACTGTGGAGGCTGAGATGCAAAGAATGAACCAGAGTTGGAGCACTGTACGAAGGATGGTCACCGACCGAGCAAAGTGGAATAAATTTGTTTTTGCCCTACAAGACGCCACTAGGCGTGATGGCCACTGACTGCTTTGACGGTCGGCGGCTAAGGATCAAAGAAGAAGAAGATACTAGCTAGGAGTGTTAAAGATTCATTCGAGGCTAGCAACCTCACCATGTGAAAGGATACATGCATGAACCACCACAGCTAGCGCTGGTGATTTCTTCATGCTAGTTTAAACGGAAGAACCAAAAGCAGAGGTAACCCAGACTCCAAGTGGAGAAAGGAAGTTGATGATGATGACATCATATGTACACTATCCTTTGTAATGAGTTGAATGCATGTTTAAAGTTGTTCCTTCAGGCACAAGCCACTTGCCGCTGTCCAGTTGAAATTTTTTCATTACAATAACTAAAAGAATGATGATTTTGTTATCACATCCCCTAAGTTATATGATATACACTCAGGGAGAATACAAATTCTGATAAAAAAATCGGTGACGGACAGCGGGGAAAGACATCTGATCTAAATCAGGAAAACAAATACTTAGGAGCGGAATGCGTTCTTTTATTCCCTCTAAAGTTGGTGGTACGTATTGGAGAGACCATTTGAGGTTCTACTTACGTTACCAGCTATACTAGTCTGTGGTTCGAAGCTTGAGATCGTGTCACGCATTGCCTCCCCTAAGCCCTGCAGTAGTGGTCCAACAGTGGCCACAACTCAAGAGTAACTAATTTAGGTCTTCCAAGGTGTCTACCTTTGCACAAGATTACTCTTGGCAGAGTTGTAGATAGAAACATAATGATGCTTCTATCTCAAGGGCGTATTCATAAGATATTCCAGAAGTCAAGAACAATGCTGCACGGGGCAGAGCAAAGTTAACTTAGTATCTGGTCCGCCGATTATTATGAAGATTTATGCAATTTAGTTTTAGCCCGTTCAAGCTCCCAGCTGGTTTAATCCAGCAAAATCCCTCTTATTACTATTTGGCGCTATAGATGTGTGTGTATATATATATATATATATATATATATATATATATTTGGCGCTATAATATATATATATATATAATATATATAATATATATATATATATATATTATATATAATATATATATATATTAGATAATGTGTGTATATATATATATATATATATATATATATATATATATATATATATATATATATATATATATATATATATATATATATATATATATATATATATATATATATATATATATATATATATATATATATATATATATATATATATATATATATATATATATATATATATATATATATCTTATCCTTAATGACTGAATCAACTATAAATTTTGTAAAGCAACATAAAAATTTAATAATCAGTTATTCTTTAACAGTCTAAAATAAATATGAAGTGATGGGTGAACTTTAGTTAAAAATTGTCTTCACTGAGACTTGTTAGAGGAGTAATAAAAATGTCCTTTTGCTGTTTCCTTTATAAAGAACTTAGTTGGGTCTAAGTGAGTACTGCCGCCGTGGTTTTCGTCAATTCTCAGTGACGAATCCCAGCTCTTGACTCACACGATAGTGGCGAAGAAATTTACTTCAAACTGGTCTGGTACTACAAACAGTCTTGTAGCTTCGAACCACGAACTTTAGACAAAATAAAAAGAACAAAAGCCTCTGCTAAGTATATTGTGGTCGGGAGATTAAACAGGCGCCTTTTCCCGCTGTCCTTCCACCAATTGGGTCTCTCTGAATTTTTATTCTCCCTGAGCATATCCAGCATAGCTCAGGGAATATGATTAGAAATCACATTATTCTTCTGTCACTTAAACGGGAAAATGTGTCTAGACAGCGCGAGTGCAATGGCTTTTGCCTGAACTAACATTATAAAAGTACACATATCTCACAAAATGATACTACACACCCTAGGCACATGTGAGGCATTTGTCTCACTGCTCCATTCGGAGTCTGGGTTCGCTTCTGCTTTCGCTTTCCTGAGCGAACTGGCATAAAGCCAACACCAGCGCTTGCTGTAGTGGTTTAGGAACATACCATTTTCATATGTTGAGGTTGCCAGCCTCCTATGCCTTGTATAACCACTTAGCAAGTACAGACATGTCAAATTCACATTGTAAAATAGGTTCTTACACTTAATCCAAAATAACTTTTGGTAACACAATCTCCTGGCAAGATGAATGGACACAGCAACTTTGATTAGATGCTTCGAACCCTCGGTCTGGGAAATTTTAGTATTCCTCTTATGACGAGTGCTCTGATTCCTTAAGTCTCCAGTCTTGGTGTTTAAAAATGCGGGTTTTCTTTTCTAAGTTACAAAGATGCCCCAATGCTTCGTCTGTCACCTATAATTTGGAATTCTAGTCCGATGTCTCTCTGGCTCTTGGGAGTTTCTAATTTGACGTTGCGATGCAGTCTGATTTGTGTTTCCGAATTTGCTAGGTTATATTCTCATTTTCCTTCAAGTTTCCACATTGGTATTTCCGACCAGCTTTCCTATGAGAGCTAAAGTTTATTTAGGCTATCGATTTAGACCAATCCTGTCACTTTAGAACTATGTGGGTCGGGGTGTTAAATCATTACTATCCCCCGCGTGTTTTAAAATATCAATTTTAAAATTTAAACTCGTGACCTCTTTCAAATATGGCAGTATTACTTCCGATTGCACTTGCGCAAACTTACAAACAAATCTGTGAACTCATTTTCTAATTAATATCTTCCGCCCATATTGTCTCCCCTGACAGGTTATCTGTACTATTGATACAGAGACGGACCATCGGAAGCGATAACCTATTATCACCTGTGTTTACGTAATCTCCCAGACGGATTTCTCAGACAGCCAATCTGGCTTTCTTTCCGTCGATCGTGCGAGACCACCTTGTGTCAACAATGATTTCACGTGACCGTCTGCATTACAGGACACTGGGCGATAAAATTATAATCTGCTAGCCGGTCTAATTAGCCTTGTAATACTACGATTCACATGGTGAAATGTAAACAAGTCTGGGAGTGACTAGGCAAGAATGTAGGTGCATAAAATATGCCAAATAATAGGACGATGAGTGAGGAAAATGAAGAAATAAGTTGATAATGAAGGAGAGAACGAAAATGATGTAACACAACTGATTTCGTCACAGATCGACACGTGAAACCTACCTCCAACGGGTGGTGAAAATCCCTACCTTGACCGTAATCGATTACTTCCAGAATTCTTTGGAGATGTGCCCTTGCCACAGAGACGAAGTGACGGAACCAGGAGCACCAACATTTCAGCAATTTGGGAGCTAAGTTATAAGTCTAGCAGGCCATCTCAAAAAACTATATTTTCATCTCCCAAACCGAGATCTATGATGAACCATAATTTCTCATAATTAGCATTTGATATTTATTTAAATTTGTTTCAAAGTAATTGAGCAATAAATTTTTATATGTTGATTTTGACAAATTCATAGTTGAATTAATCATTACAGAGAGAAAGGCATATGTATGATTCAGAACCTCTAGTATATATTCATTAATATATATATATATACATATCTATATATATATATATATATAATATATATATATATATATATATATATATATATATATATATATATGTATATATATATATATATATATATATATATATACATATCTATATCGAGCTAATAAAAGGAGTTTCGCTGAATTAAATCAGCTGGGGGCTAGAACGAGCAAATCGTTTATATTCATCTACAAAAAAGGCGGCGGGTCAGATACAACGTTAACGAGCTAAGACTCATTCAGCATTGTTCTTGACTTCTTAAATATTTTGTGAATACATCCTCGAGGTACAAGCGTCATTATCCTTCTATCTACAACTCTGCCAAGAGTAATCTTGTGCGAAGGTAGACACATTTGAAGACCCACATAAGTTACTCTAGATTTTGGCCACTACTGCAGAGCAAGGGGAGGCAACCCGTGACAGGCCATATGGTCTCAAGGGGGCCGTATTTCTAGGGGGCCACAGTAACATGGTAAAGTACCTTTTTCCAGCTAACAGCGACTTTGAGGGGAACCACTGGGGTAAATAAGGCTCAGAAGAGGGACCATGAGTAAAAAAAGGTTGAAAACCCTTGGTCTAGACTGTAATGCAGACATTAGTAATTAGCAAGGGTTAAGCTCCAGCAATTCTACAGGATTTGTAAAATTAGTAATTACTAATGTTAAGCTCTAGGCTCGCCTATTTTAGGGGGAAAATAATCATGTGGGCCTGAGATAGCAAGTAGCACTATACAAATTCTTGTAAATTATTTGTCTCGGGTTACTAGTCATTTACGATATTCCAGGGAATATTTTCGAACTCTCATACCCATAGCTCCAAAGAGACGTCAGTTATGTTAACAATTTGTTGTTTCGTTCACATCATAATTAACAGAAACGGTATACTTGTCTTTGCCAATAGATTTTCTCTACATTTTGTTAAAGATTTCGACAGAGTCAATGGTTGTTAATTCTTCTTCTTCCTCGTTCACCTTCAGACTTCCACATTAATAACTGCGATAAAGGCAGTAGTCAACTCAAGGTTCCTGACATCTCCAAACAGTTTTTAGTTGACAGAAGTGGGTTGTTGCCATATGCTACTCCGTTCATTGCTGTAGGTAGGGCAGGACTGCAGCAGGTGTTCGACTGTCATCGGGCTGGTACCGCAGGTGCATAGATCTGTTGCACAAATTTTGTATTTGTGGTATACACGGTCTCAGTCTGTTGTGCCCAGTGCGTAGCCGAAAAATGGTGACCTGTTCTCTCCTAGATAGCTGATGATGTACATCATTTTTTAAATGGCCTGGGTGCTCTCTTTCCCATTTGGACTTGAATGTGGCTTTTATAGTAGTTTTTGCCATTTTGTAAGTTTTCTCTATATCATTTTGTTGTAAGGCTCCTCCTTCCTTAGCAGGTTTGTCTGCCTTCTCATTTCCTGGTATGTTGCAATGGGCTGGTATCCACATTGGATTGTGCACTTGTTGAAACATTTGGCCAGTCTTTCAAAAGAGTTTATTATACGATATTAATATTTTTTTAGCGAAAAAAAAAACAGCCCAAAAAAAACAACAACAAAACAACAACAAATAAACAAACAAACCAACCACACACACACAAAAAGAAAAGAATCAAAAGCATTGGACAAAAACGGGAAAAGAATGTACAAAATCTTCAGGGCAATAGAAATAGAGAGATACCTTAAAGCACTCAAAGAGGGACACTGGAGACAGATAGGATAAGAATAATAAGGACATAGAATGACGCTGAATAGGACACGGGAAAGCCTGGTGGGAATTTGATGAACGCCTATGCTGAAGTGTTAAGATAAATGACAAAGATGATGATGATGATGATGATGATGAGGATGAAATATGTATGTACAACAGCAAGAAAGTTCGTTCTTTACTGTTAAGGACAAAGTCAATTGCTTACGCCACTGCTACAAGGCCTTTGTCGGGGACAAATGGAAAAAAATAAAGGGAGAACAGAGACGCTTCATCTCAGTCAAAGACCTTGTGGTCGTGAAGTAGGTACACTTTTCCTTTGTTCTAGTAAGAGAAGAGTGGCAGAGTAGTTAGAACATTTGAGTCTCGAGGCAATGTTACTGGATTCGAAACCAGGTAGTGCACGCTTCTGCCTAATCAAATGTAAGTGGGTATCTGGCTCTATCTCAGGAGTTAAGGCAGGCAAAAGCCACAAGGAAGGCGTATGGCGTGCAACTACAACAGTAATTGTTTACAGGGATGGCCTATGGATTGTTGTCATGAAGGTCTACAGAAATTGGCTCGTTAAGAAAGAAAGAGACATATTCGAGATAAGGAGAAGAATAGGAGAAGGCGAATACTCTCAACTACTTAGTGTTTTCTAATAAATAGACAAGAGGAAGTATATTGAGGAGTTGGCAAGAGAGGAAGAAGATGCTGCAGCCAAAGGAAATATGAGAGAACTGAATAACAGCACAAAGAAGCTAACAGGGAAATACAAGCAAACAAGTTGCCTCATAAAAGACAAGAATGGAAAACTGCTCAGCAATATACAAGAGCAAATGAAGAGGTGGATGGAATATTTTGAGGACCTTCTCAATAGACCAGCTCCACAAAACCCCACAGACATACAGCCAGCAGAAGAAGAGCTACAAGTTAATTGTAAAAGACCAACGAAGGAAGAAATAAAGAAAGCCACAAAGCGTCTAAGAGATGGAAAAGCGGCTGGAACAGGTGGCATTCCAGCAGAGGCCATCAAAGCAGATATTGTCGTACGGTAGGTAAAGTGTTTTACTGGGCCCGTCTAAGTAAAGAGTGAATGTTGACAGATACACGAGAATGTATAGAAAATAGATTTCACAGGTGGTAGGGTTGAGGGAAAGATATGTCTCTGGAGTGAGTAGGTTTCTCTCCTCCAGCCTATCCGTACAACTGTGCTTGTTTACAAGACAGTCTTTGCCTCCCTATCTAGAATAAGACAAGTTACTCTACACACACACAACATTATGTGACAACAAGACACATACACGTGAAAAACTAAGGATAAATGGGAATGGGTCTGAACAACACACAAATGTTAAATTTCTTTTGTTGTTTATTATCATTAAAATTTGTCACAACATCAAATACCCTAAAGATAGCAAAAATTCATTTACATTCAGAGGAAATAAAGAAAAATGGTGCGCCTTCACCGTATGAAGAAAACCCAAAGAAATATTAACCCAAAGGTTGAAGGTTAGCACTTGGTTACAAAATAAACAATATTGGTACACTATAAGACCAAGTAAAGTAAACAAAAATCAGACAACCAAATTAATAGGTAGTTTCCAGCAACAACAAAATCATCACACGCTCTCTCACTCAGTGGCTACTTCTCACTCTCTTAGCTATTTGTTTATTTTTACTCGTGGGTCAGTGGTATCCCTTTGTAACATATTTATTCCACGAACATAATCCCTATTTCACTGTGATTAATATACCAACCCAGCTGTCGAGGATACAGATTGACCCCAGTTCACCCCCCCCCCCAAAAAAAAGAACTCATGAGGTGAACGCCGAATATGTTAATTCCACGATGAATCCTGGTAACGATATAAATCGTAAAGGTTATCTTCACTGTTCTAAAACTATCATTGTTCCTCCGATGGGGTGCACAGGGGAACGTAAGTCTAGACACAGGAACTACAACTGAATAACTTCGTTGCGACAACTCTTGCAGTGTTGGGCGGGCGCGGAAAAACAGGCTTATTTTCCGCTCAGTCGGGAACTTCTATCTGGATACAGGTTGTATTACAAATAGTTGAATATTGTGAGAATCCTTGATGTTTACCATTTAAGAGAGGGGAATACTTCTAGTATCTGGAGAAATCCCGGTTGCTTCAAATGTTAAAAATGATGATGATGGATTTTTATATCGGCCGACACTTTGCCAGAGCTCCGGTCCTGCACAGTGTATAAAAATAGGTACTCCACTGGAATACAACTGTCAGGTGTCGGGGGAAAATAATAATGTTATCAGGTATAATCCACTGTGGGCTATTAAAACATATCCTGGATTTGGTAAGTCCAGTAGTATAATTTATAGTCACACAATATCATCTGGCTAGTACACACTTATAAATGATAACGAAAAAGACCGCTGGTCCTCGGCTTGGGGATCAGGTCTGCGAAAAATACAAGAAAACATTTGTGGAAAAATACTACCATTCTATGTAAATATATATATATATATATGGACGGGGACATGACAGTCTCTTATCCGCTCTGTCAATCCTGACGAATTTAAAAGATACACGGTGTTTGTTCTTCGCCTACACACAGACATCGCTGGCCGCGGATTTGGGTCGGATCGAGTCAATGATGACTCACCCGCCACGTATCGCGGCGCTGTCATTCGCACGGTGTGTTATTTATTATTCTTTTTTCCATACGCACCACGTACAACATGATCACCTGTCATTAAGTAGCTATTAAATTGTCGGTGTCTGTTACTTTGTCGTATGGCATTAAAAAAAATAAAAGATGCTATAATAACAATAATTACAAATGAAATATAATCATGTATTCTTTTCTCCCACTGTCAGTCGTCTAACGCCTCTAAGTCCGGTCTGCTTAACAGTCGTGTTTATCTTTCTCTCCTGGAGAGTTAAGTGCCGCGTCCCTACACTGTAAACATAATTACGGTCTTGTCTCAGTGTTACGTACATTTATTACCTAAGGGGGTAGTCTTCGGTCCTGCCAAATGTACGCACCAGTTTTATATAGTTATATTATTTGAGCGTTCGATTGATTCACGCACTGACGTGCACAATGCAGTGTGAGTTGCTTTGGACGCACGGGTAACCTAGTTTGGGGATTGTGACGTCATGTTTTGAACGGGGCAGTGCGGACTTTGTTACCGAGAAAATCCATATTATTGGAATTGTCTGTCGTTTTGTATAAGCCATTATGTTATATTGATTCAATTGGTATTCTTTTATGGAAGGATCATTTTGTCGCCCCCTTCTGAATAGATTATTGCCGTAAACTAAAGTATAGGCCGCTCCCAGTTGAGTCTAGGACATCTTAGCATGTAAGATTTTCCTAGAATGGACAGACGGAGTGGTGGTCATAGTTAGAGTCTTACCGTAGAAATCGAGAAACTACTCTCCTTATTCGTATATCCTACATTCAACAATGCCAGAAGCGTGGCATAGAATGGGAGAGGTTAGTCAACTGGAATCTCTAACCTGTTCGTATTATCGTGTATGACTTTGTTTGAAACTATATGCTATCTAACGTTACGTTTTGGAGAACGTATGGGATTGTGAAGTATGATATGGAAGATTTTATCCTGGAGTATGAATACGTTACCATGATAGACGTCCTTGAAAGAAGGTCAATGGACTTGAATGAGAAGAATATTATACGGTAAAAGTTTAGTGATCCTTAGTCACTTGAGTCAGAGGACTATATAGGTAGAGAATCTTTACTTTAAAAGAAATTACCATTATGCTGATGTATGATCTTTGCGCCTGTGACGATGTTAGTCTTGTCCACTCCGTATGTGTCATGTTGGATAAAATCTATGTACAGTCATCACCGACTTATGTACTGCCAGTACTTGCCCAGTTCACCCAGTTCAACACTACTTGTTGAAGTTCGTTTGAAGAATATTGTTAATTGTTCATTTTAATATTCGCTATTTTTTTACCTCTTCACCAGTATTTTTCAACCATGTCTTCACCTACGCCTGTGGGTTAACTTAAACATCCTATTACTCAGAAATAGATCTGTTCTCTTTCCCCATTTAACACGCACAGTTTATTGCGTTCGTTAATTCCTTTGATGTAGATCACCAGCAGACTTAATTAGCTATGTTACTTGGAGATTTTTCGGAAACGACTGAAATCGGTGTAAGAGATTAGACAGAGATCAGGGATGAATTAAGACATAGTTTGGTCCCTTCTGAATAGATTAGAACAGGTGATAGCTCAGTGAGAGGACAATGTAAAGATAATAGATTTTCACGAGTGAGATGGTGGAAACTAGTTAGAGTCTGTCCCTGAAATCGAGAAACTTCTCTCCTTCAGCCTATCTCTACAACAGAACTTAGTTTGTCAGACAGTCTACTAGAATATATATTAATATATCTCACCACATACACACACACACACACACACACACACGCACGCACGCACACACACACACAAGTGACGACAGTTAGACGCACAGACGTGAAAACTACATCAATGGATTGGGGATTTTTTGGGACAAGCTGACCGACACACGTAAATAAAATTTATGTAAGTTTTATTTATCATAAAGAAACTTTACAACAGCGATAATATGACTATCAAATCAAATACAAGTAAACATAGGTTAATGAATTAATTAAAGAGTTAGACTCATATGTGTAATCCTCCCTCCCTCTGTTGAGACTGTGGCAGATTATGATAATTGATTTCATATATCTATTTTCTTTATCTTCATTTTTTTTACCTGTCTTCACCTACGCCTGTTGGGTTAACTTAAACCTCCTATTACTCAGAATAGATCTGTCTCTCTTTCCCATTTAACACGCACAGTTTATTGCGTTCGTTAATTCCTTTGATGTAGATCACCAGCAGACTTAATTAGCTATGTTACCTGGAGATTTTTCGGCAACGACTGGTAAATCGGTGTAAGAGATTAGACAGAGATCAGAAGGATGAATTACTTTTAGTACTAAGAGCAGATAACTTTGGAACTAAGTGGTAGACAACTTTTATTACTTCCCTTGTAAAACTGTTCGTTAGTAAAGTAATTAAACACGGCGTATTGCCAGATCAAAGACGAGCTTCGCTCGATGACCATGTCTGCAAGTAATAAAGTAATTAAACACGGTCTGGTAAATTACGTATATGCCTGATTTTAGCGAGAACGTGGAGTTCTGTTTTTCGGCGTTAGTGTGAGTAGATCTTTGATGTAAAGATCTAAACGTAGATCCACCGTGGGTGCGAACATCTGGCAAGAGTCTGTAGTTATAACTTTCCCTTTGATTCCAGATATGTATATACCAGAGTATTCTAGCTAAAGTCACTCAGTACTCCTCAGCTTTTTAAGACGTCTAACGGCGATTTCTAGAAATCCTTTGTATTAAGTGAAGTTTCTTAGGTTATCGTTAGAGAATAGTCTAGAAGTAGCTGTGTGAAGGTAAATATACTAGACTAGTAGTTTTGAGTGATTAAGTGGTAAATCGTCAATTATATTGTACTAGTTATTCCTTTGCAGAGTGATTTACTAGTTTACGCGTCATTAAATTCTCTAAGTTTTCATGTGTTACAGTGGATACCCGCAATAACTTAAATTTAATTTCTGCTAGTAACCAGTCAGAGATTATTTTAACTCACTAGTAATTGCGATTCATCATGAGTATTGACGAAATATGTATTTATTTCCAATTCATGATGACTGTGTTTCCAGGAAATGACGTGGAGTTTATTTCACGGAAGTTTTAAACGTAAGACAAGCTCTAAGCTCGCTAGTTCTGATTAAAGCAGTCAAACTAACCGAAGTGACTGCATTCTCTATTTTGCGGGGTAAGGATAGGATTGTGTACAAATATATTATGTTAAGTATTTGTATCTTTTCTCTTTTATAAGTATTTGGGTCAAACCCTATAAAAACTTACCAGCGGCTTTCATTCCATATGACACTGAGAATACTTTATCAAAGAACATTCTGATAATATATCGGGGTTTTTTCAAGGTGACTTGTCTAGTCTCGTGTTTTACACCAAGTAAAAGACAGTACCAACCCTAAGAAATATTAAGAATAAATGGTAACTGGATTCATCAATATCCAGATTTCTTTATCCAAGTGCATATACCTTCAGCCAGTTGAAGTGACAAAATCACGATTGACATTACATATATAACGACCACTGTGTTGTGAAGAAGATTGATCCTGAACAGATTTTATTTACCTGACACTCGATTTAACGATTGAAGATTCCAAGCCTACTGTACACTGTGAACATTAGACCTCTTAATTATTTTATGACCTGGACAAAAATTGAAGTGACATTTATCAGCATCCTACTGTCAGCAGTGAACCAAGCGTTTCCCAACATTTTTTTGATTAATTAGTCTTCAGAGAAACTTGGGCTTGATTCGCCAAGAACACCAGCATTGGATGGTCTGGGTGTACCTTAACAATTGTTCCAGATGTTGTGAAAGGAACCTATTTAGGTAAGAGCGAGACTGAGTTGTGATCACAGGTTGTCAGAGCGAGAGAATGCAGGATGAATAATTCTTTCAGTTTATAACCCATGTACTAACTTTGTATTTTCTTATGCAAGTGTTGCTAATGCTGTTCCTCTTAGAATAGATTAACGTCTATATTCTGTTCTTTACTTTAGAGGGAATTTTTAGACCATAGCGTATAAACCTGTTGTCACCGGAGGGCCTGTGTTAACGCTAGCTAGCACGTTAAACAGTAATATAAGAATAGCTAAAGATCTTGAGCAAGATTAGTTGCTAACAAGACATCACTGGTCGAGCTTGACCAATGAAATCGTCGATAGCTATTTTTTGACCACGGCAGTGAGAACACAGTTCAGTCACGGAGTTCACTGTTAAGTGATGTAGACGTGTTTCAGCCTTAGTGCGGACCCGTGTTTTTAAAGGTTGTGTAGTTAACCTCTGGTCGAGGAAATACCTTAGCACTAAAAGATTGAATGTTTTCACAAGTATGTTATTCGAGGAGACTGTGTTTTCCAGTTTTGTGGGATGTGTTCACACGGTTTGTATGATAACCATTTTTCCTATTTGAATGATTAGTCTGCTATGAAATGTATATTGAGACCCTAGGCAAAAGCCTATCGACATTTTTAGCAGGGTCAAGCAGACATGTTGTTATGATGATGTCCTTTTGCAGAGACCTTACGATTCATGTAACCCACAGGCGTTCTGGCCGCTGATAGCCAGGTTACTGAGTTTTGTATTTGACCATGCCTTCAGTCCCTTGGACTCTACTAATAAACCATTTTCCATGACTTATTGCTGTTTACTTACTCATGTATGGAAGCACTAGGAAGGTACACATGATCACTGACAACTTACGTGAGTAGAAAGGACCTCGTCTTGAACCAACATTCATTTGGGTAACTCCACCTCAGGCAGTCGCCAGTTACCATCCACAAGATATATAAGTAAACCAGTAAACACTACGATCACTAGGAAATTCAATATCAATAAACGCAGAAGAAATATGTACCACCTGTGACGAAAGGTCTGCATGGTGTGAAGGTTTGGCATATCACCTGGATAGATTGTTATAACGGTCACATAAGATTACTGTGATGCAGTAACCAGTCACCACGGTTACACTTTGACTCTTTTGGGGGTTAATAACTTTCTCCATAACGGGATCTTGTCTCCACAGAGGGAGGGCGGATTAAACCTATGAATCTAACTCTTTAATTGATTCATTAACTTATGTTTATTTGTATTTTATTTGATATTCACATGATAGTGTTGTTGTAAAGTTCTTTATGATAAATACAATTTACATAAACTTTATTACGGGTGTTGGTCAGCTTGTCCAAAAAGATCCATAATCCATTAATGTAGTTTTCACGTCTGTGCGTCTGTCGTCACTTATGTGTGTGTGTGTGTATGTGAGTGGTGATATATATATATATCCAGGGAGGATAGTGTGATTTGCTTGCATGGCTAGGCGGGGTTTTCGCACGGAAGGTCCAGTGTTCAAATCCTGGGTAAGCCACTCATGTCTGTTGTTTTTCTGTTGTCTGGTGTTCTACTTCTTTATTTCCTGCGAGTGCCTGATAACATACCTTTATATTTGTTTCATATTAATTTAGCCTTAAGAAAATTCGGCTCCCGGGGCGATTGATTTGATATGCGCTCCTTCCCCATTTCACTAGCCGCGAAAGTTAATTACTGGAAAATTAAGTATGATTTGTAAATATAATTGCATGTCCGTTTTAGATTAGTCATTATACAGACAAGAAAAACGATTAAAACTAAAAGAGATTGTTAACAATAAATCACACTTTGATTTTAATGTTTTCTTATAAAAGATTTACATAGCTTGCATTCTTCTCCCTTCACCTTTGAACTCCCCAAGGAGTATATAGATCTTCAACAAACGTAAGCCAGGTCTTTCCATGTCATCTTTATACCCTTCACATCTTTATCCAGCTCTCTTTTCCATATGTTCTGTGGTGGGCTTCTGCCTATCTTACCATGGGGAACCAGAGCTGACCAAGACCATACTCCACCTGTAAGTGGTGGTCCTGGAAAGAGGCTGCATCACTGCAGTCTGGCCGAGAGAGTAGGGATCAAAGAGGGAAGGCAAACGTGGTCCTAAAAAATGCCGTGCGGAAGTCTAATATCGCAGCTCGGATACACACTGACAAATAAACGGCGACACAACGTAACCAACGTGCTTTTCTGGACGAACGAGGAAGGAGAAGATTATCATCCCTAACATCTTCATCATCTTAATTTGCCCTTCTTGTAGATGGTCGCCTTGCAGGAAGCCGGCACCAAGCCTTCACATCCTCTTGCAGGAAGCCATCACCAAACATTAACATCCTCTTGCATGAAGCGATCACCAAACATTAACATCCTCTTGCAGGAAGCCATCACCAAGCATTAACATCCTCTTGCAGGAAGCCATCACCAAGCATTAACATCCTCTAGCAGGAAGCCATCACCAAACATTAACATCCTCTTGCATGAAGCCATCACCAAGCATTAACATCCTCTTGCAGGAAGCAATCACCAAGCATTAACATCCTCTAGCAGGAAGCCATCATCAAACATTAACATCCTCTTCCAGGAAGCCATCACCAACCATTAACATCCTCTCGCAGGAAGCCATCACCAAGTATTCACACCCTCTTACAGGAAGCCATCACCAAACATTCACACCCTCTTACAGGAAGCCATCACAAACATTCCCACCCTCTTACAGGAAGCCATCACCAAACATTCACATCCTCTTACAGGAAGCCATCACCAAGCATTTACACCTTCTTACATGAAGCCATCACCAAACATTCACATCCTCTTACAGGAAGCCATCACCAAACATTAACATCCTCTTGCAGGAACCCATCACCAAGCATTCACAACCTCTTACAGGAAGCCATCACCAAACATTAACATCCTCTTGCAGGAAGCCATCACCAAGCATTCACATCCTCTTGCAGGAAGCCATCACCAAACATTAACATCCTCTTACAGGAAGCCATCACCAAACATTAACATCCTCTTACAGGAAGCCATCACCAAACATTAACATCCTCTTGCAGGAAGCCATCACCAAACATTAACATCCTCTAGCAGGAAGCCATCACCGAACATTAACATCCTCTTACAGGAAGCCATCACCAAACATTAACGTCCTCTTACAGGAAGCCATCACCAAACATTAACATCCTCTTACAGGAAGCCATCATCAAACATTCACGTCTTCTAGCAGGAAGCCATCACCAAACATTAACATCCTCTTGCAGGAAGCCATCACCAAACATTAACATCCTCTTACAGGAAGCCATCACCAAACATTAACATCTTCTTACAGGAAGCCATCACCAAACATTAACATCCTCTTACAGGAAGCCATCACCAAACATTCACATCTTCTAGCAGAAAACCATCTCCAAACATTAACATCCTCTTACAGGAAGCCATCACCAAACATTAAAATCCTCTCACAGGAAGCCATCACCAAACATTCAAATCCTCTAGCAGGAAGCCATCACCAAACATTAACATCCTCTCTAGCAGGAAGCCATCACCAAACATTAACATCCTCTAGCAGGAAGCCATCACCAAACATTAACATCCTCTTACAGGAAGCCATCACCAAACATTAACATCCTCTTGCAGGAAGCCATCACCAAGCATTGATATCCTCTTGCAGGAAGCCATCACCAAACATTCACATCCTCTTGCAGGAAGCCGGCACCAAACATTCACATCCTCTTACAGGAAGCCATCACCAAACATTAACATCCTCTTGCATGAAGCCATCACCAAACATTAACATCCTCTTACAGGAAGCCATCACCAAACATTAACATCCTCTTGCAGGAAGCCATCACCAAGCATTCATATCCTCTTACAGGAAGCCATCACCAAACATTAACATCCTCTCGCAGGAAGCCATCACCAAACATTCAAATCCTCTTGCAGGAAGCCATCACCAAACATTAACATCCTCTTACAGGAAGCGATCACCAAACATTCACATCCTATTACAGGAAGCGATCACCAAGCATTCATATCCTCTTACAGGAAGCCGGCACCAAACATTCACATCCTCTTGTTTTACATAATGAGGCTGCCAACCTCATGCACAACCTCAAATTAGTTACCCTGTAAGAGTGAGCAGTAGTTTCCCCAGGGTTTATCCGAGTAGTTCTCCAGGGTGTGTCCAGGTAGTTTCCCCAGGGTTTATCTGAGTAGTTCCCCCAGGATGTATCAGAGTAGTTCCCCCAGGGTGTATCAGAGTAGTTCCCCCAGGGTGTATCAGAGTAGTTCCCCAGGGTGTATCAGAGCAGTTCCCCCAGGGTGTATCAGAGTAGTTCCCTCAGGGTGTATCAGAGTAGTTCCCCTAGGATGTATCAGAGTAGTTCCCCCAGGGTGTATCAGAGTAGTTTCCCCAGGGTGTATCCGAGTAGTTCCCCCAGGGTGCATCAGAGTAGTTCCCCCGGGGTGTATCAGAGTAGTTCCCCAGGATGTATCGGAGTAGTTCCCCCAGGATGTATCAGAGTAGTTTCCCCTGGGTGTATCCGAGTAGTTTCCCCCAGGGTGTGTCCGAGTAGTTCCACCCAGGGTGTGTCCGAGTAGTTCCCCCAGGGTGTATCAGAGTAGTTCCTCCCAGGGTGTATCCGAATAGTTCCCTCAGGGTTATCAGAGTAGTTCCCCAGGGTGTATGTGGTTAGTACTCCAGCGTGTATCAGAGTAGTTTTCCCAGGGTGTATCTGAGTAGTTCCCCCAGGGTTTATCCGAGTAGTTCCCCCAGGGTGTATCCGAGTAGTTCCCTCAGGGTGTATCCGAGTAGTTCCACCAGTGTGTATACAAGTAGGTTCCCCAGGGTGTATCAGTGTTGAAGGTGCTGTTGAAGACTTTGTTGAAGGAGGGAGGCTTTTACTTTCATTGGCCAGTGCATCGCTTCGTTCATTTTATTCTTTGTTGTGCCTTGATGGTATAATACGCGAAGGTGGGTTTAGAATCTTGTGAATATCATAATTGTTGAATTTGTAAACTTCAATGAACGTGATAAGTCCTTTAGCGAGTCCATACAGTTTAATGCACATCTTTACGCATAAAAAACAATCCACATATGTTTGATCATGAAATATTATATATAAAATTTTGAATCCTATATTGAATCAGCTTACCTTAGACCATTTTATAAAAAATGGGAAAGATTTTAATATGAAAGGACAGGAACTACGTGAATATGCGGAACAACAACTTGCGAAATATAAAACAGAAATAGAGGAACTTGAAAGAAAAGAAGCTGAGAAATTAAGACAAGAAGAAGAAAGGAAAGTGGCAAGAGATGAAATCCTACGGATTGAAGAAGAGAATAAATTGAGACGACAGGAAATTGTAATGCAGCAAGAAATGGAATTACAACGGCTTAAGTTGGAAACAGCAAAACTTCAGGCGCAAAGTGCTGCTGCAAACCAAAATGATAACTCACAAAATGGATCCTCCTCCAACCAAAATAAGGGCAATTATTATTTCAAGCTACCACCATTCAAGTTACATGTTGATGATTTATCAGCATGGCTATTACGCTTTGAGGATGTATGCAAAGTCAATAACCTTAACAAAACTGCATGGGCACTCAAACTCAAGGAATTTCTGGATGGCGAACCCGCAAGTGCAGCACAAAATATTGATCCAACATTAGCCACAGACTATGATGCCATTAAGACCTTATTATTGCGTCGTTTCCACTTGAACGAAGAGGCCTGTAGATTACGGTTCAAAAGTATTTTGCCAGATAATAATAAGGACTTTACAGGTTTTATTGCGAACATACGCAATACTTTTAACAGATGGGTGGAACTGGCAGGTGTCAACAAATCATATGACAAGTTAGTTGATCTGTTACTAAGGGATAAAGTGTTATCCTCTGTCAGCCCACCGTTCTTTGCCTATTTGCAAGAACGTAAACCAGATACTATTGAGGAGTTGGAAAAAATTTCATTAAATTATTGTACTGCGCATCCAAATGCGAACATTGCTAGCTCTTTGATAAGGGAACCTCTTCCTGTGGCTTCTAATATGGCATTCCACAGTCATAACAAACCAAGAACACACAGTGTAGATAGAAGTCACTTCAAAGGAAATTATAATGTCAATTTCCATAAGGGACAGAATAATTTTAACAATAACAATGACTTTAGTAGAGGAAGACCACAAAATAGAAATTATTCACCTCAGTCCAGATACAACAATAGTCAACGTAACTCAAGTCATAATCGTTCATATAACTATAATAATGGTAACAATTGGAATAACAATAATCATAGCTCGAGACATCGAGATAACAGTTACAATAGGGGACAACGAGATAATTCAAATGATTATTCTCGTCATCGGTCTCAGTCACGGAGACCATCACAGTTTGATCACAAGGCAGGGGCGGCACTCACGGATGGTACGACCCCTAGTGTTTCTGATAATAATGATCAGTCACAATCTTCGTCTTCATGTTGTGCTGTTAACTTTAATGTGGCAAATAGTTGCCAAGATTGTAATGCTATTTTTCAGAAGGCCAAGGAAACTGTGCTGAAATGTGGACACCTTCATACAGCAGTTGGTCTTTCGGCGAACGACGGCACAGGCACCCTGATGTTCAATAGAGGATTAGTAAATGGTACTGTGGTCTCAGTTTTAAGGGATACGGGATCAACCACTATCGGAGTCCGACAGTCACTCGTTCACCGCAGTTTTGCTACAGGGGAACACATCAGGTGTATGACCTTCGGGGGTACTATTGAGTACTACCCCACTGCCATAGTATATGTTAGCACACCATTTTTTACAGGTAATGTCAAGGTGTGCATGTTACAGAATCCATCAGCTGATCTTACAGTAGGACGCATCCACGGCAGTAAGGATTGCACTCTTAACGAAATAAATGAATGGGAGAGAAAAAATTTGCAATCTTTTAGCAACGCTAACGCTGTTGTTGCGATGGCTACACTTCGTGCCAATAAAATGAATACATGTGGCACCGCAGTTTCTAACTTCACTCTGAGTACTATCCTGGAAACTAATGAGGATGATGGATCTATTGTACAACATACTAAGGATACTCCATGTAATAAGACCAGTTCAGCACAACCCAACAAAATGAAAAGATCATTTCGAGGGAGATATACTTTTCCTCGTCAGGTCACTACTGCCAATTCTGATAATAAATGTTGGCGACAGGATCAGATTATAATTGATCCTAAGAAAACTGTTGCCGTTGTCAACATTGACAAAGATGTTACGAAGAAGAATAATATGGTGAAGAATAATGTTGGAGTTAGAAGGAACAAGGATAATGAATTTAAGACAAATAAGTCTAACGGCAAAGGTTTTACTTTGCCCACCCAAGACATGTCTACGACATGTAGGAAACCTACTACGTTTGGTAATGATAGGTATCATCCTAAGTTCAGTCAGGATGATACATCATCCAATAAATATACTATGTCTATGGCAAAGGAGAAAGTTAACTTGGTTTATAGGACAAAGAATACATTTCATCATTGTGCACAATTTCGTGACAATGATACTACATATATTAGGAAAAATGCGTATTCTCGCACAGTGTTAGTGCGAAATCTGCCACATAAAACTACATGGCAGGCACTTAGAAATTTCTTTAATTTTACAGCAAACGTTAAGTTTGTTCGTCTTCTGCCATCTGTCGATGGTCAGAATAGCCAAGTTTTGGTTACATTTCGTAACAATCGTGACGCTCATTTGGTTATCGAGCGTGATGATGGTGTTTATTTTTATCACCGTTCTCTAAAATTGCAACTATTAACTGATTCTGCGTTACGCAGATAACATTTTGCAGTAACACTTTGATCATATTTTTTTGATGACTCAGCATTGTCAGTCATCATTTCTTATCTTTAATATTCATCTATCCTAATATAGATGGATTTAGTGATTTTTTTTCTTCTCGAAAAACATTTTTGATTCTTAACATCTTTAAATTTGTACACGTTTTCTGTCTTATTTGTTTTTTTTTTAACCATGCCTACAAGAAACAGTAATGTGGTTATTGGTATTAACTATGCTCAGCCCAATACAGCATAAGTTAACTTGTCATCTATCACGGCTGTTTTATCATCACTGTTAAAAAAAGACATGCCGGTGAAGGTGACATGGACTGGTGAATGTGATAAAATATTTCGTAAAATAATTGATATCTTTTCACACCCACCTATTTTGAGACTACCTGATGCTTCCAAAAAGTTTATACTCCGTACAGATGCGAGTAATTACGGAATTGGCGCTTGTTTGCTCCAATATCATGACGACATCCTTCATCCATCATTATTCTTCTTCTTCTTCTTCGTTCGCGCTGAAAAGGACGGTGGTTGCGTTGTGTCTGTTTACAACGTAGCTGTGATATCTGCACCTTTCGGTCGACACATCCGACTTCTGCACGGCATTTTTTAGGACCGGGTTTGCCTTCCCATTTCGATCCACACTCGCTCAGCCAGCCTGCACAGCTGCAGACTGTTTCCAGGACCACCACGTGGAGGTGGAGTGCGGTCTTGACCAGCTCTGGTTCGCTGGTCCTGACGCAGACAGTCAAGCTATGAGTCGCTGACTGCGGTCTCTATTGCTGCGTCTTGAGGTCCTATCCATCATTATATGTCTCACGGAAACTGAAGCCGCCAGAAGTCAAATACTCCACTGTCGACAGGGAATTGTTGGCAGTCATTTGGGCGATTACAAAACTGAAGAAATTTTTGCTGGGGGCCCCATTCGTGGTCCAGACGGATCAGAAGGTTGTGGCATCACTACGACGGGCGAATCATAAAAGTCCTAAGCTCACCAGATTCGCTATTCTCCTTCAGCCTGTTGATTTCTCCATCGAATATATTACAGGATCAGAAAACATCTTGGCAGATACTCTCTCTAGAAACCCTTCTGATGTCGATTCATAAACAATAATACTCTTCGCAGAAACTTACCCAAGAGACATAGTACTATCTTTGAATTTTCGACATAGAAATGAACCATTGACTACAAGACAAGTATCTGCTTACTAGAGACATACGTTATACGAAATGTACGAAATCAAATGACAATGTGTTCGTATTTACGCCGGGACTTTGGTTAGTGTCCATTCAGGATGAAACTATTTGAAACAATTTCGGAAATAATAAGTGAAATCCAGTCGAACTAATTCGGTATGTGACATGAACTATTGGACGTTAAGAAGGTCGATATTTATTCTGAATCAGAACCTTTGAACAGTTTTTCTAATGGAAATTCACAAGGATCAAGACTACGGATGGATCGTCATATCCAATGTTAATTAATTTTAATTTAGTCGTTGAAGTAATGGAAATTAAAATGAAATGTGAGATAAATATAAAAAAATGAAATATGAAAAAAATAATAGAAAGAAAAGAAAGCTCACACAATTCTTAGATAATATTCTTAGAATTACATAATCATATTGCATATTTAATAATTATGTTGACACATTACATACTAGTTTATTATTTAGTTAGTTAAGTTAGATAGGTATTAACCACTTAACACAGATAATTAATGTCAAACACACATAACTAAGTTAAATTTATACATTATTTTCTTTCTCTACTTTACTTCTCATTTGGTTTTTTTCTCTCTTTTCTTTTCTCATAACATCGTCTTTCATTTTCTTGCATTAGATTTTCAATAACTTGATTCTTAATACACACTTAGTATAATTAATTAGTTTAATTTTAATTAGTTAGATTAGTCTTGACGTGACATTTCAATACGACAGACTTTAAATTAATTGAGTAATATATATATCAACATTACACATTTTCTTTTAGTTAATATAACATTTTTGTATAACAATTCTGTATAACATGATCGTTAGTTAATTAGTCGACATGACCACGACACTGTTCTAGACAGAACATCGTAGGCCATATGTCGCATTTTTGTTAAATTTTTGAGATTATTCACTCAGATAGATTTAAAAAAAAAATCTATCTAATAGATTTTTCCCCCCTCGGTGGACAGGGAATTGTTACGGTATTTTTATAGACGCCGTCTGCTAGAGCGTGCAGTTTTGGGGATTGCAGCATTTAATATAATGTAAAGTATTATTAGGCTATTGAACGCTATACACACGATCGAATTATGACGTGTTAGCGTTGGTAGGTCACGCACCGTGACCAAGAGACGGAACCCTTTCTTGTATGACCGTCGAACTGAAAAGACGTGTCCTTGTATTCTTATAGTGTCGGGCATGGAGTGCCAAACAGTTATATTGATTTAAGTATGGACATGGGTCAGTCCACTGTTACTATGAAAAGAGATGAAATGTTTCAGGTTAGTAATTGACTAAACCTAAGTCAGGATGAATTAACAGTCCTTATTAATTATATTTTGCCAGACGCATAATCTCACTGTCGGCCGTTGGGATCACCAACCGCGCGTACATATAGTTATGACGTTCTGCCTATAGTAATTCAAATTACGGGACAAGGACTGACATGCACAGATAAGCATCATCCCACGAATTAGGAACAGCACAAACGGTGAAAACAGATATAACATATATATATATATGAAAAATAGAATAGACATGCCTGTACAGACGAAATGGACTTAGTACTGTTTTTATGAATGACAACAGTCACAATTAGACTTATCTTTCTAATGCTCCGGCGATGCCAAGTTCACCAACGGACTAGAACAATGTCTTAAAATGTCTGCTCCTCATTGGTAGGTAAATGTTATTTGGCAAGTAAATGTTCTTCATCCTTAGGTCTGCTTTGATAATTTATCTGCATTCGAATAGCCTACGCTGGCGGTTGTATCTTGGTAGTTAGGCAAGTACGCACGATTCTGTGACGTCAGGTTGACCTTTATTAGTAACCATGTGTAATAGGTCACCCTTCAGTATATCACGTGATCGTTTATCGAAAGTAAATAATTCATTCGAAATTCATGAAAATTTTTTTGTTTTTGTTTGTTTTCGTCCCCACATTCCGGGCACCACTGTTGAAGGTGCTGTTGAAGACTTTGTTGAAGGAGGGAGGCTTTTACTTTCATTGGCCAGTGCATCGCTTCGTTCATTTTATTCTTTGTTGTGCCTTGATGGTATAATACGCGAAGGTGGGTTTAGAATCTTGTGAATATCATAATTGTTGAATTTGTAAACTTCAATGAACGTGATAAGTCCTTTAGCGAGTCCATACAGTTTAATGCACATCTTTACGCATAAAAAACAATCCACATATGTTTGATCATGAAATATTATATATAAAATTTTGAATCCTATATTGAATCAGCTATCTGTGCATGTCAGTCCTTGTCCCGTAATTTGAATTATTATAGGCAGAACGTCATAACTATATGTACGCGCGGTTGGTGATCCCAACGGCCGACAGTGAGATTATGCGTCTGGCAAAATATAATTAATAAGGACTGTTAATTCATACCTCGGAGCTATTATAGAACCTCGGAGCTATTATAGACCGAAAGGGAGGCATCAAAGAAGAGTTGGCCACTCGAAAAGCAGCAGCTGGGAGACTTTTTCAGGCCATAAATCGAGGATTCCTCAGCAAGAGAGAGGTTGGTAAGAAAACGAAGATGGCTGTATATCGCTCCACCTATGTCCCAGTCTTGACATATGGATGCGAGTCATGGGCAATGACTACAACCCATAAAAGCCAGATCCAAACCTCAGAAATGAGGTATCTGAGGAAGGTGGTTGAAGTAACAAGAAGAGACATGGTACGCAACCAAACGATACGTCAAGGCCTAAAATGCCACCCCCTACAGACCCAAGTAGAACAGTCCCAACTAAGATGGTTTGGCCATGTCTGCAGAATGGGAGAAGATCGGCTACCACGACAAGCATGGGAAACAAAGAGCCAAGGATCCAGACCCCGAGGACGACCCAGAGTCCGCTGGGAGGACAACATTAGACAATCTTTGAAGGACCGAGGACTAGAATGGAACCAGGCCAGGAGGAAGACAGCCGATAGAATAGTCTGGCGCTCTCTCTTCCAAACCTCTACACCTCACGGTAGAAGGGGAACGACTAAGTAAGTAAGTAAGTAAGTAATTCATCCCGACTTAGGTTTAGTCAATTACTAACCTGAAACATTTAATCTCTTTTCATAGTAACAGTGGACTGACCCATGTCCATACTTAAATACAATATAACTGTGTGGCACTCCATGCCTGACACTATAAGAATACAAGGACACGTCTTTTCAGTTCGACGGTCATACAAGAAAGGGTCCCGTCTCTTGGTCACGGTGCGTGACCTACCAACGCTAACACGTCATAATTCGATCGTGTGTATAGCGTTCAATAGCCTAATAATACTTTACATTATATTAAATGCTGCAATCCCCAAAACTGCACGCTCTAGCAGACGGCGTCTATAAAAATACCGTAACAATCATAGTTCCTCCCAGGTTGTATTCGAGTAGTTCCCTCAGGATTATCAGAGTAGTTCTCCAGGGTGTATCCGAGTAGTTCTCCAGGGTGTATCCGAGTAGTTTCCCCAGCGTTTATCCGAGTAGATCCCCTAGGGTGTATCCGAGCAGTTCCTCCAGGGTATATCCGACTAGTTCCTCCAGGGTGTTTCCGAGTAGTTCCCCCTAATGTGTTTCCGAGTATTTCCGCCAGGGTGTATCCGAGTAGTTCCCCAGGATGTTTCCGAGTAGTTCCCCAGAGTGTATCAGAGTAGCTTCCCCAGGGTGCATCCGAGAAGTTCCTCCATGGTGTATCCGAGTAGTTCCCCTAATGTGTTTCCGAGTAGTTCCGCCAGGGTGTATCCGAGTAGTTCCTCCATGGTGTATCCGAGTAAATCTGTCAGGGTGTATACGAGTAGTTCCCCACGGTGTTTCCGAGTAGTTCCCCAGGATATATCAGAGTAATTCCCCCATGGTGTATACGAGTAATCCCCTCCCCCCCCGGTGTATCCGAGTACTTCCCCCGAGGTGTATCCTAGTAGTTCCTCCAGGGTGTATGAGAACGGAAGAATAGAACCATTGCTTCCCCAGGCATATCGTGACAGGCAACTAATTTGAGGTTGCGCATTGTAGTGAAATTGACAGAGATACAACGGTAAAATTCCTCCCAAGGATAACATTTAAGGATAAAAACATAATGCGTAGGCTGCTGATGTACATGATCGCCTAGACCGCGGGTCATCACCCTCCATAAATTTGACTTGCTAGACCGGAGGGGAACGGAGGATCAAAAAGGAAAAAAATATGACTGGAAAGGCTAAAGAGACGCAATTGGGGGGGGGGGGGGGGGGGGGGGAAATGGATGAAAGTAAAAAAAATTCAAGTCCCCCAAATTGACACGAGGTACGGAATTGGACGTTTTGCGATACCAAGCGCTTGATTTGAATTTGAGCGGAAGAACGCAGATGTCTGAAAAAAATTACAAAAATTAAAAAGTAAATTTTTCTTAATATTAATGTTAGGAATATAAAAATTAGCTGGCCAGATGGCCTATTCTGAGCAGTGAACGAATATGGTCTTAATTTTACAGACGGATAGATAATATTGAAAATAATGACAAAAGACAGTGTAGTTCACATCATCGACAGACTGAATTGAATCTAAAAAGTGTGGTTATTTGCACACAAAAACACGACCTTGGACACAGATGTTCAAATTTACTTGGCATAGAAGTGAAGGGACATTGGTGGTAGCTGTGTCTAAATATAACTTTTTACAACAAAAATTTGAAGGGGAGAGAACGGTTGGGTCAAAAATCGAGCACAATTTTGTAGAAACACAAGTAGAGACGGACAGACTAACAGATAACCATCCATACGTGACTGAAGCTTGACTGAAATGACTTTAGTGAGGAAATTTGAAATTAAAAATAAACCTCGGCAGTGATTGGCCACAGACAATCATATTATTAGCGCTTAGAGCGCATTTGGGGTCATTCTTCAATAATTGTTCAGTGTTAGACACAGATTTTAAAGTGTGGTGTTTTCCCATATGAAAGACAGTGAGTTAAATTTAGGGACGCCATCCTATAGCCAGCAGCTCAGCTGAGTTTTGCTAGCACTTCTGTGTTAATTATTCATAATCTGGTAAGATTGAAATTATTTCTTTTTATATATTTTGAATATTGTTTCATGTTCGAGTGATTTGATACTGCCATATCATAATCTAGCCTTACAAACAAGTAGGGATTTTGCTCTAGACCCCCCGCCCAAGTCAGGGTCTAGGGACTAACAATGTACCTAAACACCAGCAAGGATTATGCAAGACCGATCAAGAGTTGAGAATAAGGAAACATATTACCTATCCTCTTTTAGGGTAGAAAACTAATAATTATTTTTCAGAATCTATAGTCTGGGAGGATCTATCGGATGTAAACCCACCATGGTAACTGTGCTGTTTGGTCAGAGAGATCTGACCTGTCTGTATAATGTGGTTGTTGTGTCAGTGTGGTGTCCAGACGTGGGTAGAGAATAGATTTTGACACATGGCCCATACTTTGATTGCAGAGCTGCGAGTTTCTGTCGTCAACGAAGCAGTATCTATTCGGGTGGTGATTTACACAAGTGTATCTGTGCAGTCCTCGTGACAGAGACCACCATTAGTGCCCGCCAGCACGGAGAGGTGGGACCGCCTGATTTCAGCACCAGAGCTACAAATACCAGATGAGTGAGCCTCTGGTCTGCTGGATATTCACCAACCCCATTTAGTTGCAGATACCCCATAAAAATTCCCACCATTTTCTGGACACTGTGTAGTCAATATAGACAGGTGTGATGAGACCACCCCAACAGCACAGACAATAAATATCCTCCTTAGTAGCTGACTACCAGAACATTTTAATAAAACTAACTATTCTAGTACTTAAATATGTACACTTTTGCATTTATTATGTAACATTCCATGCATAATTTTCATAAATTTTAAATCCTTCTTTTAAAACAAGTTCTGGTCAAAATAAAACTTGATCCAGAACAAATAAATGTAATATAATTATATCAAAAACTTTTCACACGTGAGTTAGTTCAGTGTATTGTAACACTTGTTAATCTTATTAGTCTTGTTAAATATCTATGGGTATATTTATAACTATCACACACCACAGTACACATCATAACCCTAGACACTTTACGCAGCTACATTCATAAAAAAAAAAATTAAGTGTGAGGTCGTAGTGGTAGCAAGAAAGGCCTTCTGACAATTCTCAATTACATTTTATCTCAGGAGCCTTCACAGCTGGCCTCATACAATTTACATGTAGTACCATCATCATCATACAATACCATCAATCCCACTACATATATTGGGGTCTTGTCCAGGGATAATTAGCCCAACAGTAATATTAAGATCTCCTGGTGGGAGAAATAAAAGTAGGGAAATAAATTGTAAAATTTCCTTTAAAAGTAAAAGTGTCCCTGCAGATAAAAGTTGGTGAATCTTCACAGCCAGTAATAATTAATTAGTTAACTGGTTAGTTAGAATTAGTTAGATTATAGTCATAAGAAGTACTTAGCTTGTATATTATTATATTGTCTGAAAAGTATGGCTGAGCTAGCAAAGTTTAGATCAGCTGCTGTGCTCACTGCGAAGGAGATGGGGATGGATGGTCAAATTTTAATTCAATACGTAACGACTGAATGTGATAAATATATTGAAAGGGAAGATAGAAAGGTAGCTGAAGAGAAGAGGTTACAAATTGAGGCTGATAGAGAAATTAAGAGGCTGCAGATTGAGGCAGAAGAAAAAAGGCTGACTGCCGAAAGGGAGGCAGAAGAAAAACGACAGCAAAGGGAGGCAGAAGAAAAACGACAGCAAAGGGAGGCAGAAGAAAAACGACAGCAAAGGGAGGCAGAAGAAAAAAGGTTGACTGCCGAAAGGGAGGCAGAAGATAGAAGGTTGCAGAGGGAGCACGAATTACGACTAAGGGAGCTGGAATTACAAGGCCCGGCCCCTGAAAATGGTGCCAGCCCTTTTGCCTCAGATGCTACGCCCAGTATGGGAGCCTCAAACTCAGCTATGGGGTTTCATTTAGACCATTTTGTTGAGAAAGACGATGACATAGAGGGGTACCTGGGACGTTTTGAGTTATTAGCTACTACATATGGGTTAGAGAGAGAGAGGTGGAGTTTAAAGCTATCACAGGGATTGAGGGGTGCTTCTTATGAAGTATTTGCCAAAATGAACAGGGAAGACCAAGACAATTATGACATGTTAAAGCAGGCTTTGTTATTAAGGTACGAGAAGAATGGTGAATTTTATCGTAAGAAATTTAGAAATGCCAAACTGTTGTCTGGGGAGACATACCACCAATTCTCGGCCAGACTAGAAACCTATTTGGAGAAATGGACGGCTCTGGGGAAGACCCAAGATCTTAAAGAAATGATCATGATTGAGCAATTGAGAGAGTCCATGGCTCCAGACATGAGAAAATTTCTCATGGAACAAGGTGCAGAGAAGTTGGGGGAAATTTTAAATGTTGCTGAGAGGTATCAGGCAGCCCAGGCAGAGGTAAGTGGTGCTAAAAAGAAGCACATAGACAATTTTAAAGCTCCACAGCAATTTAATAAATTTGATAATAGAGAGCAGGGAAATAAAGGTAGGACAAATTTTGAGCGGCCAAGAAATGACTATCGCGACAGAAACTCACAGTTCAATGACCAAAAGTTCAATGAAAGAAAACCGTTGAACCAAGGAAAAAGATGGTGTAAATGGTGCAAGAAGGATAACCATAACACCGAATTTTGTAGAAGGAAACCTTCAAACATTGCTGCAATGAAGTCGGGGACGCAAAGATTAAAGGTTAATCCTAAGGGACAACAGGAACCTTATCACCCCCCAGTTTGTGAGGATTTTATTTGTAATGGGGTCACCATAAGGTGCCTTTATGATACAGGTTTGGATTATGATTCAGTTGTGAAGTCTAGCCTAGTGGACCCAAGTCAGATATACCACAGAAACAGTGGAAATACAAGGGGCGACTAAGGACATACCACTCATGACACTTCCCATCGCAAGGATAACGGTGAAAACTCGCTATGTGGAAGGAGAAATCAGAGCAGCAGTGATAGATGAACCAATCTACCCTCTGATATTGGGGTGTAGATACGTCTTCTTGGGGAATCCCGAGAAACCTGTGATCATGGCGACAGTGCAGACCAGGTCACAGAAGAAGGAGGAAGAAGGTGAACCTATAAACGCTCATCCAGAGGAGATGAGGAAGGCGCAGGCTGAGGATAGGACACTCCAGCCATGTTTTAAAAAATTACCCAAATGCCACACACCTCCGAGCAAGGGGGAATATTTCATGAAGAACAAACTCTTATACAGGAAGGCCGGAACTGGAACAAATGGTCACAACCAGCTGGTTCTTCCCATTGCATATAGAGAGAAAGTGATGGAACTCGGACATGCAATCCCCTTCAGTGGTCACATGGGGATCAGCGCCACAGGACAGCGTATAGCTTGTCATTACTTCTGGCCAGGGATAACGGAGGATATAAAAAGATATGTCAAATCCTGCCCAGAATGTCAAAGGGTAGCTCCAAAGCACTGGACTGCCCCTGCAACTCTAGGGGAAATGCCCATAGTGGGAACACCTTTTGAGAGGGTTGCAGTGGATATTGTAGGACCTCTCACTCGGACCAAGAGGAGGAACAGTTTACATCCTTACTCTGGTGGACACTTGTTCTATGTGGGGAGAGGCGGTAGCCCTGCCATCAATTGATTCAAAACATGTAGCAGAGGCACTACTTACAATATTTACCCGATTAGGATTCCCGCATCAAATCTTGACGGATAATGGTTTTTAGTTCAAGGGGAAACTAACGGAAGAAGTTTTTAAGCTATTTCAAGCCAGGCACTTTCATTGTAGTCCGTACCATCCACAAGGGAACGGCCAGGTAGAGAGGTTCAATGGGACTCTCATTTCTATCCTGAGAAAGCTGGCACACGAAAAAACCGGATCTGTGGGATCAATTCCTGCCCGCCGCATTGTTTGCGTATCGGGAGGTACCACATAGTTCAACCGGGATGGCTCCCCGCAACTCTGCTATTTGGGAGGCCAATAAAAGGTCCATTAGAAGCCCTATTAAGGACCTGGACAGATGAGAAGGCGGAAGAGACTGTTACCTCATCGTATCAATATGTGAACGAACTGACCACTCGTTTGAAAGCTGGATGGAAACTGGCAAATGATAATTTGAAACAAGCCAGGAAGAAACATGCAGCATATTTTAATAGGAAGGCAAAGGACAGGGAACTGGCAGTCGGAGAGAAGGTGCTGCTTCTACTACCGGGAAGCCAGAATAAATTACAAATTGGTTGGCAAGGTCCATATACGGTTCTAGAGAAGGTGTCTAGAACAAACTATAAAATTGACAAAAAGGGGAAGGAAAAAGTTTATCATGTAAACCTGTTAAAGAAGTATCTGGACAGACCACTCCAGGAAAGCACCCCCTTATTGACCTTGGCTATTGCAACCCAGATGCAAAAAGAACCACTCACCTCACATGAATACCCATTACATCCTTGTGAAACAGCAGCACAGGTAAAAGTCAGTAAGCACCTGACTAAAAACCAGAGGGAGAGAGTTCAACAAGTTCTGGAAGAACATACAGATGTATTAACAGATAAACCAGGCCATACAAATTTGCTACAGTATGACATGAAACTGGTAGACTCAAACCCAATCTGTATGAGAGCCTATTCTATTCCGTTCGCGAAGGAGAAGGCATTAAAGGAAGAAATAGATTATTTATTGAAGGAGGGGATTATTTCGCACAGTGAATCATCTTTTAGTTCTAGTGTCGTTTTTTTTGAGGAAACCGTCTGGGGAACACAGACTGTGCATAGATTACAGGAAACTGAATGCTGTCACAGAAGGACAAGTGGATCCATTACCAGACACAAAACAGCTATTTGCCAGACTGAACAAGGCAAAATACTTTTCAAAAGTGGATCTTAGTAAAGGCTATTACCAGATCCCAGTGAAGCCTGAAGTGAGACCTTATTTGGCTTTTAGCACTTCGGATGGACATTATGAATTCAATATGCTACCATTCGGACTGAAAAATGCTCCGAGTGTGTTTTCAAGGATGATGCGAAAATTGTTGGACCCCCTGAATAACCCATGTATCACGAATTTCATGGATGATATACTCGTCGCCACAGAGACATTTGAAGAACACATTGAAGCTCTGGAGATGTTGTTTGATAGACTTCGGGAGGCGAACTTAACTGCTAGGCCAACAAAATGTTGTATTGGATGCAAAGAGTTGGAATTCTTGGGGCACACTGTATATCAGGGTAATATGACCCCTGATCCTAAGAACTTGGAAAAACTGCAGAGAGCACCTAGGCCGCAAACCAAAAAGGCCGTGCGATCATTCGTGTCGTTATGCGGATTTTATCAGAAATACATCAAAAATTTTAACGCCATTTGTGCTCCTCTGACTGATCTGACTCGCAAGGGACTTCCAGATAAAATTATTTGGACTGCACAATGTGAATTAGCGTTCCAAGAGTTAAAGGAAAAACTCACTAGCAAGCCTATTCTCAAACTGCCTGATTTGACACAGGACTTTGTCTTAAGAACCGATGCAAGTAATGTGGGACTAGGAGGGGCTTTGTTGCAAAGATCATCTTCACCTGATGGGGAACTGAAACCAGTCGCTTATGCAAGCCGCAAATTGAATAAGGCGGAACAAGGATACTCCACAAGCGAAAAAGAATGTCTAGCATTAATCTGGGCAATAAAGAAGTTTCAAATCTATCTGTATGGTAGGACATTTGTGGTGGAGACGGATCATCAGCCTCTCGTGTTCTTGTCTCAGGCTAAGCATGAAAACGCAAGATTGCTGAGGTGGTCTTTATTGCTTCAACCTTATCAGTTTAGTATCAAATATATCCCAGGCAAATTGAATGTCGGTGCAGATTTCCTCAGTCGGCACCCCTGTGATCAAAATTAGAGTAATGGCAGACGTGAGGAGTAATTTTACCTATGTGTATCGCTGGTTTTGGAACTTGCCATAGGCATGTTTTCAGTTGGGGAGATGTGTAGTGAAATTGACAGAGATACAACGGTAAAATTCCTCCCAAGGATAACATTTAAGGATAAAAACATAATGCGTAGGCTGCTGATGTACATGATCGCCTAGACCGCGGGTCATCACCCTCCATAAATTTGACTTGCTAGACCGGAGGGGAACGGAGTATCAAAGGCTTTGAAAAAAAAAATATGACTGGAAAGGCTAAAGAGACGCAATAATATTGGGGGGGGGAGGGGGGGGGGGGGGGGGGGGGGGGATCTATTGGGGGGGGTGGGTGGGGGGGGGGGGGGGGGAAATGGATGAAAGTAAAAAAATTCAAGTCCCCCAAATTGACACGAGGTACGGAATTGGACGTTTTGCGTTACCAAGCGCTTGATTTGAATTTGAGCGGAAGAACGCAGATGTCTGAAAAAAAAAAAAGTGGCTCAACCCAGGATTTGAACAATTACCCCGCCACAAAAAATTAAAAAGTAAACTTTTCTTAATTTTAATGTTAGGAATATAAACATTAGCTGGCCAGATGGCCTATTTTTAGCAGTGAACGATGATGTTCTTAATTTTACAGTCGGATATTTAATATTGAAAATAATGACTAAAGACAGTGTAGTTTCACATCATCGACAGACTGAATGTTTTTGAATCTAAAAAAGTGGGGTTTATGACCGCAATCACTTTTTGCACACAAAGTTAAAAACACGACCTTGGACACAGATGTTTCAAATTTACTTGGCATAGAAGTGAAGGGACATTGGTGGTAGCTGTGTGTCTAAATATAACTTTTTACAACAAAAAAATTTGAAGGGGAGAGAAACGGTTGGGTCAAAAATCAAGCACATTTTTTTAGAAACACAAGTAGAGACGGACAGACTAACAGATAACCATCCATACGTGACTGAAGCTTGACTGAAATGACTTTAGTGAGGAATTTTGAAATTAAAAATAAACCTCGGCAGTGATTGGCCACAGACAATCATATCATTAGCGCTCAGAGCGCATTTGGGGTCATTCTTCAATAATTGTTCAGTGTTAGACACAGATTTTAAAGTGTGGTGTTTTCCCAATATGAAAGACAGTGAGTTACTTTTAAATTTTAGAGGACGCCATACTATAGCCAGCAGCTCAGCTGAGTTTTGCTAGCACTTCTGTGTTAATTATTCATAATCTGGTAAGATTGAAATTATTTCTTTATATATTTTGAATATTGTTTCATGTTCGAGTGATTTGATACTGCCATATCATAATTTAGCCTTACAAACAAGTAGGGATTTTGCTCTAGACCCCCCGCCCAAGTCAGGGTCTAGGGACTAACAATGTACCTAAACACCAGCAAGGATTATGCAAGACCGATCAAGAGTTGAGAATAAGGAAACATATTACCTATCCTCTTTTAGGGTAGAAAACTAATAATTATTTTTCAGAATCTATAGTCTGGGAGGATCTATCGGATGTAAACCCACCATGGTAACTGTGCTGTTTGGTCAGAGAGATCTGACCTGTCTGTATAATGTGGTTGTTGTGTCAGTGTGGTGTCCAGACGTGGGTAGAGAATAGATTTTGACACATGGCCCATACTTTGATTGCAGAGCTGCGAGTTTCTGTCCGGTCGTCAACGAAGCAGTATCTATTCGGGTGGTGATTTACACAAGTGTATCTGTGCAGTCCTTGTGACAGAGACCACCATTAGTGCCCGCCAGCACGGAGAGGTGGGACCGCCTGATTTCAGCACCAGAGCTACAAATACCAGATGAGTGAGCCTCTGGTCTGCTGGATATTCACCAACCCCATTTAGTTGCAGATACCCCATAAAAATTCCCCCCATTTTCTGGACACCATGTAGTCAATATAGACAGGTGTGATGAGACCACCCCAACAGCACAGACAATAAATATCCTCCCTAGTAGCTGACTACCAGAACATTTTAATAAAACTAACTATTCTAGTACTTAAATATGTACACTTTTGGTCCAACAATGGCCAAAACCCAGAGTATCGATTGTGGGTCTTTAGAGGTATCTACCTTCGCACAAGATTACTATTGGCAGAAATGCAGTAAATTAATATGAAACAAATATAAAGGTATGTTATCAGGCCCTCGTAGGAAATAAAGAAGTAGAACACTAGACAACAGAAAAACAACAGACATGAGTGGTTTACCGAGGATCCTGGGTAAGCCACTTATGTCTGTTGTTTTTCTGTTGTCTAGTGTTCTACTTCTTTATTTCCTACGAGTGCCTGATAACATACCTTTATATTTGTTTCATATTAATTTACTGTTTACAGGCCTCGGGTTTCCCTTCCTTATGTGTAAGAAATGCAGTTAGAAGGATGACGATGCTTCTACCTCGAGGAAGTTTCACAAGATATTCAGAAATCAAGAACAATGCTGAATGGATCTTAGCAATGTTAACTTTTTATCTGCCCGCCGCCTTTTGTGAAAGATTATCTGTAATTTATTAATAGCTCGTACAAGCCCCCAACTGAATTAACAGTAACATTAATTATCCTAATTAGCTTTATATAGATACCGTATATTAAAGATACTGATTCATGAGTGTGCACTTCTCTCTGTAATAACTAAATCAACTATGAATTTGTAAAACAACATATAACTAATTTAATGATCAATTGCTCTTGAATAAATGTAAATAAATAAGAGCTGGTGATTAATAAAAGGTAAGTGTCTTCATGGAAAATATGTCGGCTTTTGGAGATTTAATTTTGAAACATAGATAGAGTTCTGTTGTATTTAGCCTGCTAGAAAATGTAACTTAGCTGACAAACGCTGAAGTGCTGATACTGCTGTTTCCGTCAATTCGTCTCCGTGGCGAGGGCACGTCTCCAGATCAGTTCAAGAGGTAACCTCTGCTGGTCAATGCAGGTATCTTCACAACCCGTGGAACGTAAGTTTCAAGTGTCGATCGCAACCTTTGAACCGCAGAATAGTAGTACAACTGGTATCGTCCAGTAGTACCTCAAATGGTCTCTTTGATCTGAATTTGTTATCTCCCTGAGCGTACATCATATAACTCATGTGATTTGATGAAAAAATCACCATTCTTTTAGTTAATTTATTGGAAGAATTGCGACTGGACAGCGGCAAGTGCAATGGCGTGTGCCTTTGGTGAACATTCAAGTATACATACAACTTATTACAAATGATAGTAAATATATACATATGATATCATCATCATCCACTCCCTGCTCCACTTGGAGTCTGGAATTACCTCTGCTTTTGGTTCCCGGTGAGAACTAGCATGAAGAAATCACCAGCGCTTTGCTGTGGTGGTTTATGAAAATATCATTTTCACATGCTGATGTTGCCAGCCTCGTAAGGACCTATATAAACATCAGCAAGTTCAAAAATGTCAAATTCAATATATAAAATATATACTACTGTAGCATGATGAAACAATGCCTTACCATTCATCGTATAAGGAAAAATATCGTGCAATCAAATCAACGTACTTTCTTGCGTGTGTCGTGAACAATTTGCAAATGGTGTAAAGGCAGAGGGAAAAATTGTGTTAGCGATACTACGGATTCACATGAATTGCACACAAACGGAGTGAAGAAAAGAAATGGAAATTATTGCATTTTATGAAGGAGAAGACCATGGAGTTATATTCTAAAGGAATAGTTGCAATGTGCTTTAATTCCAGAGATATGCGATGTAAAGTAGGCCAGCATCATAGAAGTTAGTGTAAAAATGGTCTTCAAAAAATTGCTACAAATCGTAGACAAAACGAATTTAGGAAAACCAGAGATGCAAAGGAAACTAAGGATCGTCCCTGTAAAAGGATATATAGATGAAGGTAGTAGATGCCAGGGTGGAGAAGAACGAATATGTTTTCTGGACCAAACTAACACACTTGCTCGATTCTGCACACAAAACGCAGAACTAAACAGAGTGCGAAACTGTAACAACGTCTTGCCCTCCGATACGGCCGCACCCTCTCAATATAAAGGCCAGCAGCGGACTATTCAAACTTTACACACACACAGCAGAAGACAGATAGACTGAAGGAAGGAGACGTTTGCCGGGGCTAAAACCTTTACCATCTGTTTGCCGTGCAACTCTACCTCACCAAACTGAGTCTGTTCTGTACTTTGCATCTATCCTAAGAGGGTATGTAAATTTATGAATAAATAATTGTTTTATTGCAGCTTATTTTAATAGAATTGTATCAGGATCAGACCAGAGGACTGAACTGAAATTTAGTTGTGGATGTGTAAAGGAATTCGATGCATATCAACGATTATCAGGATTGTCATTTGGAGTAGTCAATTAAAAGTTATCATTCTGGAAGAATGGACTTGGCACTCCAGAATGTGAAAGGCGAAGGTAGCATGATAATTATGCATAAAATGTATTATATTTTATTCATGTATTGTTTTAGAATGTTTATGCAGATAGACACCTGTTTTGTCTCGCTATCCTGATCAGAACAGATCCATGTATCATTCATTTACATGCAAACATTCTGAACACTTTCATTCATGGACACGTAGGCTTGTGGAACATACGACCAAAGGCTAGCCACTTGTCACATATTGTCTCCAGGTTCATTTGTGTCATATTCCAGCAGAAGTCTAGAATTTTAGATCCACAGTGCCTTCCTGGACCAACGCAGGAGCACCGTATATTGCCATCTTTATTCGTGTAACCTGCCCCATCTGTGTTTGGTGGCCTGGTACAAGACCTACAACTGATATTGCTGTGACATATAACCATATGTAAATTCACAGAACTTAATGTTAAGTATTCAGTGTGACAATTCAAAGAGCCATTGTAAGTGCTCAGCAGAGAATTAAACTGTTGTGTCATGATAAAGAAACTGTTCTAGATGATAGGCAAGACAAGTGACATTTTAGTTTTATAAAGGAAATTTGAAAGAACATTCTGTTCATTTTGAAGATTCCAGCAAGGACTTTTGTTTAATTAATAATTGCAACTCAACTATTGAATAATTGTGTAATTAATCTTTTATTCTTCAAATTTCATAATTTTTCATCATTCATAATTTGCACAAGAAGAAAACAAAAGATAGATGTACATAATAAATGATTCAGTAATTGTATTTTTCTGACGTCAAATTTATATTGTTACATTTTGAGTTTTACTGAATTGCTGATTATCATAGGGTAGTTACTAGCGAAGGTGACATCTTAGGCTCTAACTTTAATCTGATTTACTATCTATAGTAGAGACCTTCACAGCCGTGACTATCCTGTGATACCAGTGCTCTTCTCTGACACTGTGGCTTCATTCTTTTCAGACAGAATTCTTCTCTGTTCTATCAGTAACTACTACTGACAACTATACTCATAAAAATCTTTCGCTACAGTTACAACTCACCCCAATAACTTTTGGGAACTCTAGACTTCTTGCTCAGTTGAATAGTCTTGACAACTTGATGCAGATGCCTCGATCACGCGTCTGGGGTATTATTTATGTTTAGAATCCCTCTGTGACTTGTGAGTAGGTCCTGAAGGAGTCCGGTTTCCGTATTAACATGTAGAGTTTCCTTGCTGTAGTGTTCAAAGGTGCTCAATACGTCCGGTCCTATAAGGTCAGAAACCTTACTTCTATTCTTTCCTGGCTTTAGTCAGAGCTGTCTACTTTGAAGATTCTGGAATGCAGTGTCGTATGTCTAAAATGTGTTACGTTATATCGCAGCACTCGGCCCAAAGCTTCCGCATGGCGTTTCCGACAAAAATTCTAACAGTCCCAATTACGATGGTTTGGCAATGTCAGCAGAATGGGAGAAGATCGGTTACCAAGAAAAATATGGAAAACTAAGCGCCACCAGGTATCAGAACCTCCAGAGTTCGCTGGGAGGACAACATTAGACAATCTATGAAGGACCGAGGACTAGATTGGGACCAGACCAGGAGGAAGACATGCGATAGAATAGTATGGAGCTTGCTGTGGCAAACCTCTACACTCCAGGGTAGAAGAAGAACAACTAAGTAAGTAAACATGGGACTAGCAACCACATCGTGTAAAACATATTGATCAATAAGATCAATGTAGGAGCACATAAATACTTTCGTGCAGGCAAACAGTTATATTAAGTTCTTCGTCAAGTTCTGTACTAACTACAAGATGCGATAATGTCTAATCAGAACGTCCTTATTCTAATACTTTTTATATCACCACCTCCCTCCCCTCATTTTTCTAACAAATACTAGGTGGATCAGAAGGTTTATATTTTAGTTTTGTTGCGTTTATACACGTTAGATAAGTCATTTGTTTTAATGTTTCTTCACCATTTAAGCTGTATATTCTGTATAATTTCAAGCGTTATATTTAAAAAAAAGGGTTATGGGAGGGGGCAAAGAGGGGTTCCAACATTGAGCGCATTCCCACTCGATAAGCTTACCTAACAAGTAACCTTAAATGCGATTTAAAATTATAAAAAAAACTACATTTCCTAGGATTACAAAATTGCTTAAACATGTAAAGATTATCAACGCTCAGAAGGAATACATTCTAAGCAAAGGAGATGAAGACAAAGCGTTGTCTTACAGAGATTAGATAGTCGACTCCAATCATCATTAGTGGGCGGTCAAGAACAAAGAGCCTGTTTAATTCGCTAAATCCTCAGCCACTCTTAGTAGATGTATTAACATTGTTCATTCCTGACACACTTCCTCTTCTTCAAATATTCCTTCCCATAACTTTTAGATGAAAGATACATTCCAAGGTTCTGTATGGAGATTAAAACCCGCTTTGAACGTAGAGAAACCAAGACATTCTATTCTGTTGTGCTGACAAGAACCAGATAGGGGCCAGTTGAACCGGGATATGAGAAGAAAGCGCTGGCGATGGATAGGACACACTTGCGACGGAATAATACACGTTCATTTGTTTGCTTTTTTTCGCCACATGTAGGTCCTGGGGGTCTCTGAAGAAATATATAAAGAATGTGACTACTGCGCCCTCAGCCATGTCGTAAAAGGCGACTAATCTGAAGTACTGCATGAGGCTGATGACCATGTCGTATAAAACATTGCCTGAGAAGATATCATTGCAAGAGCATGTGACAGCGTCATCAGACTTCCTGCAAGAGGGCCAGCTGCTGTGGTGACTCCATGCTCCGCAAGGAGCGCAAAGGAAAAAAGATGATAATTGTTTTGATTTGAGTCTTCCGTCGCTCACTGTCTCAATCCTTCCATTCGTTCATTTTTCATTTTCTTCCTTGTAGCTTTCTCACAGCATAATCTCCATATCCGACCCCTATTTCTTGGCATAATTCAGACTTTCCTTATTTCTTGACTTCAACATTAAGGGAGATTTTCAATCAATCGGTGTTCAAGTTATTATAATCTTGAAGAACTATCGTGTAGTAGATTTTAAATTAATCTCTCTCATGAAACTCTACCTCGAATAAGGTAATACGGCACGTTAAACATTCGGCTTTTGTATTCTACTTCTGCCATATGATAATACGAAACGCTAGAATTTCTTTCTCTATTGTCTACTTAATCCATGAAATCTTAATTTACACGTTCCTAGATGAAATAAGAGACGCTTTCACGCCCCTCACCTAGCTTAAATTCTGCTTAATGATGGACTAGTCAGCCAATAGAGACGTAATGGATCGTGAACTCGTATGGCTGCTCACTGGCTGGAAAAAAATCACTAACAGATCACCTGAGAAAATGATATGAGAGACATATTAGTATTTCTCAAACTAACACTGGGAAATGACTTCGTCGTGATCTATTTCAGTATTGGAGATAAATGTAGGACGCGGATCCAACGCGTAGTGAATAAATATTGTAAACAGCGAAAGCTAAGGCACTTTTAATCTTACAATCCCAGCGTGAACATCAGAAGCAGAGATCAGCACTATGTAATAATCCAAGTGCTAGAAATATTTTCAGTGGTTAAGAAATAAATTCAGTGTTAAAAAATAATTCAAGTGCTTGTAATACTTCAAGTAATTCTGGCAGTGAACAGACCACACATTCTGACATGGAGTGTGACAAAACCAGGGCTGTTTGTAAATTGTTAGTAGTATTAGATTGATAATATTTCTCAAAACTATCTTTCATCGCTATTTATTTTATTCTTCTACTCGTTCGTGAACACTCTTTATCTAGTAGTGTCTATTTCTAAGACCTAAGCGCTTAAACCATTGTTTAGCTTTCGCTAACAAAGGGGATCTCTCGAGAACGTTAACATTGTATCTGATCATTTGACTTTGACTGTTTATATCGACTTATCCGACCACTGTTGCTGAGTTATTTGCCGGTTGAAGATCATGTGCTGAGTATAGTTATTTTAGTGATTTCTTGTTCATCGTGCTTGTTTTATCATTACGCGAATTAGGGTGAAGCGTTCATACAACTCAGTAGCATGGTATGAAGAAGTAACATGTAATACTTGAACTCAGCAACATTAATGAAGTAATTAATGCCTTCAGGTTGAGTCCGTAATATTTAATCACATGTACACACAGGATGATCATTTCAAATATGAGCAGAACATAAGTCCGTATAAGTCATGCATAAATTAATCAATAACGTAGACTGCTGGTTTACGTGTCAATGTCCGTTTAAGGATACAATGCAGTATTGTCGTCAGAACATCACAGCTATATGCACGCGCAGATAGACATGGCTACCTGCCGACAGTGAGACTGCGAGTCTGAATATTTCATACGGATTGGACGATTATTCTCCTCCTTCTGAGGATTCTAGTTAAACACTAACCTCCATAAGTTTCCTCTCATATAGAGTTCTAGGACTGACCCTGGTCCATCATAAATGCACATATAAATGGCTATATCATGCCATTGAATTGGAAGGTTAGAAAACGCAGCTATTCAGCTTGGCGGTCAAGTAACAAAGGGTAGCGTCTCCTAGTTACCGACTGTGACCCAAACAACGCTAGACACGTCATAATCGATCGTGTATGGAGCGTTCAATAATTGAAACATCTATCGTAATATATTAAATGTCTTAACCTTTACAATTGCACGTCTGCTAACCTTTAGCAGACGGCGTTAATAACATATACCGTAACAATTCCCTGTACACCGGGGAAAAAAAAAAATCGATAGATTTTTTTTCAAGATCTATCCGACTTAACAATTTTTCAAAAAAATTTAACACAATTGTGACATATGGTCGACGATGTTCTGAGTAGAACCGTGTCGCGGTCATGTCAACTAACTATTTGTCATAGTCATCTAACATTAATCATATTATATATCAATATTATGCATATTATTATATCAACTAAATAAAATGTCTAATGTCAATAGTGAATGATAGAATTAAATTAAAGTAAGGTCTGTCGTATTAGTATGTCATATAGGAATTAATTTGACTAATTAAAATTAAATTAATTAATTAAACTAAGAGTTAAATTATTAAGATTCTAATGTAACGCGATGTTATGAGAGAAGAAAAGACAAATAAGTGAGAAGAAATAGAAAGAAATTCGAATATAAGTTTAACTTAATTGTGTGTGTTAAGTGTTAGTGAATAATAACTATCTAATTTAACTAACTAAATAACGTATAGGTACATTAAAAAAAAATATTAATCTAATACTTGTGTGAGATTTATTTTCTCTTTCATAATTTCTTCTTTTCATATTTCGTTCTTTTTTTTGTCTTTCATTTCATTTTTCTCACATTTCATTTTATTGATATTAATTCAATTAAGAAGTTAAGTTAAATAATTAATTAGTAAAGGATATGATGATCCATCCGTAGTCCTGATCCTGATGAATTCTTTTAGACAAAGTGTTGAAACATTTACGTCGGACAGAAATGTCAATTATCCTAGGATCCAAGAATTAAGTGCACATAGGATAATAAGTTCGACTTGTCGTCAGATATTGTTCCATGATTGTTCAACGAATATTCATATATTGTGTATGGACGTTAGACGAAGTTTCAATGTCAATATGCATACCTTGATTGTCTTTAGTTCAATTCTGTGATGCATATAGTGTTTATAAATATTAAATTGAAGTCAAGGTTAGTTCCCTTATAGTTGATACTTCGTTCTATCCAATGTAGTGATGATTGACGTATTTTAGGAATGTCAATGTTGATTATTCGTCGTCATAGGATTACGTGACAAAGCATCCGCCACAATGTTTTCAGTGCCAGGAATATGTTCAATGGAGAATTCAAATGGCTGCAGGATGATCGCGTATCTGGCGAGTTTTGGACTTTTGTGGTTTGATCTACGCAAAGATGCTACAGCACGCTGGTCAGTCTGTATGGTGAATGGAGCACCAAGCAAGAACTTCTCTAGTTTCGTGATTGCCCATATAAGTGATAAAAGTTCCTTGTCCACTGTGGAATACTTTGTTTCTGCCGGCTTTAGCTTTCTTGAAATATATAAGGTAGGATGTAGAACGCCATCATGGTTCTGGAGCAGGCATGCACCGATGCCGTAGTTACTAGCATCTGTTCGTAAGAAAAATCTTTTGGAAGCATCGGGAAGTCTTAAAATTGGTTCATGCGAAAACAAATTTATAATTTTGTTGAAAGTTTCATTGCATATACCAGTCCATGTCACCTTCACCGGCATGTCTTTTTTTAACAATGAAGACAATACAGCCGTGATGGATGACAAGTTTGGTATGAATCTACTGTAATATTGAACAAGTCCTAACAAACTCCTGACCTGTTTCTTCGTCTGAGGAACTGCTATGTTTAGAATTTTGGAGACCGTACTAGGTAACGTTCGGATATATCCCGCTCCAATGATATGTCCCAAAAAGGTTATCTCATTACACGCGATCTGCACCTTTGTAGGTTTAGCAGTTAGATGATAATTCCTTAGAGTGTCGAAAACATATCTAAGTCCCGAAACATGTTCCTCAAACGACGAACTAAACAAGCATATGTCGTCAATATATGTAATAACGTCTGGTCTACCTGATAAAATTTGTCGCATCAGGCGAATGAAGGTAGCTGGCGCATTAACAAGCCCAAAAGGCATCACATTCCACTGGTATAGACCTTGTGGAGTGGAAAATGCGGTGTAGTACTTAGCCTTTTCGGTCAGTGGTATCTGCCAATAACCTTTAGTTAAGTCTATCTTACTAAATATAGTTGCGTTGGATAGACGTGGCAGTAAGTCGTCGATAAGTGGATGTGGTTCGCTGTCAACTATAGTCTTAGCATTTAATTTTCTATAATCAACACATAGTCTGATGTTATTGTCCTTCTTCCGGACAATCACTAATGGAGAAGAGAATGGCGAATTACTAGTCTCAATGATTCCCAGAGACAACATCTGTTCAAGTTCCTTAGTAGTTTTAGCAAGGAAATGTAAAGGAACCGAATAGGGATGTACACGAATAGGTGTATCGTCATTGAGAGTAATGTCATGACTGATAGCCGATGTGCGACCCGGGACGTCGGTCAACACATCTGGATAAGATTGTAATAGATTAGCAATCTGTAGATGCTGTTGCGGTGTAACCGTTGAAGAAATGGTTACATCCCGCCAAGATTCAGTAGGTTGAACTACTGGTACCGGTAACGGTAACTGTACCTCAGGAAAAGAAGATTCTTCTTCCTGGATGACGGATAAGTTAGAATAATAACAAGTAGATACTGTGGTGTCATCTAGTTCATGAAAAATTGACTGTAAGTGTTCAGGACGTGTATGAAATTGCTTGAGCATGTTAATATGAAATATCTTTTTGTGTCCCTTGATATCTAAGACGTAATCAACGTCGGAAATTTTATCAATGACTTTGTAAGGACCATTCCAAGATATCAATAATTTATTGTTATTGTGAGGAAGTAACACATAAGCCTCATCGCCTGGGAATAATTGGCGTAATCGTCGAGACCTATTTTGTAGAGATCGAGCCTTAGCTTTTGCAGCCTCAGAAGAAGCTGTTGCCAACTGGCAAGACTCAATAATGTTCTTCCGAAGATTAATCACATACTCGTAAGATGACTGAGTGTCCTGAGTCATCTCCGCGTCAATTAATAAGTCTTTTATTAGTCCCATAGGACCTCTTGGGGGAGCACCAAAAACTAATTCAAAGGGAGAGAAGCCAGTTTGTTCATGCGGTACCTCCCGATAAGCAAATAGAACAGCTGGGAGTGCTCTGTCCCAGTCATGAGGGTGCTTAACAGTAACCTTATGTAGTAGTTGTTTAAGTGTACGGTTAAGTCTTTCAACTGCACCATTACTCATAGGATGATAAATACTACTTAAATTCCTATCAATGTTCCAGGTTTTCATGACTTCCTTCATGGTGTCAGATATGAACTGTGACCCATGGTCTGATAAAAGTTTTCTAGGAAACCCTATTCTAGAAAAGATGAGATGTAGTGCATCAGCTACATCTGTGGTAGTGGTGGTCTTTAATGGGATAGCTTCTGGCCATCGTGTGCACAAATCAATGCACGTAAGGACGAATCTATGTCCTCTGGCCGATGGTAGCAATGGACCAATAATATCTATGGCCATCTTGTCAAACGGTCTTACTGAGATATCGCAAGCCTGAATAGGCGCCGTGTGAAAAGCTCCACGTGCTTTCACTTCTTGGCATGTAGTACAGGAACGTACATACTGCGAAATATCTCTTGACACTCCTGGCCAAAAGAATGAAGACAGTACTCGAGATCGTGTTCGAGTATATCCCATATGTCCAGCACACTGTGAGTCATGCGCATGTTGAAGAATGTACCGTCTAAAAGTATACGGGACCATAACTTGTTGTTTCATTTGTGATTTGTCATTAAAACATCTAATCAATATGTCATTTTTAATAACAAACCAATGTTTGTTATTATTACCTGAGGATAGATTGTCAACTTTATCAACCAGCTTAAAAATTTTTTTTAAAGATTTATCCTCTTTTTGTTTAGTTGCAAATGTTTCCCTGTCAATAGGTGAATTGACTACAAACTCCTCTTGGTTGTCTGCATCCATCTTATTATCACTAACTTTCTCCATGAGTTGAGTCTGCGCTCTAGTCGTCACGGCGTTTCCAGTGCATAGGTTATGTTTCTCCCATTCTATGATCTCATCTGGAGTACAATCTTTACTGCCGTGTATACGACCAACCATCAGATCAGCAATAGGCTTTTTTTAGCATACATACTTTTACATTCCCTGTGAAAAAGGGTGTTCTAATATGAACAATAGCTGTGGGGTAGAACTCAATAGTTCCACCAAATGTCATGCAGCGTACATATTCTCCTGTCGCACAGCTAGGATGTACCAGCGACTGACGTACACCAATCGTTGTGGATCCTGAATCTCTCAGCACTGAGACGACGGATCCATTAACGATTCCCCTGTTAAAAATTAGTGAGCCTGTTCCATCGTTGACTGCAAGACCTACCTCTGGTGTAATATGTCCGCAGTTAAGCACTGTTTCTTTCGCCTTCTGAAAAATAAGATTGCATTGTTGGCAACTATTTGCCACATTATAATTAATAGCAAAAACATGCAGCAGAAGACTGTGTTGTATTATCGTCAAGTGGGACCTGAGCTATAGGGGTAGTATTATTTGTAACTGCCGCCCCTGTATTATGGTTGTACTGAGATGATCCCCGAGAATGAGATCGATTACGAGTATAATTGTTAGAATTATCTCGTCGTCCTCTATAGTAACTATTATCTCGATGTCTCGAGCCATGATTATTACCATTCCAGTTATTGTTATTATTGGGGGTATGTGATCGATTATAATTAGTGTTATGTTGACTATTGTGGTAGTTTGTTTGAGGTGAATAATTTCTATCTCGTGATCTACCTCTGTTGAACTCATTTTTATTGTTGAAATCATTATTATGTCCCTTCTGAAAGTTAACATTGTGATTTCTTTGGAACCTACTTCTGTCTACACTGTGATGTCTTTGTTTGTTATTATGATTGTAGGCCATATTAGACGCCACAGGTAGAGGTTCTCTTAATGAAGAGTTAGAAATGTTCGCATTCGGATGTGCCGAACAGTAGTTTAAAGAAATTTTTTCCAACTCGTCAATAGTACCTGGTTTACGCTCCTGCAAATATGCAAAGAATGGTTGGCTAACCGAAGATAATACCTTATCCCGTAGTAGTAAATCAACTAATTTGTCGTACGATTTGTTGACTTCTGCCAGTTCAACCCATCTATTAAATGTATTGCGTATGTTCGCAATGAATCCTGCAAAATCTTTTGGAGATTCAGGTAAAATTCCCTTAAATTTCAACCTACAGTGTTCCTCGTCCAGGTGAAACCTTCGTAAAAGCAAGGACTTAATAGCACCGTAGTTATTTGCTATTGATGGGTCAGCATTTTGAGAAGCCGTCAATGGTTCTCCAACCAAGAATTCATTTAACTTGAGTACCCATGACTCTTCGGGCAAATGATTTGTTTTGCAAGTCTGTTCAAAACGTGACAGGAATGATGAAAGGTCGTCCACGTTTAAGTTGAAAGTGGGTAATTTAAAGTTGTAGAAATGTTTAGTTTGGCTGGATGACGATCCATTTTGTGCGTTATTATTCTGGTTTGCATCAGCACTTTGTGCTTGTAATCTTGCTGTCTCCAATTTAATACGCGCCAATTCCATTTCTTGTTGTAAAATAATTTCCTCTCTTTTCAATTTATTCTCTTCTTCCTGTCTGGCAATTGCTCTTTGCTCTTCTCTTTCACGTTGAGCAATCTCTCTTAATCTATTTTCCTTGGCAATTTGCTTCATCTCACGTTCTGCTTCCTTTCTTTCACGTTCCTCCTCCTCTTTCTTTAATGCAACCTTTTGTTCCTCTTCCTCTTTCTTTAATGCAGCCTTTTGTTCCTCTTCCTCTTTCTTTAATGCAGCCTTTTTCTCTGCTTCTTTTCTTTCACGTTCCTCCATTTCTGCTTTATGTTTTTCCAGTTCTGCCTCAGCAAACTGACGAAGTTCTTGAGATTTATAACCATATTCTTTACCAATTTTAACGAAATGGTCTATAGTAAGCATTTTGACTTTTATCTGGTAAGTAATTATTGATAATTACTGATTAAAATAGTCAATAGTAGCTTCAGAGTAATTATTATACTTACTCAACTTAGGAATATTCAATATAAATAATCACAATAGTACTGAACTCTTATGTCTAAGTTCAACTAATAGACAATATTTTGTAACAATATTGTATCTAAGTACTAACTATATCATAAATAGTTATGATATCTGTTAACTATAATGTAATTACATCACACAATTAATCTTAATATCCAATAATGTTGGGCATGATTCCTAGTAATTATATTGTTCAATGTACTAAGTCACTCTCTTAGTACCAGAAAAGTATATTAAATAATATACAATGGGTCTGTTACCTCAAAGGTAGACTATAAGATTATTTTATTTGGTCAATATATATATTATATTATTATGCCCTAGGCATCTCTTATAAATTGTAGTGCTAATTTCTTGGACTATCACTGCATAATTATGCAATGTCCCATATTAACCTTAAATATCAGAAAAAATTAATTAAATTAAATTACAAGTGTATTATTGAATATAATATCATATTATTAATGTAGTATTTAATATATATCATGAGGACAAACAAAACAATGATGCAACTAAAGGGTACAAACAATGTCAAGACGCAAACAAGACATTTTCACAATTAAAAATGAATTTATGAACTAAATAAAACAAGCGGAAGTGTCACAAGCCAAATGAAGGGTCAAGGACTGACCCGAGGTCAACTTAATATACAAAGTACAAAAAAAAAATGAATGCAAAAAATGATGACATCACAGGACTCATAACGGACAAACATTTAACAATTATAAAATAAATTGATAGTAAGAGTAGACTGGACGAAATAGTTAACGAACATGATACAAAACTGAATAAAAATGTGAACTTAGTACAAATAAAATACGCCAGTTATCTACGGAACGGCACAGCTAACACAAACCGTCGAACGATAGCAGATCTGGACAGGCAGTCCACCGGCAAACCTCAATGGGGCTTCCAAAAGTGCAATCGTTTAACTGCCCTAAGACCGACTGAAATCTAGGTGGTCAGCTGTTCGCGACATTCCCCAGAGATTTCAGTTCCCTCCAACCGGCCCGCTAATTAACAACACATTAAAACAACCAAAAAATACATGAAACACATTCAGAAAAAACATGCCTATGCAGGCAAAAGGCATGGACTCAGTATTACTGTTTGCAATGACGACAGTTAAACAACTAGACTTATCTTTTCCGTTGCTTAGATCAGTGCTAGAGGTCGTCAACAGCTAGGCTAAAGCCCCTGACTGTCTGCTCCTGTAGTCCATATCGTGTGTTTGCTTCAAATGGCTCATGTTTCCCCGGTTAGACTTAGAAAAACGGCTTTGGTTTCTCCGACAGTTCACCTACACGACCTTCGGTGACGTCACGTTGTTAGGCATTATAATGAGTACAACGTCATCTTCGACTGGATCATGTGATCGAAACTTGATCGTAAATATTGTGGTTAACATGTGCGTAAGGAACAGAAGTTTGTTTCTTTTTTCTGTCGTTCCCAACAATCGGCCGCCACTTTGTTGCTGAGTTATTTGCCGGTTGAAGATCATGTGCTGAGTATAGTTATTTTAGTGATTTCTTGTTCATCGTGCTTGTTTTATCATTACGCGAATTAGGGTGAAGCGTTCATACAACTCAGTAGCATGGTATGAAGAAGTAACATGTAATACTTGAACTCAGCAACATTAATGAAGTAATTAATGCCTTCAGGTTGAGTCCGTAATATTTAATCACATGTACACACAGGATGATCATTTCAAATATGAGCAGAACATAAGTCCGTATAAGTCATGCATAAATTAATCAATAACGTAGACTGCTGGTTTACGTGTCAATGTCCGTTTAAGGATACAATGCAGTATTGTCGTCAGAACATCACAGCTATATGCACGCGCAGATAGACATGGCTACCTGCCGACAGTGAGACTGCGAGTCTGAATATTTCATACGGATTGGACGATTATTCTCCTCCTTCTGAGGATTCTAGTTAAACACTAACCTCCATAAGTTTCCTCTCATATAGAGTTCTAGGACTGACCCTGGTCCATCATAAATGCACATATAAATGGCTATATCATGCCATTGAATTGAAAGGTTAGAAAACGCAGCTATTCAGCTTGGCGGTCAAGTAACAAAGGGTAGCGTCTCCTAGTTACCGACTGTGACCCAAACAACGCTAGACACGTAATAATTGATCGTGTATGGAGCGTTCAATAATTGAAACATCTATCGTAATATATTAAATGTCTTAACCTTTACAATTGCACATAATAACATATACCGTAACAACCACCCACATGGGATATAAGCGAAAAGTTATGTATTGAGAAGAGATAATTTTGTAAAACGGTTCATTTTTATCCCCATTCCAGATTATTTAATTAGCTCACTTGACTTTATCAGCCACAAATAATCCAAATGGTTGTTCTCTGTTTTGCTGAACAAGGAGCCAGTAAGGCGCTGACTGTAAAAACTTCCAACATGTACGGAAAGTTAACGCCTGGGGCATTCTTTGTTGATTCCATAGTCGTTGGTGGTCACTAGAAGTGACGCTAAATATTACTCTTTGGGAAGATTTTATTTGGAAGTGTGCCCGCGCCGGATTCCATCAGAAGTAATGAGAAAGGCCTGAAAATAACTTAAAACGCACACCATACAGAGATAACACCCTCCTTCTTTGATTTCTGAGAGAAGAAGTAATAATTGCTCCGAAATTTTTATTTTACTTCTGATCCTCAGATCGTGATTTCTGTCGTTCTCTTGCCTCAGTAACATTACATTTAACAAATAGAATGACATAAAACTTTGTTAAGAGCCATAACAATGAAGAGGACAAGGAGGAAGTACGCAGAAAGCATCCCCACGTTCACAGACCATCACATAGAAATGATAGACAGACAGACAGACAGGCAGGTAGGCAAACAGACATACATAAGACAGACAGACAGACAATCTTCGAGAAATCTGATGTCGAGTTGTTGTGAAGCACTAACTGTTGTAAATCTGCCAGGAATGATTTGATGATGTTTAGTGGATTAGGGCCTATTCTGAGGGTTTCCAACTTTTGAACCAAGATAGTGTTGTCAATCATGTCGAATGCTTTTTTGAAGTCAACAAAAACAGCACCACCTAATTTTCCGTCATTTACGTGCGACAGCCAGTTGTCTGCCGTTTTGGTGAGAGCTGTGTGACAGGAATGGTTGGGTCTGAAACCTGACTGGCTCTCAATGAGCAGTTTGTTAGTTGTTAAGTGTTGAAATGTGGCGTTGTAAATGCGTTTCTCTAGTGGTTTTGAAGAGATGATACAAGGGATATTGGTCTGTAACTGTTGGGATCGCTATGTGAGCCAGATTTATAGAGAAGATACACTTTGGCAGATTTAAATGCTGTCGGGAAGTAGTTGTGTGCAATACATTGGTTGTACACATAGGTTAAGGAGTCGCAAATGATGGGTGCAGCGTAACGTAGAATTTTATTGCTGATACCATCAAGCCCAGATGAATTGTTGTTTTTTAATGCCAAGATATATTTGAGAACTTCATGTACTGTTAGAAAAGGAATATCTCTAATACGTTGTTGAAAGTTTGTGTCCAGTATGTTATTTCTTCTGGGCAGGTCGTATAGATATGATCAATTAGTGTAGATGATGAATCTGTTACTCTAGAGGGTTGATTGACTAACTGTGTGAGGTTGTATGAGATTGTGATATCATTCCACGTGTTGTTCGGTTTGTGAAGGTCAATATTGAAATCCCCCAGTAGAATAATTTCCTTCGAAGAAGCCCAAACGTTGTCCATCATTCGTGAGAATGTGTCAAACCATACAGTAGAAGAGCTATGGTTTCGGTACAGGTAACCAATTAAAACGGGGGTGTTACCAACAGATTACTGGGCATAATGTATTTATTTGTCTGATAAAAATATATTTATCTTTGAATTCACGATTTCTAGTCTAAGCTATATCACTCATGTTTTATTGATACTTTTGTTATATGGGTTATCTCTCTTGTATATCGAATTTGGCGTAGGAATCTAGATTTCGTTGGTCTGTTCCTTGTTGAGCCAGAAACAGATTATTCTTGCTTAGGTTTATGCAGGAATGTTTATGGTCCGAGTCTAGGTTTATTCCTTGTCTATTTGAGGCGAGTTAGTCTTTGGTCTTTATATCTTTTCATGTCTAGGTCGGACTATATTCTTTAAGCTGAACACTGAAGTGAGGGGTTGTGTGTTCTGCGCATGCGTCGAGGAAGACGAAAAGACGAAGCCGTGTGTCATGTCGTCCTGATAAATGGTATACCGGACTGAAGTCCGAAGATTTATCTCTGTGTTAGTTGGGGAACGAGATAGTCTATTTGTACTTATCTTGTATTAGGATTCTCCCCAGTGTTTATTCTTATTGCCAAGGAATGGCAGGTACTTGTGCTAGGGTGATTTTCGATGACAAGGTAAAGTCGCATTTCTTCTGAACTTTTCCTAAGCCATCGTGTGAGAGATGGACAGTCGTATTATCGTACGTCCAGATGATTATTAAACAAATGACGATGACATGTATACCTAGCAGCACTAAATGATATGGTGAAACCAGTATTATTGATGAAAGAATATATCTACAGCTCTATGAGGATATCTATGAACGATCAGCGCCTTGATTTCATAGTTTGCATCCTGGGTGAGCGAAAGCTCACTGAAGAAGCCATTTTTTGGGAATCCTTCTTTTTTGTCGATCATCAATCAGAGAACAAGGACCCCCCTTTATTATCAGGTGATGATCAAGAGATTACTGCTGTAAAAGAGTACCCACTACGTGTGGTTTAACATTGTTACCAGAGATATTTGTTGAATTTTTCCTAAAGGAATCTTCGCTAGAAGAGGTTCGGTCTAGGAATCATTATTAAACATTATGTATTCACTGACGCGATTTGTCAGTAAGGCCTGAGAATTATATATGCACTGGAACTCTGAGTGCTGGTCTATTGACATTACATTGTACTTTTATTCAACATGAATTCCCACATAATTTTGTAGACCATTGATCAACTGTGTGATGATTTGTGCCAACCTGTTTACAGTAACTGTACCTGTGCTGTCCGAGTGTGTGTCAAATTAAACTGTACGAAAACGACCACAGTAGTTTATCAACGTCCCTGACTTCCAGCCATGTGTGAGTGAGAATGTTCCTTTGTCAACTCTACAGAACATTACCATCATTCGCGAACCTTTATATCCTCACTCCAAACCTATACACCACTGCGTAGGTCGAGTTGACCTTTGTTTGTCTTCATTGTACAACAAACCTTACAGCAACAACGGCGAGACCATATATCCAGTCTTATCAACGTAATAAAATACCTTTATCAGGGGGTCAGGTTATGGAGTTTTATTTCCAGCCATATACATTCAATGCCAGTATGTTCTAGATCATCACGGCGTCTGTACTGAAGAGATGTTGAGATGTATATGACTTGCCCTGTTTCATGTTGTCTGTTAGAATCCCTGCGAATGGTGGTGAATCCATTAATCCTAATTTCTTCATCTGTAATTTTGTCATTGAGACGGGTTTCAGAAAAACCAAATATGTGGAAGTTTTGTTGGAAAGAGGTGGAGACTTCAGAAAGTTTACCTAGCAGGTGGTAAATGTTTAAATGACCAATTTTAAGCCCTGATAGTTTAAGCCATGAATTAGTGAATTGCCTATATTTTGATTAGAGTTTTTGCACTCGGACATAATAATAGTCAAAAGGAAAGAAAGAATGAGGAAAGTAGTAATGAGTAAGAAGCAATAAAATTAGTACACAATGGTTAATACAAAATTGTAAACTATAAAATATACACTGCAATATATTTCTCTAAAGTCCGTGGACACTGTTTACAGTATCTTAATCTTTGCAAAAAGTGCGGTTTTTATCTTAAAATACAGCCTGTTCCGAACACAAAGGAATATTTTTACTTCAACCACAGTCAATGTAGAAAATTAATATTTTCGGGACAGTTAAAGGTCTACGCTGTGTCTTAGCTTGTTAGTTTTGTGAGGATTTCCTTACTTTCCTCAACACGAAAAAACGAAGGTGCAGGCGGAGAGAAGGCGTCAATTTGGGAACTAAGCTCCAAGCTGGTTTGAAATACAGCTTTTAAGTGAGTTTATCTGCAACAGTTTGGTGTCTGTGCGCTGAATTTTGTTCTGAAAAGTCGTAAATAGACATCTGAAATGCCTGCATCAATACTTCTGGGCTATACTGCCTAAGCTGATGTAGCACAGACGAACTATGCGAGTGGCATTCTTGGCGGGTAGAGACAGGATGAAGAAAGTCCCATTTCCTAGTTGTAGATCGTGTGTTGTGGTTATTTGCTGTAGAGGAGGAATGGGTCATACTTGTAGCCCAGTCTTTCCATCTGTCTAGTTGTGTCAGTCGAGCAGGTAGTGGCGGGGGTGTCTTTAGTGTGGGTAATGGGGGAAACATTTGGTCATAAAGATTAGGGTGGGTGATGGGAGTAGGTGTAACTTTGCTAGATAAATGAGTATTACATTAGGATGACGATGAGTGGTTATGAGAGGTTCTGCGTGGATTCACTGAGTTTAGTGTGTAATTTGTGTCACTGACTGATGAATATGTCTGTTTCTGGTGTGTCCTCTGGGGGAACTTTAAATTTTTAGCTAGGTAGCTCGTCCCTAGCTTTGAAGTGTGGACTTGATCTATATATAGCATCTTTTTTTGTGCACCTGACTTTGATATGAAAAAAAGGTGTGTTGTTTATGAAAGAAATGTGATGTTTAGTGCAGAAATTATATAGCACCTTGTTGTTGATATCTACAGTTTGGCGTGCTTTACCATAGCTGGGCGGAATTATTGACGAGATAGATATGGAGGTGTTTGGGAATTTTTGTTTTATGTTGTCAATCATTCTGGAGATGTCTAATGGGTTAATAGTGTATCCATTTGTGCAATCATTTATCCCTACGTGAACTGTGGTTTTCCTTATGTTAGTATTTGTGTTGAGATGGCTAATTTCATTGGTTGTTCTCACTATTCCAGCTCCTGGTAGTGGTATTACTGTGACTATGTCCTCTGGCGTTGTCGACATTCTGTCACTGTGAATACCTTTTAGCAGTGAGTCCCCAATGATGATGTGATGTGTGTTGTGAGGTATGTGTCGATGGTGCTGTGGCTGAGGTCGTGCACGACGGCGTTGTTGGTGCCATTGATGTTCTTCTTGCTGGAGGTCTTCAGCGGGTTTTTGTGTCGGTTGTTGTGTTCTTTCATGTCCCGTTGTCTTTGTTGCTTCGGGATCTACTTGTGTGGGTTGTCTTGGTAGGTTTTCAGTACGATGACTAATTTTTACCTCAATCGGGTAAGTCTTGTTTGGTGATGTTTTTTTTTCCTTCTTTGTTTTTAATAATCTGTTGGCTGTTTTCAAGCTTGTGATGTCGTGGGCATATTTTGTCTTCAGGAACAGGAGTTTGAGGTTGAGAGGGTAAAGGAGCAGGGGATATTTGTGGTGTAATTGGATGACCCGATATTTGAGGGTTTTGGACACCATCGTTCATGTTTTTACTGTCTGAAGCTTCTTGTACTTGTATTTGGTCTATTCTATTTATCAGCCTTGTGTTTTCTTGTCTGAGAGACTTGACCTCATGCCTGAGTGCGTCAAGTTCTCTTTTGAGTGAGCTATCCAGGCAGATAGATAGATAGATAGATAGATAGAGATAGATAGATAGTTAGATAGTTAGATAGATAGATAGATAGATAGATAGATAGATAGATAGATAGATAGATAGATAGATAGATAGATAGATAGATAGATAGATAGATAGATAGATAGATAGATAGATAGATAGATAGATAGATAGATAGATAGATAGATAGATAGATAGATAGATAGATAGATAGATAGATAGATAGATAGATAGATCTTAGCAGACTTCATGCACATATACCGTGTACTATACTACAAACTGGTTAATAAAATTTGCTGATGCCTGAAGTTAGAAAAATGACAGAAGTAAGTGCGGTTAAACGTTTCATATAACTTTTTATTTTAGGAGGCGTGCACAGTTCAACCTAATCACAGGAAACTCTGTTATATTAGGGTGCATGTCAAAGTTGTAATGACCTTGTGGTCTGGTTAAGCATAGTTAATCCTGTAGGTTAAACGTGTTCTTGCTTTCACTCTTCTTGATCTGAAAAAAGAACTGTGATGTATACCATCATTTCTTTTACTTTTCTGCTACAATGTTTCTTGCTGTGATTTATTGGAGTAACAAAGACGTTTTCGATTTGTCTTTTTTATTTTTTTTTTTTTTATGCTTTCGACTTAGTTCTCGCTTTCTGTTCTATTCAGTCTTCGTTTCTCTAATGTTATCTTTCTTTTGTCCATGACGGGGACCTTGTGATGTTGGCGTAGACAATTTCTTTGTTCTTTGCTCTAGAGACGAACATTACATATTGTCCTTCACACCCTTCGTTGAAGTAAAGAACCTCTGATCATTTTTGTACTTTTTGTTTCCACTTCACTATTTCGTGATGAGATCTAACGTTACTTTGCCGATAGAATCCAAATATTTCATGCTCCGTTTATTATTGTTCCCTTCTCACAAAAGGACTGTTCACAAGCATTTACTCCCCTTTGACCTTTTTCATATAGCTCAGGCAGACGTCCAGGAACCTATGAAAACCTTTTGTACCGCGTCGCCAGTCTAGGGATCAGATTTACTGGCTTTATCGAAGGCGACTCACACACGTCTGAAGCTCTTTCATATTAACGGTTAGCAAGTGGCATGAGTAAGTGGGAATTTCGCAGTTTCTTATCTCCGCAGTTGTATCTGGCACTCGCAGTTAGTGGCTAAGACTCCATCCTAGATACTCAAATTATCTCCCTTCACCGCTTAAATTAACATAAGCTTCCACAAAAAAAAAAAAAAAAAAAAAAAAACGGCTGGCGCACCCCAATAAAATTCTGAAAATCGCAGCCAGGCTCGTGAATACGTACATAGATTAAACACAAGGTGCTCGTATGTTAATACTGCAACAGCGGAGCTGATTGCGTGTGATTATGCTACGACGTTTTTGCCGTAAAGATACGAAATGATTGTAGTAACTCTTCTAAAAACGATAAGAAATGCGTCAAGATATTCAACACATCTTTTAAAGAAATCTGTTCTTGAACACAGTTAAGAAATTTACGAAAGGAAAGTGCGTCTGTCTCTTCCATAACGCTTGCTTCTGGCTATCACGTTATCAAGCTGACATCTTAACAAGGCTCTTTACGGACGACAGATGTAAGGTTAAAGGTGGGTGGATTTCATTTGTTTTTCTTACTAAAGGTGTTGAAGTTAGATTTACCTGGAATGTGAGGGTTGTGTGTCCCGCGCGTTTCTGGTGGTTTATGAGGAGACAAAGAAAGAACCGAACCACTGTTCCCAAGCGCATGTCGTACAAGGCGACTAATGTGAGGTTTTGTTTGGGCAGGCAACATCTTCTTGTAAACAAATCACTACAGAAACCACTGCTGCGGGAGTACTTGTTTTGGTGCAGGTTTCCTGTAATGGGGTCAGGATATACCCCATAAAGAGAGGGGGGAAAAAGATGTGATGAAGGTTCATTACTAGCTGTAGACGACACACGTCTTGCAATTTTCATATACAATCTCATATCTACCCAGCACTATTCCAAACCAACTATTCATCTTAACCTTTTAGGAAAGGTAGTTTCACTTTTTATTCTGGAAGCTTGGCTGTCTAATTATATTAGGGGAAAAGAAAGTAAAAGGAAATCAGGCAATTTATGCGTATGTGACTAGAAGCTGGTACAAACTACACAAAGCTTGAAGGAATGCAGCTAAAGAAACAGCGAGCTTTGCAAGAAACAGAAACGCCAGTGGTGGCAGAGATTCAGAGGCGGTCCCAATGTTTTTTTGCTTGGTGGGGATATCTATAGATAATTTTGTACTTACATGTATGCAGGGCCGCATTAAGCCAAGAAGGGCCTCTAGGCTTTTCGGTGTTTGGGCCCCCTCCACCTAATAGGCAATAATTTTAATATTTTTTCAAACCCCTTAGCATGGTCATACTAGTATTATTAACAGACTGGTATGTTAGTATTATTAATAGACTGGTATGTTAGTATTATTAATAGACTGGTTTGTTAGTTTATTACCATTGCTTACTCTTTTATTAATAATAAGTAAAACTATTTTCGTTTTGTACATGAATCTATGCATTTAAATTTTTTTAAAAAAGTTATGCACTGGCCCCCCAAGCGCTCAGCCTTCAGCCTACTTAGCCTAATGGATAATCCGGCCCTGAATGTATGCCACCTCGCGCGCGAGCACACACCAGAACAAGGGTTTATGACTACAATATCATACACAGCAAAAATAAAAATAAAATAAAAACTGTATTGGTTATTCATAGTCTAAATTAAACTAACAAGTCAAAAATATTTGATTGTTATACGCTGATAAATTGAAAAATTACGATTTATAACATCTTTGTAATTACTCGAAGTTAATTATCCGTTACATTGGTGCCTTTTCCTTTCCAACATCTGACAGTGTCTTGTAAAAAAAAAATAATCCCACCTGTTCTACAGTCGAGCAAAATGGTTAGTGACTTTAGTGATGAAGTCTAGGATGGTTTTTATTAATTTGTTCTCTGTCGATATCATCGACAGAGCATCAACCCGTTCTTTGTTTATCGTGTTCTTTAAGTAAGTTTTCACACCCTTCAGTGCACAGAAATGTCTTTCCGATTCAGATGTTGTCATAGACGTGGTATAATTATTTCAAGAAGTTTTTTTCCGTTTTGCTGAAAGTGATAGTAACATCGCGTAGTACCAAGAACAGACAACTCAGCTGATCTTGGGGACAATCAAAAGTACCCACATCTGAGTATTCTGCGCATGTGCATTTAAGATTATTTTGCCAGCTTTGTGACGTATAGATCTGTGAGACGTAATCTATTTTAAATAATTATTTTGCACTCCTAGAGATGTCTCTCAGCCATACCCTGGACTTCGAAAGGATTGGAAGACAAAGCACGAACATTAAGGAAGTGATTTGCAGCGAATAAAGGGGTGGAAGAGAGAACTTGAGAAATGTTAAATGTAGAATCATAGCGGTTGTAATATATTTACAGAAACTTGTCATAAGTCACGACTAAAACATGCAACAGCAACAACAACAAAAAAGATTTTCATTTTTAAAGTTCTGGTGGGTGTGTACCCCAATCTCCCACAGGATCAAGCCGCCACTGGCAGTGGTTATATGGTGGTGGCTGAGATGGTATCTTATCACCTACTGGTTAAAGTTCGCAACTGGACTAATGCTGTTACTGGGCCCACAAGAATGAATCAAATCCTTGCTAGTGGCTTGCACTAGATCGCTCACAAACTTACAGAAGAGGCAAATACAAAGAATAACGTGCGTGGAAGACAGAAATATTTATCTTGCGTTCTCGTATAACCTTTCGGTAGCAGGGGTGGTAATGAATACCTGGATTATCGCCAACCTGCTCTTCAATTTCTGTTGCTGAAGGCGAACACCAAGGAGAGAGTTGCCAATATTCTAAGTGTTGTGTATACAGAGATAATGAAGCTAGTGTGTTTAATTCAGTGATCACTGAGGATGCCACAGCAGTGAATTTTTTGTACAAAATGACATGTGTGCGGTGGATGTCTACATGGTATTTCATAAATAAGGAAAGAAAGTTAAGAAAGGACATCTTATATGCATGTTATATATGTTGTTTCTTACAATCAGCTGTGTTCAGAAATGCTGTGGAAGGAAGCTATACAACAAACCGACACGAAAGGAGGTAATCTGATCATCAGAAGTTCATCCGGCGAAGCAAGAGTTTCAACACTTTTGGCTTTTAGGTACTGTATGGGGATGAGGGCTGTTTGGGTAATGATTCTGAAGTGCTATGTTTCCACGTACCAGCATATAGCACATTTTGTAATATGTTGATTCCAATAGTTTCCTCCCTTAAATGGGGATGACGCACCGAGATAGAGATAACAGATAAAGTTAGTCCCATAACAGATACTGCCGTATGGAAGTGAAGTGTTAGAGACCACCATACTAGGTTCAGCATCGAGAGGTGGGGGTAACCAATTCCCTTCCTCGCGGCCTTTCCCTTCTTTAACTCAAAGTCAGATACCAATTTACAGCTGGGTAGACTGGAGCGTGTTGGTACCGTGATTTGAACCTGGCATCTTTGCCGCAAGAGACCAGTGCGAAATAGAAGTACCAATATCAAAATCATATGCAGACAATTTACTAGCTGACATAACGTCTTAGACATTCGGACATTGCGCAAATAATGAGTAAATACTTTTATGCCAACACGGCGCCATGAGAGCGAAACATTAGCATTAAATAAAACGAAGGACAAAAGATATATATATATAGAAATTATCAATCGATAAATAAATAACACTACAGCCTGCTAAATGCGCTGCTTCAGAAAGGTGACCAACGATTAAATAAGAGATACATTCATTAATAACAACGTAAGAGGACATGTTAGGATGAAATCATTGATAGAATATTTAGAACAACACTAAATTGGTTTGAACCTCTGGAAACGGACGGCTAACCATTCTGTTTTTATCTATCACTTGTCGAGTGACAATGGCTCATCCTTGGATACAACTTTTACTTCCGGTCCTACTTTTCTCTCGTTTTATTTCATTTTCTTTGCTGCATTGTTGTCGTTATTTTTTGCTTAAATATTTCTTTCATATTTAATGTTTTATTTTGTTAATTAATTGTTAATTCGTAATCCACTCGTGTGCTTTGTCCTATGCCTTTTTTCTCTCATAACCTTTCTATAATTCTCACCTTAGCTTCCTGTTTTTGACAGAGGTTGGTGAAAGGTCATCCTGGAACGTCCCGTGATTTTAATGTATTGTTCATTTGTGAAACTGCTCCACTATCAGTTTTCCATTTTTACATCTTGGATGTTATGATCATCAGAAAGTCAGACACGATAAAGAGCAAGAAAAAAGATAGATCGAGTCAGAAGCGGATCTATTATGAAGTTAATGAAGCTTGAGCTTCAGGGCCCCTAGTCAGAGCCGGATTAACGTAGTAGCACAAGTAGCATATGCTACGGGCCCCGCGCTTTTAGGGGCCCCGCGCCAATAAATATGTACATAATTTTTTGGTCATCTTCTAATACGAGCGTTGATGAGAAGGAGCGAAGCTCCTGACCGGGTTGGAAGGAAAGTCCACTGACCCCCCAGCCTCGCAATGACATGTCATTGGGCCAAAAGAGCTGGAAAGCTCGAGTGCCGCTGGTTAGAGAGAAGAAAAAAAAAATACGAGCGTTAAACCAATGATCTTGTGATTTATGCCATCTTTAGCGCCTTTTCATTTGGTGTCACGAAATTGTGAGAGAAAGAGCATAAGAGGGTGACTTAGAGTGACTCTTCATTATTTTTATCTTAACTGTTTGCGGACGGAAGCCATTTAAGTGGCATTGAAAATTTTGTCACGTTTGGACGGAAGCCACTTTTTTGGCTCTAGGCGACTGCACCTCTAATTTTGTTTCGTTCTTTGTTAAATTAATTTGCATTAACAATAAAAACTAGAATTTAGGAAACGGAAACTTCCTGTTTTAATTGAGGTATACGGCGTGCTCGCACTCTCTTTCGATCTTGATTAAAATTTCTTGATTTGTAAGGTTAGTAAACTCACAAAATGAGCAGTAGACACAGAGATATTGGACGTAATTATGCTTCTGGAAGTGAAAAACGTAAAGCGAAGGAAGAAAAAGAAAGAAGAGATCAACTTGTGATATCAAAAACACGTAAGCTGACAGAATATTTTGATGTTCATGGTGGTGGTACTCTAACCGCTGAAGCTGGAAGTACAGGAACAACTAGTACTAGTGCAGGCTGTGCAGCAGAAAACATACAGCAAAACCCAGTATACACTGAGTCTGAATGTGAAAGAATAAGTGAAACGAAGAAGTACTCTAATGATATTGGTGACTGGCCGAACAATATAGATGACTGTGAGCGTGAATATTGCATATCCAAGGGAAGTGAAAAATGTCAACATGTTGATAGTGCCTTCTCTTCATCCGTGCGATTGTATGACACTGAAAAGAAAACTCGATACTGTCAGAAGTCTTATTTTACACATATTAATAAACTTACAAATAAGCAACGTGCAAGAAAATGGTTATGCTATTCAGAAAGTAAAGGGCGCCTATTCTGTTTCCCATGCAAGCTTATGAGTTCAGAATGTTCATCAAAGTTTACTGTGGAAGGGTTTAATGAATGGAAAAATGCAAGCAATCTATTGCGTCGACATGAAGAAAGCTCCTCACATAGACAAGCTTTAATTTCACTGTTGATGCGTAAAAACAAAGGTGAACGTGTCGATTCCCATCTTGTGAAACAAATGGACATTCAAGAAAAGTATTGGTACAAACTTCTAGAGCGAATAATTGAAGTTGTGAAGTTTTTAGCAGAACGAGTTCATTTCGTGGCAGTGATGAAATTGTTGGGTACCCTTATAACGGGAATTACTTAGGGTTGTTAGAATTACTGGTCAAGTTTGACCCTTTTCTGGCAGAGCATATAAGTACTCATGCAAACAAATGATTTGGACATACATCATATCTATCTAAAACAACGTGTGAGGAATTCATCAATCTGATTGGATCCAGCATACTGGATCACATTCTCTGTGAAGTGAAGAAATACAAGTATTATTCCGTTTCATTGGATTCTACTCCAGATATATCTAATATGGACCAGCTGACTTTGACTCTGCGCTATGTTTTGCCATCTGGACCAGTTGAAAGATTTGTGACATTTTTGGATATGGAAGGTCATAGTGCTGAACAGCTTACTAAAAGTCTACTTAATTTTTTAAAGGCAAATGACATTGATATTAAAGACTGCCGTGGTCAAAGTTATGACAACGCCAGCAACATGAGTGGCAAGTTTATAAGATTACAAGAACGAATTAATTGATAATGATAATTACTATGCAAATTAAAAATGTATGTGTTCAAATATGTTTGTGTTGTTTTATTGTTTTTTTTTTAAATATAGGGCCCCTTTCTTAACATATGCTACAGGCTCCCCATATGAGATGTATGCTCTACATTACACCATTGATAGATCCCGATCTACCGGTAAATAACAAAGGATGAGTTGGTAGACCTCCAAGTGATGTAAGGGAAAAAGAACGAATTATACATCTAGAGAAAGTTCAGATTAGCCCTTATCCGCTGGTATTTAAAAGGCAGTATTCCTAGCTTTAAAGGTACTTTTTCCCTCGTTCCCAGTGACAGCTTACCAGCTAAGCTTACAAAAGTTCACTTAAATTGTAAACTGCACGAGACAGGAACGTGATCTTTTCTTTGAAGTGAAATTAAAATTCAGTAAAAAATATCATTTTCTTTGAATTTTCCACCTCTCTGTTGATGAGAATTGCAGTCATCAGATCCACCCGGCAGAGATTAAAAGTTACACACATGCTGCACGTAAGCCGAATTCAAAATGCTCTTAACCCTGAAAACAGAGATGATTTATCAAAGTACATTTTCAGAGAGCTCAATGTTTCTAAAGTAAATCCACATTGCTACTTGGTTGCCTGATGCTGCACTAGACAAATTTTAAAAACATTTCTTTAACTGGTGCATGATATTGAATATGTGTTTTAACTGTTCAACAACAAATGTGTCCTCAAGATACTAATAAGAATGCTCAATAAATTGTTTGCGTGTTCATAAAATATCTAAGGATAATGTTTGTTTCCATGCGCTTTAAAATTATAGGGGAGTTAATTCTACTGTTCTGTTATTTCTAGAGAGTGATCGTACATGCTTGGGTACTCTATTAACTAAATTGGAATTGTACGCGGAGAATGTAGAATGAGAGAAGAATAAGTAACCTTGGGGTTAGTTAATTGTCAACAGTCTCAAAAAGAAAAAAAGAGAAAAAAACTGTTGAAGAGGGAAACTTACTTTCTCAAATATTTACTCACTTTCTTTTCTCTGCTGTTTTAGTTCGTTTGTTCCTGATGAAGATTTTATGGTCGTAACGTGGGCCCAGGGTCGTACTTAAAGTATTTGGCACACGGGGCGGATGCTACCTTTGACACCCCCACCCCATAAATAAACACACTTCCATGTATATTTTTAACAGTAAGCACTAGTATACTAGTGTCTGATGACACCCCCTCCTGACTGTCACCCAGGACGGATCGCACCTCCATTAGTACGCGACTGCGTGGAAAAGTTATTTATCCTTTGTAAGACTTTACGTATTTTTGTTCATCCCACAGTTCACTAATATTTACAAGGTAGAAGTGACCCTACCTCAGGGACTCCCAAACCTTTGAAATCCCAGTATCCCTTTAACGTCCAGTAAACCTTCTCGTACCACCTGTGCAATATGCATGGAGATAAGTTCTAGAGTTTACCATCTGCGCATCATCATCATGTGACGTATTCTTTCCAGAACGTTGTCTCCATTACAGCTGCTCTGAACGCATCACGATTCTGGGCAAGTCGACCTGCATCAGCCAAAGACAAGTTCAGACTCTCTGTGATGTCCTGAGAATTAAGACTAGGTTTGGTCCCTTCTGAATAGGTTTGAATAGGTGATAGACTCAGTGAGAGTTAGTGAAAGGTAATAGAATTTCCACACACGTGAGATGATAGATTTTGATATAGTGGCTGTCTCTGAAAGCGAAAAGAATTCTTCTCTCTCTCACCTATCTTCTACAACAGTTGTTACAGCGTCAGACAGACTACACCAATATACATATTACGTATATTTCTATCACTCACAGGCACGCACATACACGTGACGACAGGTAAACACACAGACGTGGGAAAACTATAACAATGATATATATATTATCTAGAACGAGCTGACCAAACACGATTATTAAGTTCAAGAGCGATTTTATTATCAGGAAAATCGGCTCACAACATCAAAGAAAGTACATCAAGGAAAATACATATACACATAGTCATAAAAAATCAAGGAAATGTTGCAAGGATGATAGCCCCGTTATAGTGTTAACTCTAGGTTTAGCCCGGCCCCGTTAAGAGAACAGATGATGGCGCCAGAGTCACAGATACATAGGGTTTGAGTCTAAGAGTTTTTCTTTGTTTTATCTCGTAATTATATGCACAGAGTTTGAAACAAATCTGATTTAACCTAAGACAAAAACACAAGAACTCTAGCCTTAGCAACAAATTATGCAGATTGGAAAAAAAATTAGGACAGCAACAGGGTGTCAAAGATATAATAGTGAAAATATCACTCAGACCAGCGTACACTCATTCATTCCGCCATGGCTTTTCACACTTGTACTCACGACTTTGCTTGCTGCCTCTTGGAACACATTGATTTTAGATTTTCACACAGACTCAAAAAAATGCAGTCTTCTGCCAAGAAGTCCCCAGTTCCAAAAGACGTATTTAACTCGGAGTCTAAGGGAACGACTACTTGGGTATGCAAATTTGTTCAAATGTCTGATTAAGTCACCTAACAATTATTCCAGGCGCGGGAGTTAGCAGAGCACAGTGTCAATAGCGTAGGTTTCTAAAAAATGATGAATGTCAGGTCGGTGCCTTCCCTCAGTATAGGATTCACTTTAGTCACACCACAGATTTGTCCACAAGATATAATCTAGTCGGGAAATGATTGTTAATATTCACGCCACCAGGCAGCAAATTATATAGAGTTTCTAGAAGAAATTAAGTGCTGGCTCCAAGGTCCAGTATTTATCATTACAGTCTTTGAAAACCCGTTATAGGGATATTAGTATTTCTGTCTAACTTGCACCGTCAGATCAGTGTTACTTGAGATAAAAACCCACGTGGTTCAAAATAAGGACTGTCTATTTCTTCACAAGTATGGAAACTACTACTAGGTGCTGGTAAAGTTAGGGTCACCCCAAAACTTTCACTGTGTGGAGGAAAAATAACACATATAATATAATAAACAGAATCTGAACTGGTTATAACTTACATTTAAACTTGCAAGCAGAGAGCTTTGCTTATCATTTAAACTTCCCGTGACGTAAGTTATATTTAAAAATCAGCAATCCTCATAAATTAAGAACACGTGCGTATTCTGTCACCATTCATGAGGCTGGATTCTAGAGTTTATACGTTAGTTTAGAAAAATACACTCGACTGAGTATTAGCAGTTAAATTAAATTCATAAATAGCTACAATTGCCGTTATAAGCTAGAAATTAAATTTTTTTGTCTGCTTTCCACTGAATGCTTCCCTAGAAAATATAATAGCCTACCACTTTATTTCTCTTCTGCGCTAAAGAAATAGATTAAAATGAATTAAGCGATTTAACACTTTAACACTCACAAAATCTATATATCTATCATATTAATTACCTCAACCACAGAATTACAGGTAGTCGCACAACTTAAGAATAAAAATGCTGAAAATATTTCTGGAAGTCTAGAAGTTCGACAAATTGCCGAAACAAACTGAGATCTTCGCTAACAGCTATTCTGTTTTTCGAGCGACCTATCTACTGTGGAGTCTATGAGCGAGAATGAAATTAAAGTTTCAAACTTGGCCAATATCTTAAAATCAGGAGAAAAGGGCCCAAAACTTATTTCGCCCAGCGAAAATTATCTCCCCTACTCCCAACATTTACGTCCGCTTAACGCGTGTCGTAACTGTCACCTACTGACCACGATGTACGCGTGTCAGTTTCAAATCCCAGACAGCCTGACTCCATGGCAGGGCAGTTTTCACACTACAGCTGACCATGGCCCAAGTGAGCGCCGTGTCAGTTTGGGATTTTCCAGCCAAATGTCTGGATACTGACCGGTGCAGATGTAAAGTATCACACCTCACCGGGACTAATGCCGAGAAGAAGCTCGCGCGCTCGGTGAGAATGAAGACGATTTGCTACGTCCTGTGTTCAGCGAACCGACTTATCACGCCTTCTGACGCCCTGCAGCCCTGACATCTACGTAATATCGTCCTAGCGCGATTCTCAGTTTAAGAGAAAGAAACAGGTAAAGTTTGCGAATTATATGAGAATAATATTCGCAAAACGAATGGATGAAAAATACACAGGAAAAATGAAATACAGAGATAATAAAAGAGAGAATTTGGGTGAACGAATAGGAAGAAGATGTAGGAAATTAAATGACTATAAACCCTACGTGACATGGGTCCACCGTCGTCTAGGTCGACCCCTTCCCCTTTTTCCAGGGACCATGCCTTCCATCACTGTTTTTTTCCAGACTATTATGTCTTTTTATATGACCGAAAAATTTCAGCTTCCTTAAAGAAAACAAATAAACATATTCATGTATTTTTAATATAAAAAACTATATTCGGTAAATAATAATATTTTTATTATCATAAAGTTGTAAAATGTATATCAGAACATAGTCAAATAAATTAGTGAGGCCCTTGATTCTGTATTTGTTCAGCCAACATTTTTCATCTTGGCACATTTTTTATAGCAGATACCCGCATATCATGCCCAGCCTCCAGTTAGTTATTTGTTTTTGGATTTGGTTGAGGAGAGGACTCACCGCTCTCTCTCCAGTTTCACACATTTTTTGTCACAAACACTATACATTTGGAATATTTAAAAGGATAACACAGCAATCCCATGCTTAGCGCTGTTAATTCGTTCTTGAAAACTCTAGTTCTAACCGAAAAAAAAAAAAAAACGCTAAACGAAAATTTATTACGCATCAGAATTTATAGAAGTCAAATTAATTCGTTCATGAGGCAAAAAAAGCCGTATCAAAATGAAGTAAAAAGTAAGTAAAAAAGCTAGTTAACAGCATCCATTAACTACAAATAATTATCAGACATATTGATCACAAACCAAATGTTATGAATATACTTTACGTTGAAGAATATTATAGGACTTAAATCGCCGCTACTCCAGTCGCTTGTGGCTACATGTGCCACGGCAGAGCTGTCTTCATAATCATACGACTGGTTAGCAAAGGGTATTATATGCTTTGAATACATTTTTCTGGTTCCAGATGTAGAAGATGTGGCTGTTTGGTTAATGGGGGCAGAAGATATTCAGGAGACTTAAAAAAAAAAAAAAAAAAAAGAATCGAACTTGCTGTGCCACCTTTTTTTTCTCTTCAAGAAGCACCTTGTAGCAATTAATATTTTGATCTATGTTACGGATCAACAGAGAACTGCATTCAATTTTAGGGTCATGCTTCATTATCCTAGAAATAGCAATGCTTCTGCGCATCCAATCACCCTAAACGAACTTGATGAGCATGTGAAAGTTATATTCCTACCTCCCATGAGGTTTAGCACTCATCTTAAGGTCGAATTTTTAAAGCGTATAACAGAAATTTGGCATAACATACAAACTGGGTTATATCGAAAGCGCTAATCGAACAGCGAAAGTCGGGGGATGGGCGTACAGTTATTTACCAAATATTCGTCGTACCCTGTTGACCAGCTTCTCGTACACCCTAGGGATGCACGTACACCAGGTTGGGAGCCCTTGCCCTGAATTATCTACTAAGTAAAAGAAAGGTTGCTTGTTAATCTCAAGTGTAGGAGATTAATCTCAGTTTCATTCGAAGGTCGCTTTTCCTATTACAGTTCTTAGTGCCTCGAAGAACGGTTCGTTTACATTTGTAGTCTCTTTTGTTTCCTTCCCATGATATGTTGAGTTATAGATTTTTACCAAGTTTATGACGAGGAAGCGATTTTACTGTGATTTGCAGAGTCAGCTATTCTAGTGTAAATATACAGAGTCAGAGATTGCAATGCGATTTGTCGAGTTAGACACTTTACTGTGATTTTTGGAGTCAGAGATTTTAATGTGAATTTTCGAGTTAGATATTTTGTTGTGATTTTTCGAGTCAGAGATTTGAATGTGGGTAGTCGAGCAAAAGATGTTATTGTGATTTATCGGAGTTAGGAGTTTTTACTGTGAAGTCGTCAAGCTAGAGGTTTTACTCTGTTTTCGTGAATCAGTTTACCTTTGATTTGTCGAGCCACAGGCTTTTATCGCGCTCTGTCCAGTTCTTAATTACCATCTGCTGAGTCAGAGATTTTATTGTATTTGTTGGAGTCAGATATATTAACGGTGATTTGTCGAGTCAGCGATTGTAATGTGATTTGTCGAGCAAGATAATTTACCACGATTTGTCGAGCAAGATAATTTACTACGATTTGTCAATTAAGAGGTTTGACTGCATTAGGTGAAATAATAGATTTCACAGTGGTTAGTCGAGTCGAAAATTTTACTGTGAAATGTTAAGTGTGAGATATAGATATTTTGTGCCAGAGATTTTGTTGCCATAAACCAAGTCAGATATTTTACAGCGATAAGTCGGGGGTCTGAGAGTTTACGTTATTTGCCAAGTCATAAATGTTATTGTGTTATGTTGAGTCAGGTCGTAGATTTTACTGTGATTTATCCAGCAAGTTTTATTGCGATGTGTCGAGTTAGAGGTACTGCCACGACATATCTACTTCTATTATATATTTCTTCTATATATCTAACATAATTACCAATGTATGTTACGTCGGTCGGTCTCACTCAAAATAGTAACTCGCGCCAGAAAATAAAGTGCGCAAGCAACGCACGCTGTGCAACTTGCGCGGCGTGGGTGTTATTTAAAACAAATACTTTGGTTTTATTTATTTTTTTTTAAATTGAATCTACACTAACATAATTCTCGCCGTGTGTACGTTGGTCACAGCTGAGGAATGCAACCGTGTTGAAAAATTGTATTGTTTCCATTAAATATATACTCTCCCGAAAATAGTTACAATCAACAAAGAAAAGCGTTCAAATGACGGTGTTCATGAACAGCTTGATTACACTGTATAATGGAAAGAAACCAAAAACACTCTAAGAATGTACTTCTATCTGCTCATCCGGGAACGGAAACAGCATACTATAATTAAAAACCTGTCACGTTTGACGGGTTATTGCTAGTTTAATCATGTTTTACACTGATATGGTGGATCATCTTATTCTTCTTCGTACACTCTCAGACGTCTACTTGAATGTTTTCAAAGAAAGCGGTAGTCAGCTTGAGCTTTTTTGCATCTCCGTATAGCTTTTCCACGAATGGTACTAGTGACGGCTGAATGCGCTTTTTCTGTTCCGCATATGTTGGGAATCTTGAAAGCAGATGTTCAGCTTTGCACTTTGCCCCTGTGTAGCCCAGCGGAACTATACAGGGTTATCGATATTTTGCTTACTTTTAAAATGACGTCATCATCAAGCTGCGCACGTTGCACTGTTTCGTTAGACCTGTGACCCAGTGCATCCGATTTCAACAGGCATTTATGCCGAGTTGCCTTCCATAGCATTTTACTGCCGCCAGTCTACCTGCAAGGCAGCAGTATTGTCTCTCTATTTGACTGCTTTCTTAAACAAAATTTAGAAAATCGCTACCGTCAAAAGTTAAGTCGGCATATTGGCCATATGGTGGATCAGAGAGCTGAGAAGAAGACGCTGACGATGGGTAGGACACACAGTGAGGAACCCTGTTTAAATTATTACAAGGCAGTCCTTACTCTGGAAACCCCATTGTAAGAGAGGTAGGCGGAAAGCGAAGAGTACATGATATGAAAAGGTTAAAGAAGAAATGGAAAGACCTGGAGCTGATGGCACGGGACAGTAAGAATTGTCATGAGTTTGTTGAAGGCCTTGAAATTTGAGTTAAAGATTCTTATTTTTACAGGCTTTTCTTTAACTTGCAACGTATGCCACTCTCATGTCACTCTCTTGTCACCTTCAAATCTTGCAATACATTTTTCAATCACTTCCAGATGAGCAATAACTCTGAAACTTGGCGTAGTTGTGTATTCCCCATGACAATACAATAATCAGTCGCAAAAATATTAAAATGAATAAAATTAAAATTAATTTTGGTTGTTTGTATTGGATCATCAGTGAAATGGGCGATAACTGCAAATAATTTAGGTGTATTCTTTCCAACAAGATTGTCTCTCTTGAGAGAAATATTGAAACTTCTCTCCCCTCCCCCTCCACACACACACTATCGCACGCGCGTGCACAGACATACACACAACTGACAAATACAGTATAAAAAATGTAATTTATAACTCTAATCAAAATTTAAAAAAAATTTTAACTTTACGTGTAATATACTGAATAATGAAATCTGCCTCCTGTGCTCTGGACTCGTTTATCGCAAACTGATAATGACATTAGCGGATCGATTACATTTGACTTAAATTTAAAAAAAAAACACTAAAAAAGAAGAAAATAACAAATATAAAAACAAATATTTTAAACACAGGCTTTTAATGCACTAAAAAGATACAAATAATTGTTCAAGGAGTTTATAGCTTGCAGTCAAAAAATGTAACATCAAATTGACAAAAAGCCTGGGGCGCTGATTCTACATGAAATTAACTTCTGCTTTATACTTCATTACACACTTATGGATAAAATATTTGAAATGCGCTTAAGCGCCTCACGCTTTTTGTCAATTTGATGTTCCATTTTTTGACTGCAAGCTATAAACTCCTTGAAAAATTATTTGTGGCTTTTTAGTGCATTAAAAGCCTGTGTTTAAAATATCAAAAAAAATATTTTTTATTGTTTTTGAATTGATTTCTTTTGATTTCCGTACAGTTAGAATTTTCATTTCTTGGTTTACAGTGTAACATATGTCATTTTGTTACTGTGTGATTTAATGTTTCTGATTTATGTGCTCACATACTTTTTTCATTTTTAAGCTTTTATTTCACTTATTTTGATTATTCTGTAGTGGAGAGTGTGACATATTATAGAATACATATTTCATATATCTATTTTCTGTATCTACACTTCTCTTTTACCCAACTTTCATCTACGTACTTTTGTTAACTTAAACCATCCTACATTCTCAGATCTGTCTTTTCTTGCTAATTTATCATGCCTAATTTAGTGTTATGCGCTATTTCTTTGATGAGAGTTTGCCAGCAGACTTAATTAGCATTTAATTTTAACACCAACGCTAGAGATCGAAATCGTGGTAATAGATCAGACAGTGATAATAAGGGAGACAATTGCCTATTACCTTTCCCTGATCTGTTCTCCGGTAGGTTAATTATTCACGGTGAAAGAATTTGAGATCAAAGACGGGCTCGCTATATTTCGTGTTATGACCACATCTGCAGATGGCAAATAGTGTGATTTTTCGATAGAAGAAAATCTCGCGCGGTTTGGTAAATCATTGTTACGCAGGATCTAAGAGAGACTGTTCGCTCGGTGCTCGGGTCTGCAGCGGTAACAATAGGTAGATTTCTTTCATGTCTAGAAGTTGAGCAGAGAGTTTCCCGTAGGTGAGAACATCTGGTAGGGTCTGGTTTTCAGGGGAAAATTAACTATCTCCTTTCATCTTTAATATATAAACCCCAACATTTTAACTTCATTCATTCAATACTCCACAGACTTTAAAGACATCTAGCCGAGTTCTAGAATACCTTGTATAAGTGAAGTTCTTAGTTTCTCGTTGGAGATAGCCTGTAGTTCTGTTTGGAGGTAATAATATTGACTAGTATTGTCGAGTGATTTAATTGTTAAGTCCGTATTTTAAGTTTAAGTTTATATCTGTGCAGAGTGGTTTACTAGAGAAGTCAGTCATTTTTAGTTCTCTAGGCTTTCTGTGTTACAGTGGCTAGCAGAATAAATTATATTTCTGGCTAAACTATTCCAGCTAATAAATAAATTTATTTCAATTGCTAGTAACCAGTCAGAGAATATTGTAACCGACTAGTAAATGCACTGATTCATCATGAGTATTGACGAAATATGTATTTATTTCTAATTCATGATGATGGATTTTTTTAATGACTAGAATTTATTTCACTGGAGTTTTAAACGATAAGACAAGCTCTAAGCTTGTAGTTTCTATTTAACGTTAAATAACCGAAGTGAATATATTATTTTACGCGAGGTAGGATAGGAGTGAGAATTATAATAATATTTATAGTACTGAAAATTACAGAAATAGAATTTCTGCAGAAAATGGTGAAGTCCCAGTGTCTGAGAGAACTACTGGTATCACAAATTAGTTACGGCTGTGAATGTTCTGATCTCGAAACAATAGTAGAGAGGAGACCGACATAAAGTGCCACCTCCGCTGTGTAACTAACTGTGATATTAAAAAACAAGGAAACAGATTTTACTTAACAAAGATAAAATTGACAAGTCGTTCAAATACAATTTCCTTATTATTTATTTAGTATATACACTATCTACTCTTGTGCTGAAGGGTGAATGTTGAAAAATGGAATGTAATGGATTTGTAAGTTACATATGATTTACAAATATTTATATTTATATAGATATGTAAATAAATATTACAACAAGTTTTCCAATTATAGGAACAAAAAATTATATCAGCTGTGCTGTTATTCAATTATAGTACATGTATCAGCTGTGCTGTTAATTAAGGATATAACACTTATCAGCTATGCTGTTATTTTCGTATAATTTATCCACTATGATCTTATTATTGTCTCTTGCTACGCTAATTCACGTTTTCTTCATTGACTTAGATTTTGCTCACAATGCCGACAGAAATGGTACTAATGTGTACTCATCTCTTAGAAGTGCTGTCCTTCTTGGTTTGGTTGACACAAAAAACACCAGCTGTTGATCGTTTCGTTAGCCCACCCAAGACTGAGGGGGACTAAAGATGTAGAGTCTTGACAACCTCTATGCTCCTGCGGAGTTCCAGGCAGCTGGATTGACGACCCACGATCTCAGTTTTTATGACACGTATAAACCTGTAACAAGGAAAAATAGGGGCTAATTTCTGTCCTCAAGCCCACCTATTTCTAATGTGGATGAAATGAGCGTGTGCCTCAGTGTTTGCATGTAGGATGAATGACAACATGGCTCAGTATGATTTAGCAATAGCGAGACAAGACAGGTGTCTACTTGCAAAACATTCTTTCTGATAAACTAATACATGGATATCATTCAATAATATAAATTCAATGCATGAATACATTCAATAATATAAATTCAAAACATGAATACATTCAATACATGAATACATCCCATAATATAAGTTCAATACATGAATACATCCAATAATATGTACACCTAGGTGTGATACAACCATTTCCTTCCCCCTATAATATACCAGGCCCTCTCTGACGAGTGCTATACAAGCTGGTAACATATATCCTAACAATAACGTTATGTTCTTATGATAGGAGTATATGCGACGAGGACTGTTTGGTGATATATCAGGTTGGAGTTATAGGAGACAATAGATTGGAGTTAGATGAGACAATAGATTGAGTCCTAACAAGGACTGTTTTGGTTATATTGCAGTTGGTCTGAGATAATAGATTGAAGTATAGGAGACAATAGGTTGAGTCCTAACAAGGACTGTTTTGGTTATATGGCAGTTGGTCTTATCTGAGATAATAGACAAGTTATAGGAGACAATAGACTGAAGTTATAGGAGACAATAGATTGAGTCCTAACAAGGACTGTTTTGGTTATATGGCAGTTGGTCTTATCGGAGATAATAGACTGAAGTCATGTGAGACAATAGATTGAGTTATAGGAGACAATAGATTGAGGTATGAGTCCTATTAGTCTATGTCTATTCAATCATAATAGGAAATACAATCATTATACTTAATTTCCCCAAGATACAATCAGTAACCTGATAGGTAGTATAAATGACACACAACAAATACCAACATTATAGACTTTTTCCTCTTCAGTCGGTCGGTATCTCTGGCGTCGTCTCGGTGATGTGTAATTATGCATAAAATCCGCCCGATTATATAGGTAGGTGAATTCTTAAGGAAAGCTTTCGGTTGGTTCCTGGCGGAGCAAGCTGATTGGTTTCCTCCGGTTTGGTACCTGGTCTCATACAGCCTAATTTTATTCAGTTTTATACCGCCATCTTGCGTGAACAAGATGGCCGTTAATTTATTCTGTCTCAGAGACTGGTGAACGTTGCTCGTTGATTGGTTGAAGCAAATCTGTATCTCGACATAGTGATTAACAAAGTAGTAGGTTACACTCGTTTCACGACATAGGTAAGAACGAATGTCAGTGGCTACTGCTGTATGAATAGAATGAAAGAAGGCACGAGTGACTCTTTATAGTATAACTCATACACCCACTTTGTATTTTCTTATGCAAGTTTTGCTAATGCTGTCCTTTTATTTCTTTCAGAATAGATTAACGTATAACTCTGTTCTTTACTGAAGAGGGAATTTTTTTAGACCATAGCGAAAAACCTTTGACTCTTTTGGGGGTTAAAAACTTTGCTCTAACGGGATCTTGTCTCAACAGAGGGAGGGAGGATTAAACCTATGAGTCTAACTCTTTAATTAATTCATTAACCTATGTTTATTGTATTTGATTTTGATATTCAAAGATATTGTTGTGTTGTAGTTTCTTTATGATAAATAAAATTTACATAAACTTTATCTACGTGTGTCGGTCAGCTTGTCCCAAAAGATCCATATTCCATAGATATAGTTTGTTCACGTCCGTGCGTCTAATTGTCGTCACATATCCCTGTGTGTGTGTAGATGTGAGTGGTTGAATATATCAATATATATATATATTTATAGGAAACTGTCTGATCAAAGAAATCTCAGTCGTGATCGATTTGATTACCTCTCTAATCCAGGGACAGATTTTTATCTTTCACCATTTCACTTGTGAAATTCTATTTCTTTACCTTATCTCTCAATGAGCTATCACCTGTTCTAGTCCTATTCAGGAGGGGCCAAAATTGATCTTAATTACCCTACCGAAAATATACGACAGAGAGTGAGTGTGTATATATGTATATATATAATATATATGTGTGTGTGTATGTGTGTGTGTGCTTTAAGCCTTCTTCGAAGCCTTCATGTTCTCTAGCATAATGTATGTTTCTCCAAAATTATTTTGAGAAAGCATATCACATGCTATCTTGGTTTATTTAGCTCCCTTATGAGAATAAGCTTTCCCTCAGGTTTGTTCAAGCCTTTCTTTCTGTAGCCACACAACAGCTACCTCATCAGCTGCTCCACCTGCAGCCACCATTTCTTATAAAAACAAATCTCCACGTTACATACACACACTAGCAGTGCGGCACTTTGTTCATGTGAATGCAGTTTAGTCTTTCACGTTTCGAAATGAATCATTCGTTTGTTTTTGCTGCATTCTTTCTTCTAAAGACAACACACTGTTAGGCAAGGAGCGTTCTTGTCCCATTAATTTTCCTCGCACCTTTTCATCTTGACCTTTGTTGGTTTTATATATATATATATCTATATCCGCATCCGATGCACCTAATGCGCTAACCAGACCAGAAATCATAAATATAATCCTATTGTTTATCTCGAAGGAGAAATGTCATACTGTTAATGTTTCATACTTTAAATTTCTTTTTTAAGCTGACTCTTAAGGGCATCTCGACGTCTTGCAGTAACCTCAGAATAAAATGTCGCACTTCGAAATAAACAACTGTCAGTTTAACCTGTAAGAAATATGTCGCAGAGGGAATGACAGGCCTTCTACGCAACAAGGTACGTTTTACAGGTAACAAATTGTACCAAAAACGTAATAGAACATGCCTTACGGCAGCGGTCGGCAACATAGGAGCAGTAAGGATCTACTTGTGGAACAAGGAGCTCTCTAAAGATCTACTTCTTCTTTGGTTCTTGACCGCTGACTGACAAAACAATTAGTGACGATCACGCCAGGTGGCGTCTTGTAGGCAACCACAAACTGTCTCAACTTTTCTCGGTCGGCAGCCATCCTTCGTGTTGTGCACCAGCTCTGGTTCATGTTTGGTATCTGTACATCCACAGTTCTCAGCCAGTTAGTTTTTGGCCGGCCTAAAGATCTGCCATGATAAATCAGGTCTGGTTCCAGGTTTCAGAGAGTTTGGAATTAGGAATATGTGCAGCCTTTATGAGATGCAACTGTTATCTCTGCCGGGCGATCTGCGTTCCTGCAATTCCATAGACAGAGGCTTTGGAATTAGGAAGATGTGCAACCTATATGAGATACAACTGTTATCTCTGCCGGGCGATCTGTGTTCCGGCAATTCCACAGACAGAGGGGTGGGCAATTATATTTGACTCAATTCCAGCTTCACTTCAAAGGAAAGATTACGCTCTTATCTTATGTAGTTCATAAACAAAGTGAATTTTTGTAAGCTACCTCGTGGATGTTCACTGGGTACACTAGGATGGGAGGGGGTGCGGGGGAGAGGTGGAGTGGCTAAGTGGTATGGCGTCCGCCTCGAATTCTAAAGGTACCGGGTTCGATTCCCAGTAGTGGGAACGTAATTTATGGAAATTTTTTGTTGTTGCAGAACCATTGGTCCTAATGAGGTCATACTCACCCCCCCCCCCCACTTTTCTGGTTTCTGGGTAGTGAGATCGGATGCCTAGCCTTCTCCGATAAGGGCAAAAAAATAGGATGTCCAGTCTGCAAGTTACGCACGTTAAAAATCCCGCGGCAGTTGCAAATCGTAAAGAGTAGCTATAAGGCCGCTGCCCTGTAAAAATAAAAAAATTAGAAACCTATCCAGCAAAAAATATTTATAGAATGTGTGATTCCTGTATACACACATTGGGATTCTCGCCGGTGCTATAGAGTTCGTGCATTGTGCTGAGATCCCCCTTGTGTGATCTAAGGGAGGGAATCAGAGCACTGATGGGGTTGTCCGTGTGCAATGAAGATAGCCCTTAAAATAAAAATAAAAAACCCACGGGGAACTCGGAAAAAGTACCTCTTGTCACGGGATTGCCTCTCCTTGCTGTGCAGTGGTGGTCCACTATTGGTCCCTACGCAAGCGTATCTAAAAGTAGGTCGTCCAAGGCATCTATCTTCGCGCAAGATTACTCTTTGCAAAGATATAGAAGATGAATGTCGTTTATACCTTAGGGGAGCCTTCACAAGAAATTCACAGAAGTCAAGAACAAACGCTGCTTAAGGGCTGAGCAAATTTGTTAACTTATTATCTGGTCCGTCGCCTTTTGTGAAGGGGTTATGCAATGATTCTGTCCCGTCAAGCCCCCAGTTGGAGTAATCCAACGAATGCCTTTGATGCGTGTCGTTTTATTTAAAAGTTCCGGAGAGGGTCTTCGTGGCCAAAGTAGACTCTAGGGGTAGTCACACAACACGAATCAGCATAACTGAAGTGAGCTGACAAACACCTCCTTCACAATTCACAAATATGCATTTTATTTTACTTGACACAAAGTTCCATAAAATCAGTTCTCGCCAAAAGGCAAATGCAGTAATTATAGTAGTCCAGACCGTTCACTTTCAAACGCTGGTCAAATGCAATCATACAAACTTTATTATTTATAGTCCATTGGATATCTTTATGAATAGGCATACATTTCTTGCATCTAATAAACCAGGGACACCTCAGCTAAGTATATTGATGTCCTGGTGATGGAATGATGCAAGAAAAAACACAGTGTACTGCGGGAGCTCAATACATATACGTCCGCTCACTTTCAAACACAGGCCGCATCTCTTCTTGCAGACGATCACCTCACTTCTGCTTCAAAGTTCGCGTCTGCCCGTACATTATATCGGCATGACGTCACTTCGTTTATTAATAAGTAAGTCCGTATAAAATTATCAGAAAAGGAGCCCCGTTGAGCTACCTATTATACCGACATAATCATTATGAATTTTAATCATAACAACCCTCTTATAAGTAATGGCTCTATATTTATATATATATATATGTATTTATCAAGAAGAACTGGCTCATACGTTTGGTTTCGTACATATAAACTGAATCAACTATTATTGTTTAGTTTAAAATAACATACAACATATTTAATAGTCAATTAGTCTGTAACATGGGAAAATAAATATGGAAAATTGGGTGAAAGTTATATTAAATTTTTCCTCATTGAGGTTTTGGTAGCGCGTTAATAATAATGTCCGCATTTTTGCTGTAGCCTGTTATATAAAACTTAGCTCCAGATGAGTCCTGCTAGTGTCCTAGATTCTTCTATAAGAGTTACGCCAACTAAAATTTGGCCGCCATTTTCGGTCGTACCCGTATTGCAGGAAAATGGACCCGACCATGAGTTTCGGACCCAATTTGCATTTTCGTTTAGGTTAGCTAATAATTTGAAATAAAATTAGATGCAAATACAGTAGCACATATTTGTACTATTATTTGTATTTCAAGTAACAAAACAAAAAGAAGAAAACTAGTTTACTTACCGGTTTATTGAAAAGAATCGGTAGCGTGGATTTTTAACACATACTCCGTTGAATTTTATATTCCGTTAGAATTCCACTATTTAGCAACAAATATTCCGTTAGAGTTGCAACACTCAGCAAAACATACTCCCTTCGAATTGAACTATTTACCTAGTTTGAAATGTGGAAACTGGTGAATGACTGTTGTAGACACTGACAGTTTTACTAGATCCAGATGATCACACCAGTTTATGTTTTAATTTAAAATGCGACTATGTACAGATAGTTTTAACAAAATCTAATTATATATTTTGGACCGGAGATTTTATTATAGTTTTATTATATAATTATATTATATAATTTTATTATTATAATTATGTAGTTCGTGCTGTCTTTCCCTCTCTCTCTCTCTCTTTCCCTGCGAGCTTCTATCTCTGCCTCAATTTTCTTCTGCTCCAATTGACGATCGTCCGCTTATTTCTTCCTAGCTTCTGCCCTCTCTTCTGCTTCCTTCTTCTCTGCTCTATCCTGTGCTTCTTTCCTCTCTGCTCTCTCTTCTGCTTCCTTCTTCTCTGCTCTATCCTGTGCTTCTTTCCTCTCTGCTCTCTCTTGCTCCGCGTCATACCTTTCAAGTTCCCTGTTGACAAACAGGTTCGCGGCTTCTCCTTCTAATCCTGAGTCCTTCGCCTCCTGTCTCAAAATGGATTTTATCCTAATTCTCTCTGCCATGCCAAACAACTGGATGCTTCTAAGACTAGAGAATAGTAAGAAAGAACAAGAAGGGAAAAAAAACTCAAAGCCGCTACGAGAAAAAACACAAAGTATAAATTTACTTGTGTTACCTCCTACTTGATAATGTGCAAACTTATCGCTGCTTTTATGTCACTTAAGACTCTTAATGCAGGCGACTATGCCACGTTAATGGTAAGTTACACTAGAAAAAATCTACTTTTACTTACAGTAAGAGAAAAATTTATATTAAAACAATTTAAAAGGAAAAAAAAATTTTTTCCCTACACTTTTAATTCTCCGTCACAAAACTCCGCCCCTGAAGTCAGTTTATGAGAAGAGACGTGTTAACTAGACTTAAAGAAGTCAGAACAAGGCGCCTTTAGCTAAGCTCAACTCTTTTTTAACTTCAAAAACCTTTAGTGACTGTAAAAACAATCACACAATCCCAGCAAATCTTATAAAGAAAAAAAATTAATTTTCTCTGCCAGAGGATAATTTAGCTAACCGAATTTATGATTATCCGTACTTTCTACTGCTGTGGAAAGAAAACAACCTGTAAATATCTGTGTGGACGAACCAAATACTAAAAGGCGTTGTCTGGGGTGTAATTAATTATTTATTTATTTCCCTAATTCACAAAGACATATCATTCACACTCTATCTAGTTAGACCCAGACTTAATCACACTCAAAAATATCTTTATCCCGGCGAGCCAGCCAAATATTGTCGTAAATTTATTTTGAGAGAAAGAGTCTTAGAAATAGTGGTCCTGTTTAGAGTGGAGAATGATGGTGAAAGCTCAGTGATAGAAAAGGTTAGAGAGTAAATAGTTGCTTCACAGAGTGCTGGAGAGAGTAAGGACAGACTTATTTACGACAAATCGTTCCTCTCAATCTTTTCTTCAAACTCTCCTGGTCAACCAATTATTTACCAGTTTCCAGACACTCACCTGCGCTCACACCGATTTGGTGCTTCAAACACACAAACGCACGTGAATACAAACTATATTAAACAGATAGGGGAAATTTGGGCTTTGGGTATTCCAACACAGTACTAAATAAGTTTAGGCTGTTTATTAACATTAAAATCAATCACCACAATAATCATGTGTTACAGAAAAAATATCATAAGTACAGAAAATACAAATAGCAAGGTGGGGAGGGGGTGAAGAAGATTGGTATCGACTAAGCCCTTCCTGCTTATTAGACAAAGATAAACCCAGTCCAAAGGTAGATAGTTATCAGGAACATAGGTAATGTAACCCAACAGTGAATTTAATTACTCTGAAAGAGGTGTTACAATATTAGGTATGGGTGGTAGACAAAAATCCTGTTATTCCCAATTGTTCTTCCCTTTACCAAGCAAATGAAAGGATGGGGGGGGGGCTGGGTAAACGGAGTTAACAAAATATCCCTCTCAAAGGAACAATGCAGGGTATACAGAAATTGTATTACCCGGTAGGCAAGTTAACAAATGGTTTGCAAAAATTAAATCTCCTGTCATTCATGCACGCTTGTGAGGGCCCACACTCATATACTCACACACACACACACACACACACACACACACACATATATATATATATATATATATATATATATATAGATATATATATATATATATATATATATATATATATATATATATAATCTTATAAATATAGAAGAGGTGTTAAGAATAGACAGACCTAGGGAACTGCATAATATAGTCAAACAATATTTATCACGAACAAATGTTAATATTAGTGTCTGGAAATGTGAAGGTCTGATGCTGTTCTTACAATGCATATGACTTTTAACAGATGAAAGTCAATTAAATATCTGTTAAAGTCAGTTATATAACTGGAACCACCAGGCCTTTACACCCCTCCATTTTAATATAATTCTTGTTCAGAGTTTCTTCTTGATTTTTTTTTGTTTTGTTTGTTTGTTTGTTTATTTATTTAACGTATTAGCATAATTGTGATTGTCCCTATTTACAATGATTTGACAAATGTGATGCCACTTTCTCATCGGCAGTTGTTCATATTATTTGGAATTGAAAACAATATATATCCTAATTATAACCCATCAGAGGTTGAACGGGATATTTTTCTTCATTAATTTTAAAAAAAAATCTTACTCGACGCTTATTCCCTCTACTAACCCTGGTATTGTCGACAAAAAATGGCGTCCACGTCGTTCAGCCTCGTTTTCGATTCTGACTTAGTTGACGTAACTCTTTATAGAAATCCAGGGCACTAAGTCCTGCAGTTGTGGTTTCCGTCACTTCTTTTTGGTGATGAGTACACTTCTGCCCATGAATCGTCCACTGTAGGCGGTTGGTGGTGATACTCTTCTCTCACACAAGTGGCGTAGGCACTTCAGTACTTAAGTCTGATGTCTTGTAACCACGAACTGTGACAAATTAGAAATAAATCCAATGCCTCAGTACATTTGTTCTCCGCACACTAACAGGCCCGTTTTCATGCGCTCCACCCACAATTGGTAACCTCTCAGAAGAATTAAATTCCCGAGCACACAATGTAACTCAGGGAATTTGATGAAAATTCACCAATATCCTTCTGGGTGTTAACTAGGAAATTGCGTCTGGAGTGCGTGAATAATGATCTGCGTAAATAAATGGTTTACACTTATGCCAACATTTTGGGAATACACACTTCTCCTGACGCAGATTAGAATGGACCCACAGCCCTGTATTTAGATACTGTTCGAATCACTTAAGTATGAGAAATTCCTCTTATGACGGGTGAAACACTTGGTCTGGAAATCTATAATTCCTTTTATGACGGGTGAGACACTTGGTCTGGAAATCTATAATTCCTCTTATGACGGGTGAAACACTTGTTCTGGAAATCTATAATTCCTCTTATGACGGGTGAAACACTTGGTCTGGAAATCTATAATTCTTCTTATGACTCCTTGTGATAAAATTCCCAAGTTTCCAGTCTTGTATTAAAATTGCGGGTTTACTTGTAGTTCCAAAGTTGCCCAATACTCGATCTGGTACTTATAGTTGTGGAATGATAAGTCCTATCCTCTTTCCTCTGGCTTGTAGGAGGTGTTTAGTTGCCGCTGCGATGCAGTGTGTCTGTGTGATGTGACTCCGAGTTTGCTAGATTATATCTCAGAATCCTTAGTTTCAAATCCCAGCTGTGTTTCCGCCGAAAGTTCCAATTAAATCACAGTAGATTTTGGCAAACCAATCCAATCTATCTAGCTCTGTTTGGGTGGGGAAGTTTATCATTACTCATGCCACGCGTATTTGAAAATACTAAATTTAATATCCACGCGTGGCCTCTTACACAGTGATGTCATATTGCGCACTTCCGGCGCACCTCTGTTTATCACCTTTGTCTGCGTGCCTCCGCCAGACAGATGTCTGGTCAAACCATATTGATTTCTTTCATCGTATCACATACCTGCTTGTGTCAACATGATCAACAGCTTTCCAAATGTTTGACATCCCCATTTCCACAGGCGGTCAGACAGATTAGGCGATACAATGTTATCGCTGGCCGGGTCACCAAACCTGGCGAATCGTAACAACAGTCTGGGAGTGGAGTGTGAAGCAATAAGATACGCATGAATTCTATAGCAAATACTGCCATAGGGGAGTGGCGTGTTAGAGAATTCACCATGCTATGTCCAGCATAGAGCAAAATAATGAAAATAACGAATGAAAAGGCATGATTTATGCCAACTAAAAGCGACGAGTGAGAAAAATTAAGAAAAAAGAAAGGATACTGCCGGAGGGTTGAAGGTGTGAGAGATCACACAAAAGAGCATGTTCAGACGTTTTGTCACACCTCTACTCTATACCGTGATTTAAATGCTGACAGGAAAGCGTTGGCCCGAATTTTCCCTACTTTAATTGTTTTCTTCTTTCTTTTTACCCCTCTGTCATCTAGAAATCTTCCGAATCTTCATTTGTGATCTACCAGTAGATCAAGAGCGAACGGTTGACGACCCCTTGCCTTAATGTAACAATTAACGTGCAATATTCTATATGATTCCATTTTCACGTGTTATAAGGTTGCATTACTACTGGAAATTATAAAGTACAAATAATTGTGAAACAAATTAGTTGACTATTAAGATAGATTTAGGGGACACGACATCAAAAATATTACGTTGTAAAAAACGTTTAATTTCATTGTTGTGGATGTCTTGCAGTTTTATCTGCTGACGAAGGTATTAGTGCCGAAATATTCAGCTTGTCTTGTAATTGAGGGTAGAATGAAAAAAAAATTATACAAAAACACACAAATAGTAATACGTCTTACAAAGAGAAATGACAAGAAAAACTACGTTGCGGCCACAAGGCTTTAGTCAGGGACAGACAAACAAGAGACAGAGGGGACAGAAAATGAGAATTAAGTAGAGAACACGAAACTATAAAAATAAGAGAAAATACACTCCCTTATGTCCAGTCACATGTTGTAATCGAGGGGCAACACTTATGCCTGTTTATTTGTATCATTGTGCTTGTTTTATGTTTTAAAAGCTTTTAATGTCTTTGTTTTATTTTTCTTGTAGTTGTCTTCACTGACGAAGGCATTCATGCCGAAATGTTCAGCTTGTTTTGTAATTGCGCCCCATGAGGGGTAATACTTAGGCCTGTTTTTTTTTAATCGTTAATGGGGGTTGTTCGATAAGAGTTTACTGATTGATGTACTGGACTTGAATTCTTTTGAATTCCACATCCTTCATTCCTGCAATGAAAGCTCATCTTATCTTTGTAATTTTTATTTTGATACCAATATGGATTCCTTCGTCTACGTTGCTTCCAACAGATTTGAACGCTTCAACAACTTACAGTGATGTTTCTCGACGCGAATGCCTTAGCCACTCCGACCCTTTTGGGCTAGGGAAGACAACAGCTGCGATACAGGAAACGGGTCATCCCACCTTATAAAGCAGATACCTACTATAGGTGTCTCTAAAACTTCTCTCTCCTGCAGCAGTATCTGCTATAGAACCACCTTTATTTTAGTAGATGTAGCAGTAGTATTAGTTGTGTTAGTAACAGTAGTAGTAGTAGTAGTAGTAGTAGAAGCAGTAGTAGTAGTAGAAGTACCAGTAGTATTAGTTGTGTTAGTAACAGTAGTAGTGGTAGTAGTAGCAGTAGTATTAGAAGTGTTAGTAACAGTAGCAGTAGTAGTAGCAGTAGTAATAGTAGAAGTAGCAGTAGGATTAGTTGTGTTAGTAACAGTAGCAGTAGTAGTAGCAGTAGTAGTAGCAGTAGTAGTAGTAGAAGTAGCAGTAGTATTAGTTGTGTTAGTAACAGTAGTAGTGGTAGTAGTAGCAGTAGTAGTAGTAGTAGAAGTAGCAGTAGTAGTAGCAGTAGTAGTAGCAGTAGTAGTAGTAGAAGTAGCAGTAGGATTAGTTGTGTTAGTAACAGTAGCAGTAGTAGTAGCAGTAGTAGTAGCAGTAGTAGTAGTAAAAGTAGCAGTAGGATTAGTTGTGTTAGTAACAGTAGCAGTAGTAGTAGCAGTAGTAGTAGCAGTAGTAGTAGTAAAAGTAGCAGTAGGATTAGTTGTGTTAGTAACAGTAGCAGTAGTAGTAGCAGTAGTAGTAGTAGAAGTAGAAGTAGCAGTAGGATTAGTTGTGTTAGTAACAGTAGCAGTAGTAGTAGCAGTAGTAGTAGTAGAAGTAGCAGTAGGATTAGTTGTGTTAGTAACAGTAGCAGTAGAAGCAGTAGTAGTAGTAGAAGTAGCAGTAGTAGTAGTAGAAGTAGCAGTAGTAGTAGTAGAAGTAGCAGTAGGATTAGTTGTGTTAGTAACAGTAGCAGTAGAAGTAGCAGTTGGATTAGTTGTGTTAGTAACAGTAGCAGTAGTAGAAGCAGTAGTAGTAGTAGAAGTAGCAGTTGGATTAGTTGTGTTAGTAACAGTAGCAGTAGTAGTAGCAGTAGTAGTAGTAGAAGTAGCAGTTGGATTAGTTGTGTTAGTAACAGTAGCAGTAGAAGTAGCAGTTGGATTAGTTGTGTTAGTAACAGTAGCAGTAGTAGTAGCAGTAGTAGAAGCAGTAGTAGTAGTAGAAGTAGCAGTAGGATTAGTTGTGTTAGTAACAGTAGCAGTAGTAGTAGTAGTAGTAGTAGTAGAAGCATTAGTAGTAGTATAAGTAGCAGTAGTATTAGTTGTGTTAGTAACAGTAGCAGTAGTAGAAGTAGCAGTAGTAGTAGTAGTAGTAGTAGTAGTAGTAGTAGTAGTAGTAGTAGTAGTAGAAGAAGTAGTAGTAGCAGAAGTAGCAGTAGTATTAGTTGTGTTAGTAACAGTAGCAGTAGTAGTAGAAGCAGCAATAGTGTAAATAATCCTTCATAATTGCTCTCCTGTCTCATACCTTCCATTCAGGCTCTCTATATCTCCTCTCTATCATAAACCTCAGTCCAATAGTACGAATATCGACACAGAAAAGAACCATAGAAGGGAGGAATAATAAAACGAGAAGACGAAACCAAGAAAAATTCTTGGTATTTCCTAAATTATATATGTGTATGTATTCTAGATATCTCAAAAACACTCACATTAACATTGTTCAGTCTAGACTTGACATGCTTAAGGCATATAATTACACTAGCACGTAAAATGAGATAAAGGTGGTGATATGAGATCCAAGCCAACTGTCTTAAAAGATTACGCAAGTTTGCCTTTGAACTAAATATCAAAAGCGAACAATAGAAGTAACGAAGTAAGCAAGCAAATAAACGCCTTATCTTCATTACTTTTCCGTTCCTCGTGGAGCTTTGGTCTTCAAAAATACACGCCAAGCCTTTTCTCTGCCGTCCGTTTAATGCTTTTCCATGTCCTATTTTTCCGTTTCTGTCTATGTCTAATTCCCTTCTCTTTCCACACTGAGGAAAATTCTTCGAATTTTTAGGCCGAATACCATCTCCAACCAGGAACTACTTTCACGGTGCAGTCAAAAAGGCATGCACACCATCACTGCGGACTGGGTTGGCCATGTCCTCAGAAGGGACCCTGACACCATATCCAGAACTGCTATTCTATGAACCGACGAAAGACAGCAAACGAGAGTCAGATCAAAGACAACCTGGAGGAGAACAGTGGAGGCTGAGATGCAAAGCATGAACCAGAGTTGCGGCAGGGCGCGAAGGATTGTCATTGACCGAACAAAATGAGGACAGTTTGATGCTGTCCTACAAAACGCCACTAGCCGTGATGGCCACTGACTGCTTTGTCAGTCAGGGGCTAAGGGTCCAAGATGAAGATATGTTTTGGTCACCTTATGTTTCCCTGGGGATTCCGAAACAAGGGTTGCCTTGTAATGCTAACAAGAACACTTAAGCATCACTTGACGGAAGCAAGGAACAGTACCTAACTGATAATTTTGTATCACTATTATCATCTATGTTTTCATTTTTTATGTTGTACCAGTTACTTCATTTTGATGTAGCATTTCTTCGTTTTATTACTTCACACATTCTTCTTCTCTGCACCTGTTTTTCATTTGTTATTTTGTTTTGTTTTCTGATGAAAACATGCTGACTGAAGCGTTGCTGGTATTGTATAATCATAAATAACACATAAGGAAGGGAAACCCGAGGCCTGTAAACAGTAAATTAATATTAGACAAACATAAAGGTATGTTTTCAGGCACTCGTAAGAAATAAAGAAGTAGAACACTTGGACAACAGAAAAACAACAGACGTGAGTGGCTTACCCAGGGTTCGAACCCCGTACCTTCCGTACGACAACTCCGCCTAGCTATCAAGCGAATCACACTGACCCCACGGCCAGCTAGGCATCCCCAAAAAAGGATGCTTTGCTGACTATTTATCAGTACGAAACACACAAGATACTGTTAATAGGGGAACAACAGAAGTGATTGCGTCATTAATGGGCTGAGTTGCCCACTGTATACTTCCGGTGTTATCTTGTGTGTTTCGTACTGATAAATAGTCAGCAAAGCATCCTTTTTTGGGGATGCCTAGCTGGCCGTGGGGTCAGTGTGATTCGCTTGATAGCTAGGCGGAGTTGTCGTACGGAAAGTACGGGGTTCGAACCCTGGGTAAGCCACTCACGTCTGTTGTTTTTCTGTTGTCCAAGTGTTCTACTTCTTTATTTCTTACGAGTGCCTGAAAACATACCTTTATGTTTGTCTAATATTAATTTACTGTTTACAGGCCTCGGGTTTCCCTTCCTTATGTGTTATTTATGTTTATACAATACCAGAAACCTACCTTCTGTTCTATACTACTGTCCTTAAGTCTTCTACTATTTACTGGACCCAGTATTAAGGTCTTTGTCTTGTTTGGACTGACACATACTGTTAATAGGGGAACAACAGAAGTGATTGCGTCATTAATGGGCTGAGTTGCCCACTGTATACTTCCGGTGTTATCTTGTGTGTTTCGTACTGATAAATAGTCAGCAAAGCATCCTTTTTTGGGGATGCCTAGCTGGCCGTGGGGTCAGTGTGATTCGCTTGATAGCTAGGCGGAGTTGTCGTACGGAAGGTACGGGGTTCGAACCCTGGGTAAGCCACTCACGTCTGTTGTTTTTCTGTTGTCCAAGTGTTCTTCTTTATTTCTTACGAGTGCCTGAAAACATACCTTTATGTTTGTCTAATATTAATTGACTGAAGCGTTGGCTACATATGCTATTACGCGATACACTTACTTACTTTCACATTTTTTTTTCAACTAATGTTGTACAGTTTTTCTTCTAACAAAACATAGACACAGACAGACAAATCTACCTCTCAGAAGATACAACGTCTGCGTTCGAAAGTGGCAAACACGGAAATCTACAATAATGCAACAAAACATATATTGTTGTAAATTAATCCTTTTAAACTCATAATGAGTTATAATTATCGTATGCTGTGTCCATAATTGTACGTTATATTCTAATAACGAATAAAACATGTCTGTCTTTTGTTGTTTGAGATGTTGGGTGAGCTTTGTCTCTACTGGCGCTGTCGAGGTGTTTTAAAAATGTCCATTCTTGCACGATTGGAACTTACGTCGGTGTGCATGTCAAAATCTTGTACATCAAATGACATTGATATTACACGTGCTCTATCATATGTCTGTGGGGTTTTAAGCATATATAAAAATGTCATTAGCTACCTCACTTTTTGTAAATATTTTTTTTTGGTTAGTATGTTATAGAGCTTTGATACCCTGTTCAAACTGACCCGAGATTGGCTATTTCGGTTATAGTTGGAGCACATAATGGGAATTTTTTTATCCAATTTCGACGCTCGACTGATGTTAGCCCTGAATAGGGCTAGTCTTGAAAAGGACAGCCGGCTGACTGTCTGGATTCGTCACGTAGTTTAAGCTTTTCAGCCATTCAAGCTATAAGAAACGTACGAGAATGCAGTAGACCAGATATAGCAGAAGAGATACTTCTGGCTAATACAAACTTACACACCATAGGATGTTCAGTTTTAATAACTTTGGTACCTTCACGAGTTGGCATAGAAGGATAGGAAAATGCGGATACACAAGTCAAAGAAGTCAAGAAAGGTAGATCTGCTACAACCGAATAGATATAGTGATGAGTAGAACAGAGAGCAAACGTTTAATAAAAAGGATAATAACAGATGAATGGACACCAGCATGGGATACAGATCTAAAGGGCTGACATTCTCATAAGCTGATCAAAGTTCCAACACGAGTATATCAAATATTTCGTAACATTAAAATTCTAAACAACAAGAAACTTATCAGACTACAACTAGGAATGGCATACTTTAGGATAGAAGAACCTACTCACACTATTTGTAAATTTTCCCCTGTATACATAAACTTGAGCTGATGACCAGGGCCGGCCCGAGGAATTTTGCCGCCCCGTGCAATACCATACCTTGCCGCCCCAGCCTAACCTCAAATTAACGTTTGAAATTTTAAAAACCATTATGTTAAACAAGCTTCAACATTAATTCCATGACCATTAGCCTAATTTTAAATAGTACCATTAATAATAATGTATTGATAAATTGGTGAAAATACTGTATAGTCATAAAATAAACCATTGACTTTATTAGAGACAATTATATGAAATAAATGTTGTTACATTACTTACATATAGGGGATACTCTTCTCATGTGGAACGATGAACTGTTGAGTCACAAATACTTAACTAAAGTATGTACATGTTATAGTTTTTAGCACTATTTTCACATTATTTGAATTTATATTGTTTGAAGTATGTACTGCTTAAAAAGACACTTTTCTTGCTTTCATATTTGCAAAAGCAGAAATAAGGTCTGCGTAGTCTAATTTTTGACCGATTTCATGTTCAATTGAAATCATGGCAAGTCCTTCCAATCTAGTTTCGGCCATTGTTTAGCGTAAATAAGTTTTAATAAGCTTCAGTTTTGAAAAACTACGCTCACCACTTGCTACCGTTACGGGCAAAGTTAGTAATATTCTTAAGGCTATAGCGACATTAGGAGCAATGTTATTTTCAATAATATAACGAAGAACTTCAATTGGCGGTGTATTTTCTGGTGCTAATTTGGATACTACTTTCAGTTCATTACATACCTCAATGGCATCAATGTCTCTATTTTCGTGATGTGTTAAAACGCCTTCTAAATTTTTACATTTGTTTGAGAGCTCATTTGTCGTCTCAGATTTCAATTTAGGGATTTTATATAAAAAGGAAAATTGTGAACTGTGATGTTCCAAATGCTCGAACCTTTCTTCAATAGAATTAGTTGCAACATGAATAATAAAAAAGAAAAATTCAATTTTGAATTTAGTTTTGGGATCCAAAATAGGTTCACCTCTTGCTTCATAGTTGTGTTGCTTTTTTTGCCGACGCACTCTAGTACATTCAAACGTTGCTATCAAATCAGGATCAACTTCAACTTTCTCAGCTAATGTTGTAGCATCAACAAGAACATTTTAAAATGATTCATCATTTCTGAGATTCTTAAGGCTTTGGAGAACATTTCTCAAAGTTGCTATTGCACTAGTCAATTCCATTTTTATGCTTTGCAACAGTTTACTAGCCACATTAATTTCGTTTAAAAGATAGTGCCATATAACCAGACAACATAAAAATTTAAAATCTCTGAGTTTTAGGGCAAGGGTTTCAGCTTCATGTCTCGCTATTTTGTCTACTGACTCGCAATCAGAAATTTCTATCAATGCATCATAAAATTCCTCAATATAATATCTTAAAGGACTAATGGCCTCGATTCTAGATTCCCAGCGAGTTGTACTTAGTGGCTTGGGCGTTAGAGTTGTAATATGTTTCTTAAGGATTCCCCAACGCAGTGTTGACGCTGAGAAAAACACATACAATTTCTGAACCGTTTCAAAAAATAAAACCCCTTCTCTAGATGACATCGCGGCATCATTGACCACCAAGTTGAGAGAATAAGACACATAGCACTGTCAAATCTGGCAATCAGTTCAACAAGCTTTAAAACATTTCCATTGTTAGGGTCATATAATTTATCAGATGTTCCACGAAATGGCAAGCATTATTGGCTCAAGAACTGGACAATAGCAAGTAGGCGTTCTATTATGCTCCTCCAGTGTCGAACTTCTGAATTTAATAACTTTTGTTGCATTGAATCAATTGTCTGTACTGATTTAAGCCTGGACGATAATTCAATCCACTTTGTATGGGACTCCAAGTGGTTTTTAGATTTTTCGTGTTCATTAAGATACACATACAAATGACCCCAATCATTATAGCCATCAGTAGTGAGTGACATTTTATTACAGGAAAACAACTTACAGCAGAAACAAAATACAGAATCTTTTTCTTTTGAATACACTAACCATGATCGATTAATATGTTCTTCATTGCTTAGCTCCCTAGTGTAAAAATTTATTGAAAATTTCCGACCATTAGAGCTGCGCAGAAAAACGAACTCATTTTTTGGTCTCTCTGGCAGGTCTTTTTTACGATTTCCAGTCTTTCGGTATAGCTTAAAGAAGGATTCCATCTTGCCGGATCAGTGTACCTCTCAAGTTCATCACTTAAATCTCTAGAATTGGACACGGTCAAATCAGTCTCATTTTCGACATTGTTAGTAATATCTACGTTACTGGGGTCCGAGTTAGAAGTACTTGCTATGAGCTAAGAATCATTTGTTTCGGTATATTTACTTATTTTCTTCTGTCCTACATCAGCTGTTTCTTCTTCTTCTTTGATCCATAACCGCCAACCGTCAAAGCAGTCAGCGGCCATCACGCCTGTTTCAGTTTTTAGATATTTATGTAAAGCCCAGCTATGTTTTTGAATATCGCGTTCTTTTTTCAGTTTCCGTTTCCGATATTCGGCACCTGATAGTTTTTTTCTTTTATCGGACATTTTATCTATTTGAATATTAAAACTGTTTTAACTCTTACTATACGGGAGCTAAAACCGCGTTTTTACGCGCTAGTTTAGCTATCGTTACCGCCGCGCGCCACTTGAACTGGCGAGCCGTAAAATTGGTACTAAAAACGCGCCACTTCACGGGGCTTGCCGGATACTAAGAGTTAATAAACCCTACAATAAAATGTATTATTTAGTAATGAATGGAGGCTGAAGCACTGTACTAATTTCCATAAAACGTTTAAAAAACTTATTTATCACTGTAACACATAGCACACTAGCACTGAACAAAATCAACTTCCTTGAATGCATACTCGGAAAAACTGAAACATTCGAGCCGCCAACATAGAACGGTCGATAAAAAAAAATAAATTCCTGATTCCAACGGCAAGTTAATTAATTCCCGTCTCTCGTTCAGCCATGCCGGAAGATTTATCGTGGCGGTCTTCAGTTGACCACTGAACACGGAAATATAATCCTCTGGGAACCACTTTGTTTCGACCAAGCGAATAAATTGTTCTGACGTCCCTAAAGAAATATCTTTTAGTGCCTTTATAGGAGAAGATAGCATGAGGATCGTATGGCAGAACTATTAGTAAAGACTTGAAAAACAGCTAAAGAACAGACCGCAGGTGCAAATATTTCGTAGAAAAAACAGACAAAATGTGAAGGAATAGAAAAGTAAGGAATTTTAAAATTATCTAGACGAAACCTTCGAACACGCCGTGACACCATCCACAGATGGTTTATTTCAAGAGCCGTTCAGGTTATTCAGTCAAAATCTCTGTCGATGACACTCCTACAAATGCCCGCGCCCGAGCTTGAACCTTGAACACCTGATCGCTAGCGCAATGTGGTAACTATTACACCAGCGCGGCTCCCAGGCGGAATATTTTGGCGGGATTGTAAAAATAAGTAAAAAGATTTTTTTGCCGCCCCCCAAAGCTTGCCGCCCCGCGCAAATGCACGTGTTGCACCGTCGGTAGAGCCGGCCCTGCTGATGACTGTAATGAACTAGTCCTATTCTTTCGTCACCTTATACGTTTTTTTTCATTATCGTTCTCATTTTATTCCCCCCCCCCCGCCTTTGCCCATCATTCTTTAAAGTAATCTGTCTTATCGCACTTGCACTTAAGCGTAACAGTAATAGTTCCCATTTAGCCACTTCCAGGAAACATCATCGTTTAGAACACCTGGGTCGTTAACGCTATTGTTATTGAACGGGCTGTCATGAGTGGCGAAGAGAGTCTGTCTGAGACAAGACAAAAGTCTGAGTGGGGAGTAGAAAATAGAGAAAAGTCTGAAATAGCGAATGTGAATGTGGAGTGGAAGTGTAACAGTCAGGCGTACAAAGATGGCAAACACTCTTTAACCATGCCACTCGGACTTATGTAGATATCAACTCCACTCACCCTGTCTTTCTCACCTATCAACAAATGAAAAGATATATGAAGTAAGGGACTGATACACCAAGTGGTCTTCACATTCAACACTCACAGATGTAAATGTAGGAAGGAAATTCTGATCCGCTGCTAAATAGTTTAGTTTTCTATGTTAATTGTGGTATATATATATATATATATATATATATATATATATATATATATATATATATATATATATATATATATATATATATATATATATAAATTTATATATATGTATATATATATATGTATATATATATATAAATTTATATATCTGCGCGATGGAAGGAATTATAAATCAATCCAAACAAAAGTATGATCTCTATATCAATAAAACACAAGAATAACAATATACAGCCCCAACCCGATTTTGGTTAATAATCCAAAATGGCAATCAAAGTTGTACACAAGCAATCCAAGAATTAAACCAATAGAAAAAAGAACCACAATGGGTACTAAAAATAATAATAACCCAATTCTAATCTGTGTCCCCGTCCCACAGTCCCCAGCCTCAAATAGAGACGACTGTGATCAAGGCTTACACAATCCGACAACAACAAAAACACCAAACAGCAAAAAAAAAAAACCCACCAAAAACCAAAAAACCCCAACAATAAGGTAGAGAGATAAATACCCTCTTCTAGCACAACCAGTACTTCTAGGAAGATTAATTAATGTCCGCCACACGTCTTTGAGATAAAATCCCTGTCTGTCAGTGAGGTAATATCCTGGACTTGAACCACTAATCTGGTAAATTCTATGACTTCCCGTCGAGGTGAGAATTTCAGATAAATCCAAGGGTGACGAGGACAGTGGGAATTATATATTTCAGTGTGACTCAAATGATAATTAACCCGGATATCCCTGCGTTGAATGAGTCCAAACTCAGGTTTGCGCAAACAGTGCGCCTTAATATACCCGAGAGACGCGGCCAGTTCAATTGTGACTGGACGTATCGTGAACAGATTCCACCGGTCTACAAACAGAGACGGAATGGGCGCTCTATTCTGAAGTTTGGTGAGCTTGAATGTTGATGGTTTTAGAGGTTTAGCAGCTACAGGAGCATAGAGTATCAGCATCTGGGTACTCAACTCTGCCTTCTTGGTAGTGGTTTTTAAGATTTAACCAACTGGTCCCACATCGAGAACTTTATCAAGGCTATGATGATTCCAGATCTATGACGAAATGCTGGTTTCCAGGTTCCCACATCGGTGGTGTGTTGAATTTTGCCTTCTCTGCTGCGAAGATACAATAAATACAAGCCATTAGCTAGTCGCCAAAATTAGGGTCCTCTAGCTAATAATACATATACATCGAGACAACTACTGTTTACAAACAACCGACAACCCCACGCTCCCCTTATCCCAAGTTATCTTGGAGCGTCAAACCGGTTGTTACTGGCTGATTAAGCACATTCACTCCCGTCTCTCATTGCCTTGGTATCAGCCAATGGATGTCCACGCAACACGCTGATGGTCGGGCCAGCACTGCGCTCGCACATTGAAGTTGCGTAACGATCTAAGGCTAAAAATGTAAACAACTCGAGGGTCAGACGGGCCAGCGACGTGAGGCGTCTATCCTCCAAAAACCCACCCCGGGGTACACGCAACAATAAAGTCAATATTTACAAGCTAGCCCCAAACCCTAACTTATCTGTGAACTCAAAAGTATCCCGGTATACAAATGGTTTGTACAGGGTGATCGAGAAGTCTCTCCACAGTGGGTTTAGTGCTTTAATAATTTGAATGTAACATTTTATGATACAGTAAACAGTATTATTTTAATTGATTTTAATTAGATTTACTTTACTTCTACATACAAGTAGTATTTTTTTATATTTTCGCATAAAGCATTAGTGTCTGTTTAAATAATTTAAATTGCTATGTAAAATAAAGAAATGTAGAGTTGTAAATTACGACCTTTTAATAATAATTTTATCATTTGGATTGTTTCCCTTGATTCATAGTATTCAAGTACTGAACCCACTGCGGAGAGACTTCTCGATCACCCTATATAAGTCGTCAGGTACGCACACCTTTATGCATCACTCAAGGAACTCATTGCAATAAAATGGAGTTAACAAAATGGATATAAACACATACTCACTGTTCCTTGAATAAGATTATAAAAGGTCCCATCTATGTAGTCTTAGTGGTACATAGCAAACTTGAAATTAATCTATATTCCCGTTATGAAATGACATAGAAAAAAATTACTGCTATACGCGTTCGCCCACTGAGGAGTGATAAGTTATAGATTTTACTTACACAAACTATCTAAATAAAATTAGCGCTCTTACCGAGATGCCAAGAAATTCACTACACCAACAGTAGCTGGTCGAATCTGCCAAATAATTATGACACGTCCACTCTACTAGAGTTTTTGGAGCATTAAATGCCAGACAACTAAAGAATTCGGATTTTATAGTGCTGTCAGACCACAGGTATTCGACTACCTGCTATTTTGAGTGACTCTTTCGCCTGGATTGCAACGTAACACGACGAAACCGCTACAGAACCCTGAGATCTAGTTTCCCGCGTTCCGTGGACGAAAAGCCGTGCTAAAAGAGGGAATCCACCATTTCTGGCGTACTTGGGTCTACCCGTGGACACACGAAAGGCGATGGCTTTCCCTGGTGTCAAAGACCAGGGAAAGTTTGCCACTCTACTCCTAGAACCCGAGTGCCTGGTTTTAACTCGTGGTCAAAGAATAAGAAATATTCTGCCTATCGCGACAGAGAAAACTTCTTCTACCAACCATTAAAGAAAAAGGGGAGTGAACCTGTCCGATATAAAGTGACAGGCCAGTTTCCCCACTTTACAACTACAGGAGACCGAAAAGAAATGATATTTGGGGGGGGGGGGGGAATAAAAAAGAATTTATGGGGTTTCCTAAGCTCCTCCATAGTGCCACAAAATTTATAACCAATCGTCACACGGGCTACTGCAACATTGGAAATTAGAGAATATGTTTGATAGATGTATCCCCTGTTTAAACAAAGCCAGTGTCACCGCATTTGTATACATTACCATGGTTAGACGTGGCGGACGAAAACAAAGAACTGCAAGACTAAGCCATATGAAAGAGATACACAGTGGAGCTTGTTACCAGAATGTATACTTTTGACGGCTGTAGACACTTAGGTCTTGTCCACATGGCGAGACAATGAAGCAAGAGATAGGAAAAAGGAAATCGCCCGTGGGGCATACAACAATGTAACAATAGACTGGGCGTCATGAACGTAAGAAAGGGGAAACACGGCGGGATGAAAAGAACAATAACTTTGTGACAAAGAGGACATTATTCCTCTTATCAGGCGACCAATCACAGGTCATTGTTTTTCTAATCACCTGACATCATGCACGCAGCGAAGATTCTGTTGCGAGAGGCTACCCATCTTTCAAAAGATTTACAGGGCCTGGCCTGGCTAGCAAGCACTCGGATGTGGTATTGCAAGGTGGAAGGCGAGCTAGTGGACACAACCTAACAAATGTCACACATTGGCAGTCCGAAAATATAACTTGATGCGTAGCCGAAGTCAGTACGTTTTACAACATTCGCGGAGAAAGTGGAAGTTCCCAGACCATAACCTGTTCCATAATTTCATTCCAAAGTGGATTATAATTTCATTCCAGTGGAATTTAATTCTAAATAGGGAGCCGCGCTAGCGTGGTGGTTACCATACTTTGCTGGCTACCAGGTGACCCAGGATCTAACCCGGGCGAGTACATTTGAAGATTTTCGTCGACCGGGATTTGGACTGGATTAAATCGAGCCCTGGCGTGAACCTTTGGAGGTGTGTCGTCGACCAGGGACTGGCGGATCCTGAGCCGACCCAGCTCTAATGGGTACCTCTGAAATCGGCGAGCATCTGCCTGAATGGCGAGGGACACCTGTCTCTGTGCAAGAAAAAAGAGATACGTAAAATCAGTCTCTGGTTAGACATACTAATCTGAGATTTCGCCTCGAGTAATAGCGGGCACACGGGAAAAAAAAAAATTCTAAATGTGTTCTTAATGAATTCGAGAAACGTAAAACAAGGTTAGTGACTTTAGAAAATTTTTCTTTTTCATTATTAGTGAATCCTTTTTGCAATTAGATGCATAGCTAATTTGCGAAATACGGCTTTTCGTTACTTTTATTCATTAATGATTAATCAAATCAAAGAATTTTCCTTTATGACTTATAGTGTAAAGAAGTAATTTTCAGTTATATACGTCCCCTTCATCTAGAACATTAGATATCACTACCGACGGACATGGGCATACACGGTTTCATGCTCACTATATTTAACATTATAACGAGTGCCTCACACCATAACATCAAATATGAGAACTAAAGCAGTGTGATCAGTTATGAAGAAGTAATAGTGAGGAGTACGATAAAAAGAAAGTCAATATTGATATTAGATGTGTAACTTATTAAGCCCCCTTTTTTCTTAAGTTCTGCAGAAATGTGAGTCTACACGCTAAATGTTTGGCATCTAATCGGTGATACAGGTTGATCCAGGGTTTGATTGTGTAAGTCCGTGGTCTATTTATAAATAATATAATTGTGGGTCATTAAGTAATTGGTTCATCGGTTAGCAATGATATTTACCATAGTTCTAGTTTCCTTTCGAACTTCGTTGGAAGTATTGTAGATAACTAACTTCTGTATGTAAGAGTTCATCGTGCTGAATAACAATCAATATTATAACGTGATGAATCAACCTGAACAATATTAACGTGGTAAGTCCGTGGGTTGAGTCCAATATTTATTTGACAATATAACATCTGAAGACATCCCAAGCATTGGTCATAGTAAACATACAATTCTCATCTGATTTTCAAATGAATACATATTATTATCAGTCCGTGTCCTAACGAATTAATGTCAACAGAACATCATGGCTATATGCGCGCGCTGCTGTGATTCAGACAGCCGGTAGTGAGCGCATGTGTCTTGACGAATATATATTAAGGACTGATTAACGATCCTTCCATAATTCAGGTTATTTACTAACCTTATAATTCCATCCTTTATAATATCAATCTGGACTGACCCTGTGTCCTTATATAACATTCTGTATTTTGCGGCAATTATGAAGCCTAACACTGGAAGGAGGTGAGACACGTCTTCACGGCTTGACGATCAACGTAAAAAGGGTCCAGTATCCAAGTCACGAAGTGTGACCTTATCAACGCTAACACGTCACAAGTTGACCGTGTAATTTGCGTTCACTAATCCGTGAAGTATCAACATCAATCTATATTAATTCTATCAACCTAAAATTGCGCACTGCCAACTATAGCAGACGACATCAATAAAAACACCGTAACAATTCCCTGCCCGACGGGAAAAAAAAATCTATTAGATAGATTTTTTTGAACTATCTCAATCAAACATCTCAAAAATTTAACAAAAAACCAGACATATGGCCTACGATGTTCTGACTAGAACAGTGTCGTGGTCATGTCGATATTATACTAATCATGTAATATACTAACAGTCATGTTATACATGGATATTATATTAACCAAAGGAGTGTCAACTGTCGCTAAATAATTATCTACTTAATCCAAAGTCTGTCTTGACTAAATAATGAAGTGTTATGTAAAGAAACTTATTCTAACTAATTAAAATTGAATTAATTAATCATAGTATGTGTGTAGGGTATCCATTAATTAACATCTAATTAAATAAACTGAAAGATAGTGTCATAATAAAAGAAATGAGAAGTAAGGACAAGTAAAATAAAGAAAAGAATAAAGTATAAACTTAATTAGTGAGGTGTGCATAAAATTAAACATGTGTGTAGAATAACTACTAATTAAGTAATTTAATTAGCTACTAAATAATAATAATAATAATACATAACATATTATGTAAACATGTTCGCTAACCTCCTATACAAATTAACACATTCCTAATTACATCTAAACAGTTTATTCAATTGTGTGAGATTATTTTGTTTTTTTTCATATTTTCTTCCTTTTTAAGTATTTCATCTCCTTTTTTTTCTTTTTTTTTCACATTTTCTTTTTATTTTATTAAATAAATCAATATGTATTAAACTTAATAACGTTGGATATGAAGATCCAACCGTTGTCAGGTCCCTATTGAATGAACGTTGAGTTCCAATTTAGGAAAAAGTTAATAAATTTCCACTGTGTTCTTTGAACTATTACAGTATTCATTTAGTTAGTTCGATTCCTGTTTCAGAATGATGGCAATTTGATTCGAATATTCTTCTTGATTGCATCTTAACGAGTTGTAGAACGAATGGACACTAACCAAAGTCCAAACGTTAATACCGAACTATCGAAATATATCTCTTGCTATAATCAATTTCGTTCGAAGAATGTATATAATAGTTGCTTCACTGCACATATTCGAAGTGTCATTCGTATGTAGGTAGTTTATACCGTTTTCATCGTTGAAGTAAGTAATCGTTCCAAAATGCTTATTGTTCAGTATTCTTTTTTTTTGAATTTGTGGACCATTATTATTCCTTAATCGAATTCAGTAGGGTGCCTCGAAAGTACATCTGCCATAATATTTTCATTTCCAGGTATGGCTTCGATAACAAAGTCGTAAGCTTGTAACAGAATTGCAAATCTGGCAAGTTTGGGGCTTTTGTTATTAGAGAGACGTAACAATGCCACCGCCTTCTGATCAGTTTGGATCACGAAGGGTGCGCCCAACAAGAACTTTTCAAGTTTAGTGATCGCCCAAACAACTGCCAATAGCTCTTTGTCGACCGTCGAATATTTAGTTTCAGGTAACTTTAGCTTTCGTGATATATAAAGAGTTGGATGCAGTATACCGTCGTGACATTGAAGCAAACACGCTCCGAGTCCGTAATTACTGGCATCTGTACGGAGTAGAAACTTTTTAGAAGCATCTGGTAACCTCAAAATAGGTGGATTTGAAAAAATTGTCAATATCCTGCGAAATGTTTTGTCGCATTCTTCAGTCCATTTCACCATCAACGGCATGTCTTTCGTCAACAATGATGACAAGACAGCCGGGATGGATGATAAGTTAGGTACAAATCTACTGTAGTATTGGACTAGACCTAATAAACTCCTAACCTGCTTCTTCGTTTGAGGAACCGATAAATTTAAAATTTTAGATACCGTACTGGGGACAGTTTGAATACGTCCAGCCCCAATAATATGTCCCAGGAAGGTTATCTCCTGAAACGCTATTTGTATTTTCGTAGGTTTACCGGTTAAGTGGTTTTCCCTTAATATTTCCAAAACACATCTAAGCCCCGAAAAATGTTCCTCAAATGACGAACTAAATAAACATATGTCGTCAATGTATGTAATAATGTCTGGTCTACCTGATAAAATTTTTTCGCATCATGCGAATAAAGGTAGCCGGAGCGTTCATAAGCCCAAAAGGCATCACATTCCACTGGTAAAGACCTTGTGGAGTGGAAAACGCTGTGTAATATTTGGCTTTTTCGGTTAGTGGTATCTGCCAATAACCTTTTGTTAAGTCTATCTTGGTGAAAAGTGTTACATTAGATAGACGAGGAAGTAAGTCGTCAAGAATAGGATGTGGTTCGCTGTCAGCTACGGTCTGAGCATTTAGTTTCCTATAGTAAACGCATAAACGAATGTTGTTGTCCTTCTTTCGGACAATGACTAAAGGTGACGAAAATGGAGAGGTACTACTCTCAATAATACCTAAAGCCAACATCTGTTCAAGTTCCTGAGTCATTTTGCTGAGAAAATGTAGTGGGACAGAATAAGGATGTGCACGTATTGGTGTATCATCATTAAGAATAATGTCGTGACTAATCACTGATGTGCGACCAGGTATGTCGGTTAACACATCTGGAAATGATTGTAAGAGATCAGCAATCTGATGATGCTGTTGCGGTGTAACCGAAGAAGAGATGGTTACATCCTGCCAAGATTCCGTAGATTGTAATATCGGTACAGGTAACGACATCTGTACCTCAGGAAAAGAAGATCCTTCTTCCTGTATTACTGATAGATTAGAATACTGACAAGTTGGTACTACTGTGTTATCTAATTCGTGGAAGATAGATTTCAAGTGTTCTGGACGAGTGTGAAATTGTTTAAGCATATTTATATGATATATTTTCCTGTGACCCTTAATGTCTAAGACGTAGTCAACATCAGAAATCTTGTCAATAACCTTGTAAGGACCATTCCATGATATAAGTAATTTATTGTCATTATGTGGAAGTAAAACACAAGCCTCATCGCCTGGGAATAATTGACGTAATCGTCTAGTCCTATTTTGTAATGTTCGAGCTTTAGCTTTTGCAGCCTCAGAAGAAGCTGTTGCCAACTGGCAAGATTCAATAATATTATTATGAAGATTGATTACGTACTCGTATGATGACTGGGTATCCTGAGTCATCTCGGCGTCAATTAGTAAGTCTTTTATTAATCCCATAGGACCTCTTGGTGGAGCGCCGAAAACTAATTCAAATGGAGAGAAGCCAGTCTGTTCATGTGGCACCTCTCGATAAGCGAACAGGACAGCTGGGAGTTCTCTGTCCCAGTCCTGAGTGTGTTTGACCGTAACCTTATGCAATAGTTGTTTAAGTGTACGTTTAAGCCGTTCTACCGCACCATTGCTCATAGGATGATAAATGCTACTAATATTCCTATCTATGTACCAAGTCTTCATTACTTCCGTCATGGTATCAGATATGAATTGAGATCCGTGGTCTGACAATAACTTCCTCGGGAAACCTACCCTAGAAAAGATAATATGTAGTGCATCAGCTACATCTGCTGTAGTGGTGGTTTCCAATGGTATGACTTCTGGCCATCGTGTGCATAAATCAATGCAAATGAGGACAAATCTATGCCCTCTGGCCGAAGGTAAGAGTGGACCAATGATATCTGTGGCCATTTTGTCAAAAGGTCGTACTGAGATATCACAAGCCTGAATAGGAGCTGTGTGAAAAGCTCCGCGTGCTTTAACTTCCTGGCATATAGTACAAGAGCGTACATACTGTGATATATCTCGTGAAACTCCTGGCCAAAAGAATGAAGATAATACTCGAGATCGTGTCCGAGTATATCCCATGTGACCTGCACACTGTGAGTCATGTGCATGTTGAAGAATATAGCGTCTAAATGCAAAAGGTACCATGACTTGTTGTTTTAACTGAGACTTGTCCATAAAACATCTGACTAATATATCATTTCTAATTGTAAACCAATGTTTGTCTTTATTGCTCGAGGTAAGATTATCAAACTTGTTAACCAGAGCAAAAATTTTTTTTAACGATTTGTCTTCTTTCTGTTTGATTGCAATCGATGCTCTGTCAATAGTAGAATGAACATCAATATCTTCCTGTTTGTCTGGTTCCATCTTTTTAGTGTCGATATTCTCTACGATTTTAGTCTGGGCTCTAGTCGTCACTGCATTTCCAGTGCATAGATTATGTCTTTCCCATTCAATAATTTCTTCTGGTGTACAATCTCTACTGCCGTGAATACGACCCACCATAAGATCTGCAATTGGATTTTTCAACATGCATACCTTAACATTTCCTGTAAAGAAAGGCGTATTAACATGAACTATAGCAGTGGGGTAGTACTCAATTGTACCACCAAATGTCATACACCTAACATATTCGTTTGTAGCACAACTTGGATGGATCAGTGACTGCCTGACTCCGATGGTGGTGGATCCAGAATCTCTCAAAACAGAAATTATAGAACCATTAACTATCCCTCTGTTAAATATCAGAGAGCCTGTTCCATCATTAGCTGCAAGACCAACTTCTGGTAGAATGTGTCCGCAATTCAATACCGTCTCTTTTACTTTCTGAAAAACAAGATTACAGTCTGGGCAACTATTTGCCACGTTATAATTCATAGCATAACATGTGGACGAAGATTGTGTTGGTTTATCATCTTGTGGAACCCCTGGGGTCGTACTAGTAGTAAGTGCTGCCCCTGTATTGTGTTCATAATGTGAAGGTCTACGTGACTGAGACCGCTGACGAGAATAATCATTGGAATTATCTCGTTGTCCCCTGTGGTTGCTGTTGTGTCTAGGTCTAGAGTTGTGATAATTGGCATTCCATGTGTTACCATTGTTATTAGTATTAGAATTGTATGACCTATTCTGATTTGAATTCTGTTGACCATTGTTATACCGGAATTGAGGTGACTGATTCCTATATTGTTGCCTACCTCTGTTAAAATCACTCTTATTGTTATAATTATTTCGCCCCTTATGAAAACTATCATTATAACTTCCCTTGAAACGATTTCTATCTAGGCTATGTGTTCTTGGTTTGTCATACCCATGATATGACATATTGGAGGCCACCGGTAGAGGTTCTCTTATTTGTGTGTTAGATATGCTCGCATTCGGATGTGCTGAGCAATAATTTACTGCCATTTCTTCTAACGCTGCAATGGTAGATGGTTTTAGTTCTTGTAGAAAAGAAAAGAACGGTGGACTGACAGAGGATAAAACTTTATCCCTCAGTAACAAATCAACTAATTTATCATAAGATTTGTTAACACCTGCCAGTTCCACCCATCTGTTAAAGGTGTTGCGTATATTCGCAATAAAACCTGTGAAATCCTTATTGGAATCTGGTAGAATACTTTTAAAACGTAATCTGCATCCCTCTTCGTCTAGATGGAAACGCCGTAATAATAAGGCTTTAATGGCGTCATAATCACTAGCTATTGTTGGGTCAACATTCTGAGCTGCACTTGCGGGCTCACCATCTAAAAATTCCCTGAGTTTTAATGACCATACAGATTTCTCTAGTTTATTCGCCTTACATACTTCCTCAAAGCGTGATAGCCATGCTGATAAATCATCAACATGTAACTTGAATGGTGGTAATTTGAAATGGTAATTGCCCTTATTTTGGTTGGATGAAGAAGCATTCTGTGTATCAGTATTATTATTTATATTTGAAGCTACTTGAGCTTTTAAGTTTAATTCAGCCATCTGCATTTGTATTAACCTTTCCTCTGCTTCTCTTTCCTGTTTTCTTCTGTTTTCCTTTTCAATTTCCTCCCTTTCCTCTCTTGCCTTTCTTCTTTCTTCCTTGGCCTCAAGTTCTTCTTGTTCCTTCTTCAATGCAGCTTTTTTATCAGCTTCTTTTCCTTCAAGTTCTTCTTGTTCCTGCTTCAATGCAGCCTTTTTTTCTAGTTCCTCTTGTTTAGCAATAGCCAGTTGCTCTTCAGCAAACTGACGAAGTTCTGGTCCTTTGTACCCAAAATCTTTTCCAATTTTAACAAATTGGTCAAGAGTAGTCATTTTAATTCAACAATATGCTTACTCAGTCAAATATTAGATTATATGTATGTATAACAATAGATTAATACTCAACATAATCAACTATAATATTCTTGTATTATTAGTTGTAAGTTCCACAACTATTTTGTAACTAAATAATTTATATCAATAATACTTACTTATCACATTACACCAATGCGTTATAAATTTATTAATTTATGATGCTGAATTTATTTCATGCATCCACTAAATCTCATTTTTTCCCCTATGGGCATCTTCAATCTTTAAATATATTAATGTATTATATATTTATAATATCTAATATAGTTTCCTAATTCATCACCTCTGCATGGTGTGATTACCAAGCAATTATTCACTAAAAGTTATCTTACTTCAATAATTTATCATTATATTATGACCTCATGCCCTAGTCATAATGAATAAAGAATAGTGTCTTGGGCCACTAGTGCAAATTAATGACATCACCAAAGTCATCACATAATTTAATAAAATTTAATCAAATTGATTTACTATCTTATTAAGAATCAATTTATAATAATATAATTACATTATTAATTAATGAAATGAACAACTGCAATACAAACAATAACCAAAGCTTTACAAAACAGAAGCACGATACAAAAGTGACAATTTCACAGATATAAATGATTTTATGAACTAAGCAGAAAAATCGGAAGTGCTGAAAGGTCAAGGATGAACTAAGGCAAAATTAAATCTGTACACTAAAAATGATGACGTAGACATGGACTCATATAACGGTTATTACAATATATATGAAAATAAAATAATAGCAAGATCAGAATTGACGGGATAGATTACGAACATTACTACATAAATAAATAAAAATGAAACTGAGTACAGCAAAATACACCGGTTATATACAGGACTTCACACCTAACACCAAAGGTCAAATAATTATAATTTCAAGTGCAAACGAAGTAGCCATCGTCAAAACTTCAATGGGTTTCTTTGCAAAATGGAATTATTTAACTGTCCTAAAGATCGATCAAAACCGATGAAGTCATCCTTGGAGACATGACATCAGTTTTGATTCCCTCGCCAACCCAGCCGCTGACATGTACAATACCACATAATACATATGAATAACACATTCAACATTTAACAATGACCTGCCAAAGACATGTCGGTGACTTGAGCAAAAATGGACTTAACAGCGTAAAGCGCAAACAAGTACTTAGCTTTTAGAATCAATAAGTTTGTACAGTGCCCGCTTCGCCAACAGACCAAGGAGTTCATATGGCATGATAATGAAGGTTGAAATTAGTTTCCACTGTTGATTGAAGCGTTTTTGAAATTCTTTTTTTCAATGTCGCTAAGTTGCGGCTTCCATTGAGACGATTCATATTGTTGCTAAGGGCGTGTGACGTCACAGGTGTACACGTAAAAAAAAAATGTCCATTTCGATTTCGCTCGAAGGGAAATTTTGGCAAAGCTGAATGTGAATTAAAATTCCACAGCCAAATTTGGCCACCAGTTGATTCAGGTTGATCCAGGGTTTGATTGTGTAAGTCCGTGGTCTATTTATAAATAATATAATTATGGGTCATTGAGTAATTGGTTCATCGGTTAGCAATGATATTTACCATAGTTCTAGTTTCCTTTCGAACTTCGTTGGAAGTATTGTAGATAACTAACTTCTGTATGTAAGAGTTCATCGTGCTGAATAACAATCAATACTATAACGTGATGAATCAACCTGAACAATATTAACGTGGTAAGTCCGTGGGTTGAGTCCAATATTTATTTGACAACATAACATCTGAAGACATCCCAAGCATTGGTCATAGTAAACATACAATTCTCATCTGATTTTCAAATGAATACATATTATTATCAGTCCGTGTCCTAACGAATTAATGTCAACAGAACATCATGGCTATATGCGCGCGCTGCTGTGATTCAGACAGCCGGTAGTGAGCGCATGTGTCTTGACGAATATATATTAAGGACTGATTAACGATCCTTCCATAATTCAGGTTATTTACTAACCTTATAATTCCATCCTTTATAATATCAATCTGGACTGACTCTGTGTCCTTATATAACATTCTGTATTTTGCGGCAATTATGAAGCCTAACACTGGAAGGAGGTGAGACACGTCTTCACGGCTTGACGATCAACGTAAAAAGGGTCCAGTATCCACGTCACGAAGTGTGACCTTATCAACGCTAACACGTCACAAGTTGACCGTGTAATTTGCGTTCACTAATCCGTGAAGTATCAACATCAATCTATATTAATTCTATCAACCTAAAATTGCGCACTGCCAACTATAGCAGACGACATCAATAAAAACACCGTAACAATCGGAAAGAAGCTAGAAACGTCTACATCTAGATAGCAGAATTCTCAAGATAGGACATCATACACTTCCTACGTTACAAGGAAGTAAATCAACGCCCGCGTTTGTAAACGTCGGAAGCGCAGCATTTAATTTTTATCTCTTTATCAAGTTCAAACAAACCCAAATTGATATGCATATATCTATATAAAGTTCAACTCACTCAAAAGCTTATCGCCTGAGTCAATGCACTTGAAAGCTTATAGCGTGAACCAAGTTCAGTTACTCAATGCGTCAGTACATGATGTGACTGCATCTACTCATACCGTGTATAGCACGGTGCAAATGCATTCAATCAAGCTTCACAGCACGAAATACACTTGTTACCAGAAACTCATTTCGTTAAGAGCCCCAGTCTAATCAGGGCCTTATCAAGATCAGACAGCAAACAGTTTCCTGAGACAAATGTCAACAGTTTGTCTACGCTAGAGAGATTTCCAAGCGTTTAGGGACATTACATCTTACAAGTTCTCACTACTACACGTGCAAGAGTTTCAGCAATAAGTAATCGCTTTGGAGATATCCCACACGGTGATACACACATCTACATTGGACAGTCGGTGCATACATATGTATAATCATACAGTGGAGCAAATTTGAATGACTTATGGACAGTGTAGATTTGTCACCAGTGTAGTAACACTTAATGAATCCAATCATCATTTCACTATTTACATATTTTCACTATCATATTTAATTAACTAAATCTTTGCATTTCATATGTGAATAATCTTTTCACAATCATTCTTTTTACTAATCTGACACGTGTATATATTTAACAAGTAAGCCTATAGCAGTGTTGGTCATTAATTCGTTATTTGGTGGCATTATGGGATTACCTATAGGTAAAATCTGCATACAGGAGGCTGTTGGTTCTTTCTTTATCCAGATCTCAGGGAAAGAAGTTAATGCCGTAGGGATACCAAGGCTCTTCGTGATTTATTAGAAAACATTATCTAGTGGAGAGCATTCACGTTCTTTTCTTCTTGTCCTTATCTCGACAAGGTCTCTTTCTTTCTTAACGAGCCAGTTTCTGGAGACCTTATTGGCAACATTCCATAGGCCATCCCCATCATACTGTAGCGGTGCGACTATTGGTGCCTCACAACAATGGCACGTGACAGGAGGACTTGGCATGAGTTTTATTAAGGCAAATGCTCCTTGGGGAGCTAAAGGTATTGATTGTACTCATTATTTGGAGAGGGGGGACAATGCCATAAGCGAATAGTAATTGTACAGCATCATCATCATTAATTATCAGCTCCCCAAGGAGCATATGCCTTCAACATATTTGTGCCAGGTCATCCTGGCCTGTTCCACCCGCTCAAGATCTTTCCACGTCTTCTTTATCCATTCAATGTGTATCCAGTTTTCTTCACTGTACGTTTTTTAACGTCTTCACGATCTTTGTTTCACTCCGGCAGTATCGGTACATTTGTGGTACTGAATTTTATTATTTGCTCTCAATTGTCGCACTTTTCTTTCTTTCTTTCTTTTTCTGATTGTGTGGCAAATATTTTGTAGGTGCAAACATTTGTTGACACTCCTCTCTGTGATGTCACCGGTTTGTTACCCGGTCATCCTAGCTTGCGGTGAGCAACTGAGATAAGATAGTCACCGGCGTGTTTAGATTGAACCGCCGATAAGACGACTCGTTTGGTAGCCCAGATGGGCAGACACGGAGTTTTTGCGTACTCATACGACAGATAACGAGATTACTGTCTGTGTGACACATGTGGGCAGACAAGTGTGACATAATCGCTTCCGGGCCGACTTGTTATGACAACATTACTTTCTAATAAAGTAATAAGCATTACAGCTACACACGTTGTCATGTGAGTTCACCGATCTGTCTGTAAGTTTGTACACAAGGGCATCGGACATCATATTACCATATATGGGAGAGTTGACCTCTGCCTTACGTTCAAAATTATCCGATATCGGAATATTTTTGAAATCATCACACCCTATCCGCATGATTTGAAATGATTGGACCTTTCTGATTAGATTCATAACAACAATGCTTGGGAAGATAGCAATATAGTCTGAACATTTTCGCAGTTTTATTTCACTGGGAATTTCACGCTCGCCAAGACAACATCAGACCTCGCCAGATTGAAGACTAGATTCATAATTCATTTTTTAACCGGACCTTTTATTGGAGAACCAAATAAGACCTACAAAGCACATGAAATCTCTACATTTTAATACGGAACACCGGGACTAGGAAACTGAAGAAACACACTGAGTCAGAGAGGGAATTTATTGTCAAATTAAAGACATCCCAGACGCGTGTAAGAGACCGACTCGTCTCTTCTATTCATCTGAGCAAAAAGTATTTGAGTCAGGATTGGCGCAAGTTGTGATTGACATTTCATATTTTATTACTAACATGTGAACTAACATATATATGTATATATTACCATGTGAAGTTTAATGTGTGAAACTCGCTATTGGATGTCAAAGTCATTTGAGGCTTGCAACCTCAGCGTATAGACTGATGATTCATGAACTACCACTGCGCTGGCTGGTGATTGCTTTATTGATAGTTTCGTAAAGAGAACTAAAAGGGTAAAGTAGTTCCAGGTTCCCTATCGAGCAGGGAGGGAAAGGTGACAGAAATTATGTACATTCTAAGTATAATACTTATATTTTCAAAGCAGTGTAAATGTCCCCATAAACATAGCCACTTTAAAAGTAATGTAAGTTTTCAAGCTTTAAACCAGTGTAAATGTCATGTGAAAATATTCATTTTAAAGTAATAGAAGTTTCAAACTTTTCGATCAGTGTAAAACATAAATGAAAATACATTCAATTTATATTGTGAACACTTTTCAATCAGTGGAGATGTATATGTAAACAGACTCTATCTGTATTGTTAACGTTTTCATTTAAATATAAAGTAACTATGAAAGCTATTCTATTTAAATGTAAAGAAAGTTTTATCCCGAGGGATTAAATTTAATTCTCATTCTCTAAGTCTGAGTAATTGGGATGGTGGTATAGGAAGATAGGAACCCATAACTATGGGGTGGAAAACGCCATACTCAGAAGAGCGTTTCGTTCTATTCTTTACCATAGTTATTGGTGGTACCAGCAGAAAGTACTATCTCTGGAACAAGAAGGGAACCGTGGCCTAAGCTTTAAGACGAAGGACGCACGTGGTAGACTCTCCTTGACGTTTCTGGGAAACGAGCTACCCTCAACAACCTTGATCAGAGACGAGCGCGAGCTGAGTGAAAAGAACCAACCCATAAGAAAGAGCAGAACCATCATTGGCAGCTAAGTTCAAATCTATGCTGCCACTTGAACTTCTTGTAACATCTCACATTCCCTAAAGACTGTGATGATAACTTTTCTTGATCCATAACTATTCAATTTTTTTTCCAACTGTTAAAACCTAAAGTGATTATTAAATTTTGTTATTTGTAATGTTACAAATTTAACTTCGATTTAATCATTTTAAAGTTACTGCATGTTTGTCTCAGTTAAATTACTACACACTCTAAACAGAGCTATACTAGAATAATAGAATTCCACTGAGTAAATCAGGGGTGGGGGATTAAACGAGCTGAACTTAAGAAGTGCTTAAATCCTTCACAAAAGCGTCGGCAGAATTACAGAGTTAACATACTCAGCCAAAGCAGTATTGTTCTCGCTTATTCTGAATGTGAAGACTCCCTTTGTAAGAAGTGTCATCACCCTTCTATCTACATCTCTGCCAAAAGTAATCTTGTATGAAGAAGGTACATACCTTTGAAGCCCATATAAGATACTCTTGAGTTTTGGCCACTGTTGGACCACTACTGCAAAGCAGGGGAGGCAATACCGTCCCACATGTCACCCTTCTACGCGATACATAGACGAACACAATCTGATAACAATAGCAGGGTGGAACGGGATTTGTTCCACGGCGCTGAATTTTAGAATTTGCACACATTTAAAACAGGATTCCCAAACGCGGTAGAGAGTAATGTATACGATAATTTACAGGGCGCCACACTGGAAATGGGCGCCGAAAAGTCTAGCTACGGCTCTGCTTACAAATATTCATAACAATTCTCTTACCACACAGACAGTGGTTAAGTGACCGTTTAACATGCAGACGCATGCATGAGAAATGACAATGCTTTTAAATAAACCGGCGGATGTTCCTACGAACCCACAAGAAAATATGCAACGATGACTAAGATATGTACTGCCTCTTATCGTCCACTTGTTAAGTCCGGAACAAAGATGGTCTCTATATGTCTTTAAAAAGCCAACTAGTCTGCAAAAGCTCACCTTCAAGGATTCAAAGTGTACGCACCGGCCCACTTTTGTCAGATGTGATAAGTGCTCACTCGACCGTCAGAGACAATGAAGAAAAAAAAACCCCGCCTAACAGTTGAAGGATAATTTTAGAAACACAGTACAATTCTTTTACGCATTTCTCACAAAAAGGGGTTTGTAGAAATTATCAGCACTCATTCATTTGAGTAAATAAATATTATGATATCCGCGTCTGTGAGTGGGTGAAAAAACCCAGAGTTGCCTTATATTTATGTAATGTGATAGTATTCTTTGCTCCCGTTTCGGCCACCGTTAACTCATGTGTGGTATTTATTTATGCAAGTCTAGCGAGTCAGCTTCACTGTGGTATTGTACTAGTTGTAGTGACTTAACTAGTAATGATATAGTAATATCGTAGAGGAAAATAACTCATTAAACATACAGTAATAGCAATGCAAGGAAAATGTGCATTCACACAGAAAAATATCGAGGAGTAATTCACGAGGAGTATTTTGTTAAATGAAATGAAAAATTAGAACTCCATATTTGCAAATCAGGGTTGTGTTTATTGCGTGAAGCGAAGTTCGGCTATTTGTTTTATGAAATAGCAACAGTGTAGCTTCTTACAGTATGTTTAAAAAAATGCATGGGAGACAATGAATTACAGATTTTGCATTTGTATGTCTATATAAAGGTGTTTATTTGCATTCTTGGACAGACTTTTTGAAAAAAAGTAGCAATTTTCTTTCATTTTCACGAACTATCTCTTCAGCAGTTATTCATAGTTAATGTGTAGTTAATGTGTAGTTAATGTGTAGTTAATGTAATGAAGGTACTTATGTGATGCTTCACGCTTGCGGTATGACATTTACTTAAAGTGCTAGGCAGTATTCAATGACATTCGCTTATTCCGGGAATTACTGTAAGCAGGAGAATTTTTAGGAGACAAGGGGCAATTATTTTAAAATGTAACGTGATTTGCTGGTTTAAATGTTGACAAACTGGAAAAGATTTGGTTTTCTAGTTACATTGACAACCAGGGCCGAGTTAAGAACTCCGGAGGCCTTAGGCTATTAAGATATTTTAGGGCCCCTCTTCTAAAAGGTAAAACTAAAAATAAAAAGAAACGAATTGATTTCCGACTAATGTTTTCATTAATATATAATAACATGTTAAAAAAATTAATAAATACATACAAATATCAGAAAATCATAGAGAAATATTTAGAGTAACAGTTTTCTTGATTTTTTTTTATATTGCGAAATCTTTGATTATGTTATTAAAATCGATACGACGAAGTATGTCCGCTTCCACACTAAGTAAAGCAAGCGAATTTAGTTTTTCCTGAGTCATATTTGACCTATGAGGGTTTAAAAAAAATAAAAATTTGGAATTTGCTGTAATTAAAGAATGCAAATTTAAAATTCTAATCACTCAAGTTATTTAAAAAAAAAAAAAAAAACATTTGCACAAATGCACACTTTGGGATTTATCAGAACCGTCAACAACTAATATTTGGGACAGTGTTGCCAACTTGAAAGTTTAAATAGCACTAGGTGTGTAACAAAAAAAGCACAGACAAAAATTAAATGCATCGAATTTTTAAAGTTTGTTTAGGGGCCTGGACATTATCTTCGAAAAAATATTTCTCCGTTGCTTTTTTCGCAGGGGCCCCTGCAAGATTGGGGCCCTAGGCCCGTGTCTGGTGGACCTAATGAATAATCCGGCGCTGTAGACAATCAAAATGACCATGGCTGATAGACATATTATAGATAGGCAGGTAGACAGATAAATAAACTGGCAGATGAATGAGACCAGCAGATATTCAGACAGGTTTTTTTAAATAAATAAATAAATAAATAAATAAATAAATATATATGTGATATATAAATTAGATTATATAAGGTAGGTACCTATACTGCCAAACTTCAAGTGTTTTATGTTTGGACATGTGACCTAATATAACTGATGGACCATGTGTCTAGGTTTAACGGAGCACGTATCGCCAAAACTAGGCAAAACTGCTTTGAAGAGAAGATCGTATAGATTACTAATAAGGCAGTAAGTTAGTAAATTGAACAAAGCAAGAATTTGTCGTTATAGATGCAGTAGCGTTAGAGCTCTCGCCGTTCGACCCAGTGCCATATAGATTTATCTGCAACATGTTGTTTCGTTCTATATAGAATGTTCCATTTATATGGCCTAGGAAGAATATACATTTTCCTAGCATCGTCGTCTTCTAGCACTCAAAGAGCTGGCGTGTTTCCATTGGACGTGACTCATACGGGATTTACTTTAATCTTTCTAATTCCTAAACCAGTGTAATAATAAAGTTTTGTGGAAATATTCAGTGACATTCGCATGGACTGGAGATCTGAACGATACTATAGTTAGACAGTCACTCTCCCATGCTTCAGCCGATACTTCAAGTCACAGCTTTTATACAGAAAAAGATATGACAGATTAGGAAGATAACTAAGTAATAAAAGTAATCTGTGAAGCGGGAAATAGATGCTGGTAAAAATTCGCGGCCAGGTGTGAGAAAATAAATTGTATTTCACACAGACTACATCTCTACATGTCGCCATCACGGATTCTATACAGAAGAAATCGCACTGGCTTGATGTGTCACCTGGCAGGTACACAACTCACAGCACCAAACCGAAAGACACAGAGGTAACTTTATCTACGCTTGTACACACTGTTTAATTCACTATGTCAACCCATCGCACATACTCTTCCATTTATTTTTTTTTGTTAACGCACTATCAAAAGACCAATATTTCACTCATTAGTTTCCTGTCTTAACACTGTGTTTAATTGGTTCATTCGCTCATAACATTTCAGCTCGTAAGAGTTAATTAATGTTAGCTTTTCCTCAGCGCAAAGCTCATTTCCTCTCTCACTACATGTTACTCATAATTCATCATTGCATAATCATTTTTTCACACTTTCATTTCCTCAATCTACCATTCACATAGCACTCATTCTGTGACGTGTTAATTCGTGTTCACACATTCGCAAATTCAATCATTCACTTATTCACACAATAATTCGTGTTCACATATTCGCTCATTACTAGCTCATTTAATTCATCCAGCACTCAGATTCCATTCGGGACCCCAAGATGCAGCAATAGTGAATGCAGTCAGCGACCCATAGCTGTACTGCTTGCATCAGGACCAGCGAACCAGAGCTGGTCAAGACCGCACTCCACCTCCACGTGGTGGTCCTGGAAACAGTCTGCAGCAGTGCAGTCTGGCTGAGCGAGTGCGGATCGCAATGGGAAGGCAAACCCGGTCCCTAAAAAATGCCGTGCTGAAGTCGGATGTGTCGACCGAAAGGTGCAGATATCACAGCTTAGGTGTAAACAGACACAACGCAACCACCGTCCTTTTCAGGGCGAACGAAGAAGAAGAAGATTCCATTCGTTCGTTCATTAATCATTCTCACACAGTCCCCAATTCACAGTTTCATTAATACTTGATCTGGCATTCACAACTCTTTCATTCACCCTATTAGCCTCACACAATCGCTGATTCACATATTTATTCACATGCAGCAGCACGGTGTGATGTGGTTGCAGTGGTCGTTGTGCCTGCTGTATATGCTGCAGGTTGTGCTGTTGTCAGGAATGGTAACAGGGTACCTCTATGGCATCTTGCAGGCCCAGCCGTCAGCACCACAGGCCAGCCCACAAGTACCACAGTTTGAAGAAAGCTCTCCTGGACATGGAAGAGTAAAGATTTCAAATACGAAACCATCTGTGAGTATAACGTTGTGTTATTTTTTAATAATAGATTGTGGCTTCTTTACTTGAAAAAAAAGACAGATTAACTCTTAGTATACGTGCTCAAAATCCATGTTTTTGCGAGCTCATTTTAGTGAGTAAATTTTGAGACGGGACTGCCAGTTCAAGTGGTTTCCCGTATTTTTAGGCCCAAATCGTGGAACCACTTCAAGTGACTTGCCGTGTACTAAGAGTTAATAAACAGTGTTGAGCTATCATGTACATTGCACTTCTATCTTCAATATGTTCATTGAGAAATTCAGGGAAAAAAATGGGTAGACCAAAAAGATAGGCAAGCACATGATCTGCAAAGATAAGCGACTAGCTATAATGACAAAGCGTATCAAGTTGCAGATTTAATTTTATATGCTCGTATGTTTTCCTTTATTGTGCTGATATACCTTTTGGCTATAGTTTAGAATTCCAATGGAGTATCAATATTCCTTTTCTACAGTAATGTCCATGTCGCCATCGATAAAATACTTGTCCACGTTCCACAGTGTAGACGATGGTAATTTCTATCATTTTCCTTCCTTCTATAACTTTTTATTGGACTCAGATTTCGTTATTGTTACTTCTGCGCCTAAATGACCACTGTCGCCTTTGGAACCATCTGTGTATATATCGCACGCTAAATTATGCTAGGTGTACGTATAGATGGGAATGGCCTATGGAATAATATCAGTAAGGTCTCCAGAAGTTGGGTCGTTAAGAAAAGGAAGATACCTATTCGAGATAAGGATAAGAAAAAGGGAAGGCGAATGCTCTCCACTAAACGATGATATCTAAAAATCATGAAGAGTTAATTATGTATCCCCGCAAACTAAACTTCTATCCCTAATATCTTGACAAAACAAAGGAGCCCCAATCTCTCAAATGAAGAATTGTGCCTATATGTAAATAATTAACACGAACAGCACGAATAATACAAGTTAATCATCAAGGAATTACCGATCTGCCGGGCTAAGCGATCAAAGATGATTTGTTAAATACATACACATATAGCGTTAGTAGAAAATAAAAAGGATGGTATTGGTGACAATTCACACATGAAGTGTACAGCAGTAATTAATTAAATACGATGGTGAAACTATGTAAAGAATGATACGGTGTCGTATACAGTTATTACTGGGCGGGTCACCATTGGTCGCGCCGCTGCAGTCTGATAGGGGATTGCCTATGTAATGTGTCTAGAAGGTCTCCAGAAATCGGTTAGTTAAGAAAAAAATCTATTCGAGATGAGGAGAACATGAACATCTCCACTAGATGATATAATAAATCATGGAAAGTTTTCTGTTTCCCTACGACATTAATTAAAAGCTCCCAACCTCCTTAATGAAGAATTCTACCTAAATACTTAACACAGATAGCACGAGGGATACATTAAATAATGAAATAATGATCAACGCGGCTATACAGTTTATTAGTTAAACATATACACATAAAGGGTCAGTAGAAGCTAAAAAGTATGATGGCGAAAGCCAAGTCACTCACAGACGAAGTGTAAAAATGTAGTTAATTAAATATGTTAGGGAAATTAGGTAAACATTGAAATTATGAAGGGATATATTAAGTGTTACCACACTGATGATACATCTTCACTGTCAATGAGTCTTTCAAATTTACTCCACTGTATAGTTCTACGCAGGTGTCACGGGATTGACTCCTCTGCTCTTATGTGATGGTCCAACAATGGTCAAAATTTCGAGTGTACAATGAGGGTCTTCAAAGGAATTTACCTTCGCTCAAGATTACTCTTGGCAGATTGTAGTGGTTTTTGATGGTATTGTATGGTTGTTATATTACCTAGTGTAATGTATGAGGTCAGCTGTGAAGGCTCCTGAGATAAATGTAGATGTGAATTACAGAAGGCCCTTCTTGCTACCACTTACGACCTCAAACATATCTCTTTTACTATTATGAATGTAGCTACGTTAAAAAGTCTAGGGTACTGAAATGTAATGTGTTGTAGTAGAATATACAAACACACACAGATAATTAATAAGTCTAATAATATTAATAAGACCTATAACACACTGAACTAACTCAGACTGTTTTAGTTTCAATATTAAAATTTTTTCTAAATTTATTTGTTCTGAACCAATGTTTTATTTTGGTCAGAACATATGAAATGTTATGGAGTTATAAATGGAATGCATAAATATATGGCATAATAAAATGGAATGTGTGTACATAGGTATTTTATAAGACTGGTTAATATTAATTATATTTATAATGTCTCTGGGAGAACTATTACTGGATGTGCTTTTGGGGTGGTGTCATCACACCCACTCTGTGACTAGAACAAGCTTTGTCCATTGTCTTATAGACTTTAGTAAATGTTCTATTTCCCAAAATTCAGTATATTTGTGATGGGGAAATATTTATAAATCTTTAGGAGTTATGGTGAATCCTCAGCAGGCCACTAATTCACTCATCTTGTCTGTGAAGATCTGATGCTGGATTCCGGTGGCCCACTCCTCTCGGTAGCTAGAATACAATGCTAGACTGCACCGACACCAATGTTAGGCGGCACACACATCTGCTTGTGTAATCTTGATTACTTATGTGGCACTACCCTAGTGCCACAACAGAAACTCACAATTCTGAAACAAAATTTGTGCTATGTGTCAGTACTCTATTTACTGCACCACTCTTACACACAGCACAACACATCAACATTACACAGAATGGGTCAGATCTCTCTGACCACATAGCACATCTTACCCAGTTGTTTTCATATAGTACTAGTTCCCCAAGACTGCATTGCATCTGAGATATGTTCAATAGTTTCCTTTTATTCAATAAGATAGGTGATATATTCCCACTGATCTCAATAATAGATCCGCCTTCCATAGTCTTAGTTAGGCGTCCATATATTTTGTTTGTCTCTAGACACTGAACTTGGGCTGGGGACCTAGAGCGAACACTTACTTGTCGTAATCATTTTATATGATATGGCAGTATCAATCACTCGAAATATTAAAATATACAAAATAAATGCTTTCATTCTTACCAGAATTCAGAATTGAGAACACAGTTAATTGCTAGCAAAACTCAGCTGAGCTGCTGGCTATATGATGGCGTCCCACTAAATGTATGTAATATCTTCTGGGAAAAACACCACAGGCAATAACCGACTGTGTCCCTGGACAGAATTGTATCAAATGGCAAAAATGCGCGTCTCTGTCCCGCTAATATGATTACATTTGTCCAATCACAGACTTCCCCCCTAACTTTTTCAAATCTACAACCAAAAGTCAAATTTCAGTCAGATCTCAGTCAAGTATGTATTATTGTCTGTTGGTCCGTCTGTCTCTACTTGTTTTTCACAAAAACACACTTGGTTCTACATGCAATACCCTACACAAATCTGCCTCCTAAGTTATTTTTAGCCACAATTCTCCACCTTCCCCCTCTCGTTCATTACAGCTTGATTTTTGCATTTGCGTGTTTCAAGGACGAAATTTTGAAACTTTAGTGAAAGTATGAACAGTACAGTCGCTAGTCTGATATGAACAATACAGTCTTTTGTCAATATCTTCCTTGTTATCTATCCGTCTGTATAATTTAAAGTATATTATTTCTCTGCTTAAGATGGGCTATCAAACTAGCTAGGTTTTATATTCATAACTCTATTATTAAGAAAAAACATTTTTTTCTCAAGGGTAGTTTTTTTGAAATTTGTTCGCGAACCTTCTCCACGGCGTTTGCCGCTGAATTCAAATAAAACGACCAAGTATCGTAAAACGTCCAAGAAATGACTGTTTCGAATAAGAGCTAAGGTCTTTTTTGTCCATTTCCTTACATTGTGTCAACTAGTGACGTGAATTTTTTTTTCTTTTACTACCAATTGCGTCTTTTTGCCTTTCTAGATTCAAACACGTGTTCAGTCATATTTTCCTTTTTAGATCTCCGTTTCCCTCCCGTCTACAAAGGGTAAACCGTTTCGTCTGCACATCTAACTAGTTAGTTTAAATGGCGGTAGGAAATGCGGGCATGGGCGAGCATGTCTCCTAGTATCTTACGCATTATTTTTATCCCTACATTTTATCTTTATATTGGAGATATTTTAACGTTGTATCACGGTAAATTCATCACACAGATTGTAAATAAGAGGATGGTGCTTCTATTTCAAAGAGTTCTCGTAGGATTTTAAGAAAACAAGCACAACGCTGAGATCATCTAAGCTGTCATGAACTCATTATATGCCCGCCTCTTCTATGAGAATAAAGATATATTTGCTCGTTTCTGAGCCCCCACTACATTATTCAGACAATTTTAGCTTAGTAGCTTTGTTGCATTATGTATTTAAAATAACTGATTCATACGTGTGCTCTTCACTCTGTAATAATTAAATCAACTATCAGTTTGTATTCACATATAACATACTTAATAATCAATTATTGCTTAACAATTGTAAATAAATTAATGGGTATAGGAAATTGAAAATATGGAGTGTTTTCCTCACAGAAAATAATACCGGTGAAGGTTGTTTGTTTTTATGCACTGTGAGTTCGTTAAAATCACTTAACTGACCAGATGTTGAAAATGGTTTGCTGACTGCTCCATCAATCGTCGACTTCTGTGGTGAGGGCACGTCCCAGGCGTAGTTGCAGGAGTAACTGCTCCGAATGCCAAGGCAAGGATCTTCACAACCCCTCGACAGCAGGCGTCTAGCGTAGACCACAAGCTCTTGATCCACAGACTTGTACCAAGTTGGTACCACACACCCGTATCGGGTGAGAATCTACAGAATTCTGGTAAAGGAAAACTCTCGATTATTGTCAGGCCACTGGTTATGATGCCGTCTTACAGGTAGTCAGGGTATTAATGTTAGTTATAATCCCACTATTATCCTGTATATAGGTTCCGAGGACTTGAGATTTCCAGTATTATAAATTTAGCTTTCTGACATACTTAGTCGTTCCTCTTCTACCGTGAGGTGTAGAGGTTTGGAAGAGAGAGCGCCATAATATCACACCGGCTGTTTTCCTCTTGGCCTGGTTGTAGTCATTGCCCATGATTCGTCTTCTTGCCAACTTCACTTTTGCTGAGGAAGCCTCGATTTATGGCCCGAAAAAGTCTCCCAGCTTCTGCTCTTCGGGTAGCCAACTCTTTTGTCATGCGTCCCTTCCATTCTATAACAGCTCCGAGGTATTTAAAGTGGTTTACCTTCTCCAGGACCTGTTATCCCAGCTTAATCCGATGCGTTCTTTCCCTCGTAGTATCACAATGGCTTTTGTTGTGGAGCTGCTGATGACCATCCCTCTCTTCTCCAGCTCTTTCTTCCAGACTTGCAGCATGGATTGAAGATGTGCCTCTGAATCAGGACAACACCATCGGCAAATGCTGGCTTTGAAATACAGACCTGTCTCATCAATACCCCATTGAATACTTTCTTGTATCTCCTTACATGCTTTGATGACATCGTCCATGAGGAGTATGAGTAAAATAAGAACGATGATGAAAAAGGTAAAAGACATATAAGGCCACAACATCAAATATGGTGATGAGATAAACTATGTGTTACCATACTGAATACTCTAATTTACAGAGTCCGTAATCCGCTTAACCTCATCCACTGTATGATCATACACGGGTATGCACAGACTGTTCAGTGTATAAATATTTTTCACAGTGTGGGTTATCTCAAAGAAGAGTACTTACTGCTGCAAATATCTGCGTAGTAATTGAGAAAACCTGTCAGAAGTATTGTCCATCAATGATTTGAAATCTTTCTAGCTTAGATGAAATGTTTACAGTTATCCCATGAAACTGATTGCTGTCTGATCTTGAAGACAGCACTTATTTGACTTGAATTCTTCACGTATTATTGAATTAGTCTTTGTGCAATGAATCTTTATTGAATGGATTTGTAATCTTGCAATATGTCACGGGTTGCCTGCCCTTACTCTTCAGTGATTGTTCGACAATGACCAAAACCTAGAATATCGATTGTGGGTCTTCAGAAGTATCTACCTTCGCACAAGATTACTCTTGGCAGAGATGCAGATAGAAGGCTGATGATATTTCTACCTCGAGGCAGTCTTCGCAAGATATTCTGAAATCAAAAAGAATTCTGAATGAGTCTTAGCAATGTAAACTTTTTATCTGCCCTCCGCCCTTTGTGACAGATTTCTCTGTAATTTATTATTAGCTCGTATAAGACTAAGGTGACCAGACGTCCCGGTTTTTCCGGGACAGTCCCGGTTTTCGACTATTTTTGATAATTTGTCCCGACTTTTTTTCGATGCAATCCGGGACGCCAATTTGTCCCGGTTTTGGACGAATTTGCTAATTTGGCATAAATCTCACAGATTAAAAAAAAAATTTATTATTCCGTGGCTGACGATGGAATTTTTAATTATTAGTGAACTGGCGCCGAAACAGCAGAAGAGGTTGTCAGGACCGCGACTTAGTTTTGTAGTTCCAATGTGATATTCGCAGTTATTTGAAATTTTAGGTAGTGGTAAAGTACCAAGATTTTGCGTACGGTTTACGTTTATTTAATTTAAACGGTGAACTATTTGTGCATATTTTGTTATTGTTGTAAGAAAATGGTACCAAAGCGTAAATGCAGTTTCAATGAAGATTTACAAAAGGAATATCCGTTTATTAAAAAGAGTACCGTACATCAAACTTCAATGTACGATGCAGTATATGTGCCTCCGGGTTTTCGATAAGCCATAGTGGACGTGGTGATATTAAGAACCACATAAGCAGTGAGAAACATAAGAGAGCCGTCGTTACAGCTGCATCAAGCTCGTCGTTAACCACTTTCTTCAGAGCTGATAAAATTGGTGACCAAGAAGAGCAATTAGCTGCTATTGAAGGCGCCTTTGCATACCATACAGTGCTACACAATCATACTTTCAGGTCTATGGATTGCACATCAAAATTACTTCAGGTTACTTTAGAGCCAAAATTTGCATGTGCACGTACGAAAACAGAAGCCATTATTCGAATTGTCTTGGCACTCCATATTCTAAATGAGTTAAGGTGTGACCTAGAAAAGTCTACATATATTTCTGTACTGACAGATGCATCCAACCACAAAGAATTCAAGATTTTTCCTTTGCTTGTCAGATACTTTGATCACAGTAATGGAGTGAAAATTAAAATATTAGAGTTAAAGTCATTGCCAGGTGAAACATCTGATATTGTAAGTAGTTTTCTTAATGACTGCATAACTGAAAATGGTTTAGACAGGAAAGTAGTTGGATTATGCGCAGACAACACAAATTCCAATTTTGGAGGTGCTGAAAGGAAAGGACAGAACAATGTTTTCAAAAAACTGCAAGAAAACCTTGGACATGGTCTTATAGGAGCTGGGTGTGCAGGTCATATTTTCCACAACACTGTTCGAACAGCTGCAGATGTACTGCCTGTTGATGTCGAGCTGATTATTGCTAAAATGTATCTACTCTTCAAATCATACACAGTACGAGTTGAAAGACTCAAGGAGTTTTGCCAGTTTGTGGAAACAGACTTCCAGATGATCTTAGGTTATGCTCAGACTAGGTGGCTTGCTCTGCTGCCAGCTGTTGAAAGGGTTCTTCAGATGTTCCTGCCTCTAAAATCATATTTTCAATCTCAAGACAGATGCCCAGTTTTTATACAGACATTTTTTGAAAATCCTCAATCTGGGGCATGGCTTGTTTTTGTTCACAGACAGGCCTCTCCATTCTACGAAGCAGTGCAAAAAATAGAGGGACAGACGGTCACTGTGTTTGAAGTCATTGACAGCATCAACAGGTTGAAAACTATTTTGAAGTCCAAACTGGAAGACTGTTTCTTGCCATCAAGAGTTAAGCTAATCCTTGAAAAGCTGGAAATGGAAGGACTACCAAAGGAGGATGTGAAAAAGTTTCATGCTAGCGTTTCTTCGTTCTATGAAACAGCTTTCAATTATTTGAATAAATGGGCTGCAAAAAATTTTCAAGACCTAGAATCCTACAGCTGGGTAACGCTGAACAGAATACCAATTTGGGCAGATATTGAGATATCATCACCACTAGTGATTCAAACATTACCTTCAGCCCACTTTACAGAAACCGAAATTTATGACGAATATGTCTATATGAAGCAGTTTGTTATTTTTCAGAAAATTAGTGAATGGAGTGCCAAAAAAACATTGCCAAAAACAATAATGTGACATTTTCAAATATTTTGAAGTTGGCAGAGTTTTTTTCTCTGTCTACCTGGAACAAATGCTGCCACAGAAAGAGTGTTTTCTTTGATGAACAGCTTATGGGCAAGTGATAAAACACAGCTAGGTGTTGAAACTTTGAAAGCTATGTTGACAACCAAAGTGAACTGTGAGGAAACATGTGTCGAGTTTTTTAAGATGCTGCTTGCAAAGAAGGACCTATTGATAAAAATCCACTCATCTGAAAAGTACAGTAACTCAGTTTCACCTTAAGTAAGGATTATTGATGTTTTTCTCTCTTATTAGTTTAAGTAGTTAAACTTATACAGTAAAATGTATGTTATTCAATGTTATTCAAATGTATATATAAAATGTACATTATTTTAAATTGACATCAACTTGATTTTTCCGGGACATGTTCCGACTTTTGACCTTTTCTTTACCCTTTTGTCCCGATTTTTTGCATTGAAATAGGTCAAATCTACAATTTGTCCCGGATTAGGGTTTTGAAAATATGGTCACCTTATATAAGACCCCAACTGATTTAACAGTAAAATGCTACTTTATTAGCCCGTTTATCTATGGAAAATACTGGTTCATACGTGTGCACCTCTATCTGTATTAACTGAATCAACTATGAATTTATAAAACAACATATAACAAATTTAATTATTAATTATCTTTTAACAAAGGGTGAAATAAATAAATGATTGATGAGTTAATATTGGTTTCTTCACTGAAACTTCGCTGGAAATGTATTGCTAAAATGTTCATTTGGTTCTGTCCTGATACGTTTCACGTATATGTCAGATTGATGAAGTGTTTCTATTGGCTGCTGACTGCTCCGTCGATCTGCGATGTATGTAGCGAGCGCACGTCCCAAAAACGCGAGTGCTGGGGTATCCACTCCCAGGGTCTATTGCGAATATCTTCATAGGCCGTTGAAGGTAGGCGTCTCGTATCGACTACAAGCTATGAACCACAGATTTGTCTTCCAAACTGGTATCGTAGACTGGTACCACAATTGGTCTTGTAGACACGTACCACGAACGTTAGAGAAAAACAATGGCCTCTGTTAAGTTTTATGTTCTCTGATACTAATCAGGCGCCTTCCCGCTGTCATCTCCAACGACTCTTTTTCTCAGCAATTTTTTCCCTTCTGAATATTCAGTATAGCACAGTGGATATGATACAAATTCACCATTACTTTCAGTTAGTCTGAGCGAAAAGTAAGTCTCGACAGCGTAGAGTGCAATGGTTTGTGCCTGGGTGAACATGTCTAAGTATACATATAACCTATTACAAATGATAATAAATATGTACACATAATGTCATCATCATCCACTCCTTGCTACATTCAGAGTCTGGGGTTACCTCTGCTTTTGGTTCCTTGTAAGAACTAGTACGAAGCAATAACCAGCGCTTTACTGTCGTGGTTCATGAATATATCATTTTTACATGCTGAGGTTGCCAGCCTCGTAAGTACCTGTATAACCATCAGCAAGTTCAAACATATCAAATTCAAAGGATAAAATATATGTTACAACTCACCCAAATAACGTTTGGGTACTCTAGACTTCTTGCTCAGTTGAATAGTCTTGGCAATTTGATGAAGATGCCTCGAACACGCGTCTGGGGTATTATTTCTATTTAGAATCCCTCTGTGACTTGTGAGTGGTCCTGTAGAATCCGGTTTTTGTATTAATAGGGAAGATTTTCTACTGATGTTTCAGCAGATGCTTTAATACGTTTTGTCTGGTCCTATAAGTTCAGAATCCTTACTTCTATTCTTTCCTGGCTTTAGTCCGAGCTGTCTACTTTAACGATTCTGGAATGCAGTGTCGTATGTCTAAAATGTGCTACGTTATATCGCAGCTTTCGGCCCAAGCTTCCGCGTGGCGTTTCCGACAAAACATCCAATCAGAACGAATATATATTCGCATCGCAAATGCCCGCCAATAGCATTCAAAGTGCGTGTTATAATAACGTTACTCATGGAATTTTCTGCATGACTCATACGTTTGTGAAATTCAAACAGTCATTTTCCTTATAAGGAGTTGTTATTTCCGTAGAGGATCTGTCATGTTCACTATTATCACATTTTAAAACTCATTTCTTTAAATGTCTTTCAAGCTTTTCACGTCTTCCTCATCATTTTCACTTCTGTATCCAGTTCTTTTCTCCAAATGTGTTTGGTCTACCTCTGCCTCCCTTTCCCTGGGGATTTCAGAAAAAGAACTGCCATGTAATTCTACCAACCGGTTTCCTCCATGTGTGTCCTATTATTCGCCAGCGTCTTCTCATCTCTTGTTTCACTGGCACTTGTCTGGTTCTTGACACCAGTTCCACATTGGTGACCTTGTCGTACCATTTAAATGCTTCTATTTGTGTTGGAAATGATTTCTTTTCGTCTTCATATAACTTGCAATGCAATGAAAGCTCCTCTAACCTTCTGCATTCTTATTTTGGTAGCATTGTCTTCCCCTCCACCTGTCTTTTAAAAGTCAGCATGTATAAAATCCTTCGTGGTCCCTAGAAATATGCTTGATACTACAGTGGCACTGAATGCGTTAATATCTATGTATCTTCCTGTCTGGCAGACCAACAGTTGAGTGATTAATTTTTGTTGTGATTATTTATTTTGTTTAGGTTAAAATGAAGCCGATACCTTTGTCATATCTGAGAGAAAACCTGTCGAGGGTGTCTTCGCGTTTGGAACTTGTCCGGTTATTCACGGACTCGGAAATTGATGACCATCAGTTAAGTCATTGGATATCCAGAACCATACGCTCCGTCACACACTCGACGAGCCACGGGCTAAAGCTAAATCAGCTGCCTCGACAGCACAACGAGGAACTCACGAAGCACGCAGGGCAAGGCCACAATGTTGATCAGATGAGCAAACAAAAAGACAAGCTCTCTACGTTCGTGATCGGCAGCAGTGGACATATTCCGAGGAAGGTGGAGGTTGTTCCCGCTGCGAACGATGCCGTTGACATAGAGCAGGCAGACGCCCCTGATTATTACTTTGATTATGCACAAGATGAACCCACCCAAGGTGATCTGGAAGGCGAGTTGTTATAATGATAAACTTCTTCTTCTTCTTCTTCTTCTTCTTCTTCTTCTTCTTCTTCTTCTTCTTCTTCTTCTTCTTCTTCTTCTTCTTCTTCTTCTTCTTTTAATAAGTAGAATTTCTGAATGTTGTTTTGACTTCTGTGCTATCTAGCCATTATTGTTTTTTTTTTTTCATTTTCAATAATATTTTAATTATAACTGCAGTTTCGTATATGAACTGTTTTACTCTTTCATGACTTCATTATTTATTGTTGTATAACTGTTTTATACGCACACACTTCTATCTGCTAATGTATTACCCTATTTGCACTTTTCAACATTTCATGTAAGCTAAACATGAGCAAACAAAAGGGTCATTCCCAATTTACAAACACCTATGTTAACTTTCACACCCAAATGAAAGTCCAGTTTGAACTAAAATAGCTCTATTTTCAAAACAAATGCTTTATTGGCAGCTAGCTCGTAATGAGAAAGCACTTAAATTAATTGAGGTTTTGTATGCCTTGAAAAATATTTGCAGCATTTTGAATGGTATTTCCTTTTTTAAGATATCAGGGAAGATCATGCGTTCCCCCCCCTTTCCCCCGCAAAAAATACACACATACAAACAAACACACTTATTTCAAAGTTCTGTTTCACGGTATTTGTGAATTTTTAGTTGAGACAAGTGATAAAACTATCATTGACCCAATGTCATATCTAGCTCCCAGGTTTATCTACAAGTACTCTGTCGTTGAGCCTTTAGGAACATGCAAGCAAATTTACACGTAGAACCGACTTTGTCTTGCGGGTCCCTGATGAGAAAAACAAAGAATGGCACTATTGTGCCCTCAGGCATGTCGTACAAGGCCACTAATATGAGGCTGTGTATGTGGCTGCCAACCTCATCATGTCAAACAAATTGCTATAAAAACCGCCGCTGCAACCGCATAATAAGGCTTTGTGCAGGCTTCCTGTAAGGGGACCAGTTGTAGTGGTGACACTATGCTCCGTAAGGATGACAAAGGAAAATGATACACAAACATTCACACACACACACACACGCACGCACGCACGCACGCACGCACACACACACACACACACACACACACACACACACACACACACACACACACACACACACACACACACACATATACCCTTCAAAAGAAGTTAAGGACCAGTAGGTGAAAATGACCCAAAAGTTATAAAAATTATATTTCATAAGCAATTAATCTGACATTGATTTTTCTCGAACAACAAACATTCAACATGTGCTGCATGGGCCACCAGTATACCGTGTGGCTAGTGTTCAGCTCAGCAAGTACGCTGAAAAAATGCTGCTCAGACGCCAAAATGTGGGTGTTTTTAATGGTGTCTGAGCATGAAAAAAATACCTGCTATTCCAAAAATGCGTGATGCATGTGGGAGACTATAGTGTTGGTATTGAGCTGTACTCACAAAATTGTCTTTATAAGCAACACAAGTGCTGCATAACCATTGCACAACAATATGCCTCAACGACGAAAGCTGAGTGTTGTGGATAAAGGAAGAGCCATTGCGTGGTTGCAGGAAGGTCTTACTGTCCGAAATGTCGGTCAGAGGCTTGCAGTATCTCATTCAGTTATTGCCAGACTGCAGCAGCGCTTTGCCCAGTTGTGCTGTGTTTTTATTTTTCATTTTCATTTTCACTCTTCACCCTTAATAAAAATGGTCCTTAACTTCTTTTGAAGGGTATAATATATATACTTACTTTCAGCATTCGAGGCCGCTCTCTATCATATAGACGAGATGAATACGTGCTCGTCCTCCAAGTGTAAACATCCCATGCCATTTGTCCAGAACGTACGAGACCCTCACGACAGGACTCGTGTTTTTATTCCCGAGTGCGTGGTCCTTCATCGCTGCATGAACCATACAGGGTGCTGTGCAGACGGCAATCACGAGTGTGTTCCAAAAAGCATGAGCATCATCACAAGGGCTTTCCTGGTAAGTGAAGCAAATAATGAAGGAAACGTGTGATGGTTATTGAAGTGGTTGTAATAGTAATACTAGTAGTTGTAGTAGGGATAGCCTCATTCATAACTGTAGTCGTATAAGTTGTGTTGGTCTTGGTGCTTAAATCAATAGCAACGCAAGCAATGGCAATATTCTTAGTTGTTGTAGATGTTTACAGTAGAAGTTACAAAGTTAATATTTGTTACTGTAACATTAATTCATAGTAATTATGGAACAAGGGCGGATCTCACTACAGGAAGCTTGTAGCAAAGCTGTCATCTACTTTTGCATCAGTGGTTTATGTAGCCACTGGTGTAAAAGCCCGTCATAAGACGGGAATTATATTCAAAAGCACCAATACCTAACGGCAATTTTACTTATTCAAAAGTATTTAAAAAAAAAAAAACCCACTGTGCATCACCACAGTTCTATAAACATTTTTGTGCACACCGTCATTTGCGCACTTTTCTTTGCCGAGTGTTACTATTTTCGAGAGAGTTCATATAAGGGAAACAATACAATTAATGTCTAACTTTCAACCAAAGTTGCATGATTTTTTAGCATTATGACATTGCAGCACCATGTATAACCTCATAATCAATCACCCCTTGAAATATGCTTGAGACAGCAATAGTACTATTATCTCTGTGTCTCCTGAGAGACCTGCGGTAACTACATGTGACCGGGGAACTTTACAAGCAGTTAAAACCAGAATATTTATTCACTACTTTTGTCATCTCTTCCACTGACTTACCTATTTTCATTTCCATTGTCGTATTTGATAAAGGAGAGATATTAAGGTCAATTAACGATCGCCGGACGTAAGAGAACGGCTATGCAATCGATGAATCTAAGACTACAAGAATTTGGCAGCAAACGTGACACCAACAGGGATGGGCCTATGTAAAGATGCATCAGACGTGTATACAACACTGCGCCGTAGGCATAATCATCATTCATACCCTTCGACATTTATATGTGGGAGACTTAGCACGTATGAGTATGACCAAAGTGCAATGATGTCAATTCTGAACAATAGCAATAACAAATACTTAATCCCTCTGTCAAGTCCTTTTTCCCTTTTCCAGTGACGTACTTCGCTCCTCTCCATCAGCTTCTTGTCTGTTATCGGGAACTCCGATAGTCTCAGGTCCGAGTACTCAAGTTATTAATGGCAGCAGGTGAAAAACGTCTAGCATTTACCGGCGGCAGTTAGAAGGTTTTGTCTGGAATTTACGAGGCAGGTCAAATATATAAACATGTCTCAAAAAAGGAACGGTGTTTGAGTTATCTGAGAAGATAAGAAATTTGCGAATGAAGTGGCGGTTCTAGCATGAGGAAGATAAGACATTAACATATTGGGTGGCATCTGCACATAAATTACTCAAAGCTGTAGCTAGGATGTGAGAATTAGTGTTTTTTTCTCCAGGTTATGTTTTTAAACGTCTGATTTTTTTTTTTTTTTGCCATGACTTCACAGACAGGTGGGAGAGCTTTCTGAGGTGTGGGTTAAAACTGCGTAGTTGTTGTTGTTGCTTTTTTTTTTTTTTTGCACGAAAGAAACGAGACATCCCTAAATACAGACATAATATTTGTAATTTGTTTTTCTTGGCTAACATAATGATTACCACATGAATGCGAACTCCGGAAACTGGACGAGAATAAATGTTGTAAATACGGGTAGGACTCTAATTAGAACTGAGTCTTAAGCGCAATACAATCTTTGTGCCTGGACATACTGACCTGGTAAAGCGAAAATAAATAAATAAACGGTGACACGTTTGATAAATGCATGTGCCAAAGGATATCCTGGGTTCTTTACTACACATATAAGAATTCAGTTGTAATGATTTGGAGAAGATCTTATCTTTCTTTGCTATGACTTTGTCTACTAGATTAACCATCCATCCAAGTCTTGTTGACAATAGCATTCATCTCAGTTACAATTCACTTCTGTTTTGTTCTGTTCTTTACCACTACTCATTTTTGAAAGTCTGTAACTTTATGGTTCTTCTTCTTGTTGTTTTGTGTACACAATTGGTTGAGCGTCCTTTCACGCTGTACTGTCACAGCAAGGCGATAGCGCTGTTTGGTTGGTCCCAGGTTCGATTCCCGGTAAGCCTATCTCTTATATTTTCTTTTCTGTTGCCTAGTGTCATCCTTTATGTCCAATGAGTACCTGTTAATTACCTTTATTTATTTATTTATGTACTAATTTATTTACTGTTCACAGGACTCGAGGTTCTCTCCCTAACGTTTATTCATACAATCTTCGTCTTTTTTGCGTGTATTTTCGAACTTGTCACAAACACTTTCATTTTGACTTGCATCTGGTTTTTGTTTTTGATCAGAATCGACGTCACTGCACTCCGGGAAAACCCATAGGTGCTCAGCCTCCCTGAGCAAATGTCGAAGGGAATGAATGCTAATTGTTCCTGTTGCGCGTTGGTTGCATACACGCCGGATGCATCTCTCATTCGTCCATCCCTGCTGGTCTTACGTTTGATGCCAGATTCTAGCCTTGATGGTTCATCGATTGCAGTGTTTGTTCTCTAACAGGCCATTGCATCTAGTTTCGGTTATGGAACAGAAGAACGAGGTAGTCGACAAAATTTAGATCCTCAAAACTGTTTAGTCAAAGTCTACTAAATTATGTTTCTGTTAGGTGGTGTCGTTGTTTTCAAAACCCAATCTATAGGTAGTAAGAAGGAAAGTGGTAACAGGAAGCATAAATGCCGCCGTCCAGTTTTTACCTCAAACGGTTATGTGAGTTGACTACGTTGGCTTGGGCATGTCTGTCACCTGGAAGATGATCGCATCCCCAAATATATTTTCTACGGACAACTGGCAAATGACAAAAGAACAGCTAGGCGACCACAGCTGAGGCTCAGAGATGTGTGTAAGAGAGACATGAGGGCACTGGGCATAAATCCAGCAACCTGGGAAGCTGAAGCTGCCTGTCGCATCAAGTGGCGATGCTCCCTCCGGCGACACCTCAGATTGGACGAAAAGAAGCTCTCACAACAAGCAGAAGAGAAAAGTACACGCTGAGAAGTACAGATGATGAGGCTAAGGAAATTGGAATGACTTGGGAACAGCTGAAAAAAGACAGCCCAGAATAGAAATCGATGGAGAGCAACTGTTTCTGCCCTATGTTCCACAGGGAACGGAAAAGGAATGATGATGATGTAGTGTGACGATAAGGGCATCCTTTCTTTCAATATTACCAGTATGACGTGAAATAAATTGGGGAGGGGTTTGGCTTTTTGTGACGAAATGTGACAAAGAGGGAGGGTGGGGATTAAAAAATGGGAAAAAAATGAGTGACGTCATTTATGTCATTGAGTGACGTCATTGAGTGACGTCATTGAGTGCCGTCATTAGCTAATCGGCCACTGAAAGTAACTTACCAAATGGTATTGTCATCTTTATTTTGACTGCCTCCTTGTACACTACCACTATCTGTTACAGCGACCAGGACAAATCGTCCCTTCAGCTTACACCACTCAAGTTAGTTTAGTTATCTCTAAGATGTCATTTCAGCGATTTCCCTAATACGATCATCTTATATTATTCTTTGTCATTTGATTTTCTGATCACATTAGTTTGTTAATTCACTTATATGCTAGTTTGTTACTTCCCTTATGTGTTAGTTTATATCTTCCCTTTTGTACTATTCTCGTATATGCCACGCTTAACGATGACCTTCTGGTCGTAACGTAGGGCCAGTAAAAAAAAAAAAGGGATTATTATCTGTTTTCGTGTCTCCCACTATTGGTTTTCACTTTTACGACAGTGCATCTTATATTCATCTTTGGTAAATTCACGAAGTCTTGTTCTTCTCATATTCTTCCTTGAGAGATACACGAAGTCATGATCTTCTCATATTATTTCGTTTCGTAGTCATTACCTCTTCTATCGCTGGATGTAGAGGTTGCCCAGAGAGCACGATGTCTCTCAGGGTGAACATGCAATCACATATTAAGACAACTAGATGATTAGCCTGTTGTGTATTGACTTGCCCTCGGATAGATTGCATTATAACGCTATGAAACCTTTGATCTTCCATGGTTCTATTTCAGCCTTCAAACAGCAGCTACAACTGCTGGACTCTCATTCCTCTTCTACTCGAAGATGTAGAGGATTGTCGGAGAAAGATCATCTGAACATACGCGCAACAACTACCTTGCTATCTGAAACTGGAAGGGCCTGTTGCTGGGAACACCACGCACAGCCTTTCAAGAAAATGTTCGCCTGCGCTTGCTTTTTATCTGCAACAACTTTAATATGGGCTATTGGAGCTGGGATTACCGCGGCTGGTGGGAGTAGACTTGCCCTCCAATAAATCTTTGTTAAAGGGTTTAAAGTGTACTCATTCAAATTACAGGACCTCAAGAGTCCCGTATTATTATTTTTCCTCACTACCTCCCCGAGCCTGGAATGCGTAATCTCATGTTCTTCTTTACTAAATGCACGATGTTATCATCTTCTCATATTCTTCCTCGACAGATGCACGAAGTCATGTTCTCATATTTTTCCTTGACTAATGTACAAAGTCATGTTTTTCTCATATTCTTCTCTGCGTGAAGTCATGCTTTTCTCATATTTTTCTCTGACAGATGCACGAAGTTATGTCCTAAACCATTTCGACTCACTCAGGAAGGAACTGGTTGCAGGTGCGATTGTTTTCCAGTAGCATACCAGGACAGCTGGCCATGTGAGAGTGTCAAAGAGGGGGTAGTACCCTTGTCTCATGATGAATTAGTGTAAGTCATGACAAATTACTGTTAGTCAAGATGAACTAGTGTAAGTCATGATTGATTAACGTTAGCCAGGATAAGCTAGTGATGGACTAGTTAAGCCTCGATGGGACAGTGTAAATATTGTTATTGTTGATCAGAATCGACCTCACTGCACTTCGAGCAAACCCATAGGTGCTCAGTCTCCCTCAGAAAATGTCGAAGGGTATGCATGCTAACTATTCCTGTAGCACGCTGGCTGTTTTACACGTTGGATGCATACCTCATACGTCCATCCTAGCCAGCCTCACGTTTGATGCCAAATTCCAGCAATCTTAGCCTTGTTGATTCATCTATTGCTGTGTCATTCTCTAACAGGCGATCATTAATGCCCTCAGTATCTCTCATATTTAATAGTATTTCTGGCGTATCTATATTGTGAATAACTGTGCATTAGTTAAGTCATGATTGCACAGTGCAATTATAACTGTTTGTTAAGTCGTGATGGGTCAGTGTAAATATAACTGTTAGTTAAGTCCTGATGGGCCAGTGTAAATAACTATGAGTTAGTTAAGCCATGATGGGCCAGTGTAAATAACCATGAGTTAGTTAAGTCATGATGGGCCAGTGTAAATACTATGAGTTAGTTAAGTCATGATGGGCCAGTGTAAATAACTATGAGTTAGATAAGTCATGATGGGCCAGTGTAAATACTATGAGTTAGTTAAGTCATGATGGGCCAGTGTAAATACTATGAGTTAGTTAAGTCATGATGGGTCAATGTAAATAACTATGAATTAGTTAAGTACTGATGGGCCAGTGTAAATAACTATGAGTTAATTAAGTCATGATGGACCAGTGTAATTAACTATGAGTTAGTAAAGTCATGATAGATCAGTGTAAATATAACTGTAAGTTAAGTCATGATGGGTCAGTGTAAATAACTATGAGTTAGTTAAGTCATGATGGGCCAGTGTAGTTAACAATGAGTAAGTTAAGTCATCACAGATCAGCGTAAACAAAACTGTTAGATAAGTCATGGCGTGTCAGTGTAAATATAACTTAGTTAAGTCATGACAGGTCAGTGTAAATATAACTATTAGTTAAGTCATGATGGTCCAGTGTAATTAACTATGAGTTAGTTAAGTCATGAAAGATTATTGCAAATATAACTGTTAGTTAAGTAAAGATGGGTCAGTGTAAATATAACTGTTAGTTAAGTCATGATGGGCCAGTGCAAATAACTTTGAATTAATTAAATCATGATAGGCCAGTGTAAATAACTATGAATTAGTTATGTCATGATAGGCCAGTGTAAATAACTATGAATTAAAAGTCATGATGGGCCAGTGTATACACAACTGTTAGTTAAGTCATGATGAGCCAGTGTAAATATAACTGTTAGTTAAGTCATGATGGGCAAATGTAAATATAACTATTAGTTAAGTCATGATGGGCCAGTGTAAATAGCTATGAATCGGTAAAGTCATGATAGGCCAGTGTAAATAACAAAGGATTAGTTAAGTCATGATGAGCCAGTGTAAATAATTGTTAGTTAAGTTATGATGGACCAGTGCAAATAATTATTAGTCAAGTTTTGATGATCCAGTGTAAATAATTATTAATTAAGTTATGATGATCAAGTGTAAATAATTATTAGTTAAGTTTTGATGATCCAGCGTAAATAATTATTAATTAAGTTATGATGATCAAGTGTAAATAATTATTAGTTAAATCTTGATGATCCAGTGTAAATAATTATTAATTAAGTTATGATGATCAAGTGTAAATAATTATTAGTTAAGTTTTGATGATCCAGTGTAAATAATTATTAATTAAGTTATGATGATCAAGTGTAAATAATTATTAGTTAAGTTTTGATGATCCAGTGTAAATAATTATTAATTAAGTTATGATGATCAAGCATAAATAATTATTAGTTAAGTTATGATGATCCAGTGTAAATAACAATGAGTTAGTTAATTCATGATGGGCCAGTGTAAATAAATATGAATTAGTTAAGTCATGACGAGTCAGTGTAAATATAACTGTTAGATAAGTCATGATGAGCCAGTGTAAATAACTATGAATTAGTTATGCCATGACGCGTCAGTGTAAATAATTATTAGTTAAGTTATGATGTGCCAGTTTAAATAATTATTATTGAAGTTATGATGATCCATTGTAAATAATTATTAGTTAAGTCCCGTGTCACGTAGGTTTTGATCATTAAATTGCCTACATCTTCTTCCTATTCTCTCACCCGCATCCTTTATTTTATTATCTTTCCTTACTTGTTTTTTCCTGTATTTTTCGCATCACTTGTTTTGCGAATAATATTTTCTTCAGTATCTTCAAACTTTACCTTGTGTTTTTTTCTCATGCTGACTGAAACTCGATTACATAGATGTCAGTCTCTGCCGGTCGAACCATAGCTGTGAATATACGGTTCTCGCCAGACATACGTCTGCAGTTTCCCCGGTCAGAGCGCGGCCCGACCAGATTTCTGGGCCTGGGGTGTGAGAAATTCGTTTCGCTGGACATAGAGCAGACTTTATGTCTACATTGGCACCTGTCACGCGCGGGTTTTTCAGCTGAGCGCTCAGGAAAGGCGTGATTACCGACATCTCTACGACGCAGTTGTAGACGGTTGTCTGAGATTTGCAACTGTCACGCGCATTTCTCGGTCACTGGTGGCAGTTACGTCACGCGTTAAGCTGACGTAGGTGTTTTACACGGGAAAGGGGAGATGATTTCAGAGTTTGAGAAAATGTGGGAGTGTATGCCCCTGTCTTCAATATCCACACAGGAGCTGAAATCTGATTTCATTTCAGTCTTCAACATCTTCAGTAGACGGAAACACGCGTGCTAGCGAATGAAGCTTGTATAGCGAATTTCATAGTTCTCGTCAGATTTGTGACGAGCTTCTAACTACCTATCTAGTGAATTATCCTAGTCGTGGTGTTACCGTAGTGCTGTGGTGAGATTAATAAAATAGATATCTAGTATTTTGGAAAGTGGTTAAAGCGTTAAATCGCTCATTTCATTTTAACTAGTTTCTTTTGAACAGAGTGCTTAATTTATAGTTTGTTATATTCTCTAAGTCGACGAGTTACAGTGGAAATACATAATAAATTATATCTTTAGCTTACTAAACTAGTAGCTATAAGGAATTTAATTTAACGGCTAATACTCAGTCGAAAATGTTTTAATAACAAACTTATAAATGCTAGACGCGACATCAGTGAGTAGTGACGGAATACGCACCATATTCCTAATTCCTGATGATCGATTTTATATAACTTACTTTACGGGAAGTTTTAATTATAAGTCAAGCTGTAGGCTTGCTGTTTTAAATGTAAGTTATATTGAGTACATAATATGTAAATGATTTATATGTGCTTTTCCTTTTATACAGTGAAATACTGGGGTGACCCGAACTTTACCAGCATTTAATAAGAGTTCATACTTGTGAAGAAATAGACAGTCCTTATTTTGAACCACGTGGGTTTCTCAAGTAACACTGATCTGAGAGTGCATATGCAAACAGAGTTAGACAGAAATACTATATCCCACTAACGGGTTTTCAAAGACTGTAAGGATAAATACTGGGCCTGTGAACCAGATCTTAATTTCTTCCATAAACTCTACGTAAATTTTCTGCCTGGCGGCGAGAATAATTACAATCAATAACATTAGCGTTCCGACATTGTTGACAAGTGAGTGGGGAACTAAGATTTTCTGTTTGAGAGAAGTTGTCCACCGGTCATCTTCCTAATTAAGGGAAACTTCGTGTTCTGACATTTTGTGCTCGTTTAAGCCTAATTCTTACCTCGTGAGTCAAGTGACATTAACTTTAGTCTGAAATAACTATCGCCTGAAGCAGACCTCCCCAGATCCATTTTGATGAAACCAACAAACAAATCTGCAGAGCTGGGATCTGTTTCATTAAACGACAGTAACAGATAAAAAGTGTGAGTGTCCAAAATTTGCGCCAGCCGGCGAAACCACAACACGATTGTAAGTATATCAGGGCCCTGATGAAAGAACCGAGTGAAAGTGACGGAAGGATGTTCGTTGTATAATACACTCACTTGTTATATTTGTTTTTTTCCTTAGGCGAGATTTGCTGCTTAAGTAACGGGTTCCTTTAGAATAGATACTGCTGTCAAAGTCAGTCTATACCTTCAAAGGGGAACAATATTAGACTCTAACCACATGCATCTATAACTCTTTGGGCCATCATCTGTCATCCTAACGGGGCTGTGGGCTAAACCTAGAGTTAAGATCATAACGGGGCTATCATCCTTGTAGCATTTTCCTTGAATTTTATGACTATTTATATATGTTTTTTTCCATGATGTAATTTTTGGTGTTGTGAGAAATTTTGATATGATAATTAAAATATCTCTCTTGAACAGAAAAAAAAAACCAGTGCGTTGGTCAGCTCGATCCCAATTATCTGTATAATCATTGTTATAGATTTTCCAAGTCTGTGTGTTTAACTGTCGTCACGTGTATGTGCGTGCCCGTGAGTAGATAGAATATATGTAATATATATGTGGTTTAGACTGTCGGACTCGGTAAAAGCCGTCGTAGAGGATAGGTGAGAGAGAGAAGAATTCTTTTCGCTTTCAGCGACAGCCTCTATACCACAGTCTATCATCTCACCTGTGTGGAAATTCTATTGTTTTTTTTTACTAATTCTCACGGTGCCAATCACCTATTCAAACCTATTCAGAAGGGACCAAACCCAAGTCTTAATTCTCCTATCCAAAATCTACGACAAATGGTTGCTCGTTTCCGGTTTTTGAACTTAGAATAGGAAGACGAGTACGACAAACGTGGACTCGTCTATCTGGATTTTGTACTTAAGATTCTTTATTCTGTAATAGAGTAAGAGTGTGATGTCTTGTGAGTTTTGTATCTTTTAAAAATAATTTATCCCCTAGACTAACGATCTGTTTACGAGCGTGCTGACCACACAAACTGATAAGTTTTTTCCACAGCACAAGAAGCATTATACATTTGGGTTACAGGTGGATTTTGTCGGAATATATGTTATTGTTGATTTGTAATACTAAACGCTGGTAAAGTTTTGTGAGTGTATAACATTCACAAGGGTTCTGAAGCAGAAAGGTGTTTGAGCTAAGTTAAGGAGTGCGTTTCGGACTATTCGTCCAGATTAATTGCCTCCCTCACCCTAACTGTCTTCAGGGGTAAACTTGATAGTGGATTAAAAATTAAGGGGATTTTTTTTTCTCCGAAATTTTTGCTATAATCATTGTGTTTTCCACTGTAGCAACTTATTTTTCAGTGAGTAAATCTTAACTACCATTTAGTTGGCGTAGTCGTGTTTTGCATTAGGTGCTTTATTGCCGATTAATAGCAGCGATAGTTAGATTTTATTTTGGAGGAGGTATCCCAGGGTTAAGGATATCATCTTTTGCATTTTTGGAAATTTTTTCTCGTAAGTGTAGGAACCAGTGTATCTTTTTTTTCCCTATTTCCTTTCTCCACTAGTCTCAGTCACTGACATAATATGGCCGAGAGGGCAAAGCTTAGACAACTCCTCAGGGACGAAGCGAGAGAGGAGGGACTGGAAGGAGAGGAAGCGAAAGCATTTGTCAGAGACGAACTTGAGAGATATGATGCGGAGAGGAAAGCAGCTGAAGCTTTGCAGCAGAAGAAAATGGACGAGGAAATGGAAATTCGCAGGATGCAGCATGAGGAAAGAGAGAAGGAGAGGAAGATACAGCATGAGAAGGAGAGAGAAGAGAGACAGCATGAGTTGGCTCTTAAAACTCTAAAATTCCAAAGTCGTGGTGCTGCCTCTACCTCCAGCAATGGAGAGTCTTCGCCTCATTCTTCCTTAACTGATCCTTCTAACACTCAATCTACTCATCTCTGTGCTATGTCTTTTCCGCTAGAATCTTTCCCTTGTCCAAATGAGAAGATTGACACTTGGCTAGAAAAATTTGAGAAAATTGCAACTCTGTACGGTTTAGAGAGGTCGCGTTGGAACATGAAGCTTTCCCAGGCTTTGAAAAGTTCTGCGTATGATGTTTACGCCAAACTGGAAAGCAGCCAACAAGACAACTATGATCTGTTGAAGAAAGCGTTACTGGAGCGCTTTGAAATGAACGCTCGCAAATTTTTGCAACTGTTTTGCAACAGCCGGAAAGAGAATTCTGAAACTTTTCACCAGTTCTCATCTCGTCTAAAGGGATATCTGACAAAGTGCCTTGAGCTCTCGCAGCTCCCCTCTACCTATGAAGGTCTTGAGGAATTTGTTTTAACAGAACAAATAAAGAACACTTTGCCTGCTGATACCCGGAGATTTCTTGCCGAGCAGGGGGCAGAAAAACTTGAAGACATTTTAGAGAAGTCTGAGCGTTACCATAATGCGCTGGCTGAACTACCGGCCACAAAGCGGAAACCGACAGAGGAGCATTTTCGAAAAAATAATCTAGATCAACCTTCTCATGTTTCGAATCAGAATAACCACAGAGAAACTGGACCTCAAAACCCCCCTCCTGAAAAATCCAAGTTCTACAAGAACAAGTACCCCAACCACCCCAAACAGTCTGATCAACCCGACCGCCCTACATGGCAGCGCAGCCAGAAAGGACAAGGTGGCAAAGGGAGAACCCCTGAGCACGGGACATATGATCAGACCGAGCACACCGAGCCAAAACGCATCGGATGCTTATTAACAGTCTCGCAAGGCGGAATTATTGACAGTGATTCCCAACCTGTTGGGGATAGACCCTCAACGCGAGGTACTGTTATTTTGAACGGTTCTCAAACTTCTTGCTTATTTGACACGGGGCTTTCTTATGATTGCATTGTTGCCAGAAACCTGGTCAAACCCGGTCAAGAGACAGCAGAGACCGTCAAACTTTGTGGAGTTCGTAAGAGTGATGCACCTACAGCGCTTCCCATCGCATTGGTGGAGATACACTCTGACTTTGTCAGAGGTGTGATCAAAGCGGCTGTTATGGATGATCCCATCTACCCAGTCATACTTGGCGGTAGATACGTGTGTATTGGGAAACCGGAAGAGCCGATTGTGGCAGCAGTAACTACAAGAGGGCAAACCAAGAAGGAACGGGAGCCTGCGCCTAATTTGTTACCCATGGAACTTAAAGAAGCGCAATACAAGGACCCTACTTTGGCACCCTGCTTTAGGAAACTGCCCATGGCTAAGGTACCCAAACAGCACGGGGACATTTTTTCTGAGGATGGCGTACTTTATCGGAGAACGGGCAAGCCTGACCAAGCTTACAACCAGCTCCTAGTACCGAAACAGTACAGAAGCCAAATCCTAGAAATGGGGCACTCTCTTCCCTTCAGCGGACATATGGGACAGAACGCCACAAACCAACGGATAACCACTCATTATTGGTGGCCAGGAGTAAATACTGATATTATCAGATATGTCAAATCCTGTGCCCAGTGCCAACGTGTGCCACCCAAGCAACGGGCACCCCCAGTCTCTTTGGGTGAAATGCCAATAGTGGGAACACCATTCGAACGGGTTGTGATCGACATTTTAGGGCCTTTCGAAAGGACTAAAAGAAGGAACAGGTTTATCCTGACCTTAGTCGATACATGCACTTTATGGGCAGAAGCTATACCGCTAACATGCGCAGATGCCAAGCATGTCGCAGAAGCCCTCGTGCAGATTTTCACTCGGTTGGGATTCCCTCAGCAAGTGTTGACGGATAACGGATCTCCATACCGAAACCTGTTGATGGATGAGATCGTTAAGATCTTGAGGACCCAACACATCCACACTAAGCCATATACTCCGGCCGGAAATGGGCTCGTGGAACGTGCAAATGGAAACCTCAACATGATGCTAAGTAACCTGGCACAAGTGAAACCTGAAGATTGGGATCTTTGTATTCCTGCAGCATTATTTGGCTACAGAGAATCTCCTCATACTTCCACAGGATTTCCGCCAGCTACACTTTTATTCGGCAGACCCATTAAGGGCCCGCTTGAAGCCTTACTTCAGTCTCTGACAGACGAGAAGGCGGATGAGACAGTTGTCTCAGCAAGTAAATATGTGTCGGTTTTAAAGGAAAGGTTGAAACTAGGGTGGGACCTAGCAACGACTAACTTTAAGCGAGCACGCACAAAGCACGCTAACCGATACAGGAAAGTCGCGAAAGAGAGAGAATTGGAAGTAGGAGAGAAAGTTTTGGTGTTACTCCCTACCGAGAACAACCAACTGAAGATCGGATGGCAAGGGCCGTTTACCGTCCTGAAAAAGATTTCTAAGGCTAACTACCAGATCTCTATTGAAGGAAAGGAGAAGGTTTTCCATTTAAATCTCTTAAAGAGATACTTGGAAAAACCAGTGCCAACCTCCGACCATCTCCTGACGATCGCCAAAGCTGACGAAGATGATGATAGTGGCAGGGATATTCCACCGCTATCACAGGAAATCTTTCAAAAATGTCAGAAGCGGCGACGCTCTTTCAAGCGCGCATGGGAGACATTCCAGAGGAAGGAAACTTTGGGGAGTAGACTTGAGTAGGAATTGGAGAGAGATGGAGGGGGAAGATGAGAGGGAAGAAGACAGACACCCCGAAGCTACGGTTATAGGAAATTTAATTCCATAACGTAGACATGGAGTGCTTCCATATCTTAAAGGGGGGACGTCCTGTCACGTAGGTCTTTATATCATTAAATTGCCTACATCTTCTTCCTATTCTCTCACCCGAATCCTTTTATTTTATTATCTTTCCGTACTTGTTTTTCCTGTATTTTTCGCATCACTCGGTTGCGAAAAATATTTTCTTCAGTATCTCAAATTTTACCTTGTGTTTTTTTCTCATGCTGACTGATAAATTCTCGATTACTTAGATGTCAGTCAGACTCTGCCGGTCGAACCATAAGTTGTGAATATCAGACATCTCGCCGACATACGTCTGCAGTTTTTCCCCGGTCAGAGCGCGCCCCGACCAGATTTCTGGGCCTGGGGTGTGAGAAAATTCGTTTCGCTGGACATAGAGCAGACTTTTTTATGTCTACATTGGCACCTGTCACGCGCGGGTTTTTTCGGCTGAGCGCTCAGGAAAGGCGTGATTACTGACATCTCTACGACGCAGTTGTAGACGGTTGTCTGAGATTTGCAACTGTCACGCGCATTTCTCGGTCACTGGTGGCAGTTACGTCACGCGTTAAGCTGACATAGGTGTTTTACACGTAAAATGGGAGATGATTTCGGAGGTTGAGAAAATGTGGGATTGTTTGCCCCTGTTTTCAAATATCCACCCAGGAGCTGAAATCTGATTTCATTTCAGTCTCCAACATCTCCAGTAGACGGAAACACGCGTGCTAGCGAATGAAGCTTGTATAGCGAATTTCATAGTTCTCGTCAGATTTGTGACGAGCTTCTAAATACCTATCTAGTGAATTATCCTAGTCGTGGTGTTACCGTAGTGCTGTGGTGAGATTAATAAAATAGATATCTAGTATTTTGGAAAGTGGTTAAAGCGTTAAATCGCTCATTTCATTTTAACTAGTTTCTTTTGAACAGAGTGCTTAATTTATAGTTTGTTATATTCTCTAAGTCGACGAGTTACAGTGGAAATACATAATAAATTATATCTTTAGCTTACTAAACTAGTAGCTATAAGGAATTTAATTTAACGGCTAATACTCAGTCGAAAATGTTTTAATAACAAACTTATAAATGCTAGACGCGACATCAGTGAGTAGTGACGGAATACGCACCATATTCCTAATTCCTGATGATCGATTTTATATAACTTACTTTTCGGGAAGTTTTAATTATAAGTCAAGCTGTAGGCTTGCTGTTTTAAATGTAAGTTATATTGAGTACATAATATGTAAATGATTTATATGTGCTTTTCCTTTTATACAGTGAAATACTGGGGTGACCCGAACTTTACCAGCATTTAATAAGAGTTCATACTTGTGAAGAAATAGACAGTCCTTATTTTGAACCACGTGGGTTTTTTTCTCAAGTAACACTGATCTGACAGTGCATATGCAAACAGAGTTAGACAGAAATACTATATCCCACTAACGGGTTTTCAAAGACTGTAAGGATCAATACTGGGCCTGTGAACCAGATCTTAATTTCTTCCATAAACTCTACGTAAATTTTCTGCCTGGCGGCGAGAATAATTACAATCAATAACATTAACTTTCCGACATTGTTGACAAGTGAGTGGGGAACTAAGATTTTCTGTTTGAGAGAAGTTGTCCACCGGTCATCTTCCTAATTAAGGGAAACTTCGTGTTCTGACATTTTGTGCTCGTTTAAGCCTAATTCTTACCTCGTGAGTCAAGTGACATTAACTTTAGTCTGAAATAACTATCGCCTGAAGCAGACGCTCCCCAGATCCATTTTGATGAAACCAACAAACAAATCTGCAGAGCTGGGATCTGTTTCATTAAACGACAGTAACAGATAAAAAGTGTGAGTGTCCAAAATTTGCGCCAGCCGGCGAAACCACAACACGATTGTAAGTATATCAGGGCCCTGATGAAAGAACCGAGTGAAAGTGACGGAAGGATGTTCGTTGTATAATACTCACTCACTTGTTATATTTGTTTTTTTTTCCTTAGGCGAGATTTGCTGCTTAAGTAACGTGTTCCTTTAGAATAGATACTGCTGTCAAAGTCAGTCTATACCTTCAAAGGGGAACAATATTAGACCCTAACCACATGCATCTATAACTCTTTGGGCCATCATCTGTCATCCTAACGGGGCTGTGGGCTAAACCTAGAGTTAAGATCATAACGGGGCTATCATCCTTGTAGCATTTTCCTTGAATTTTATGACTATTTATATATGTTTTTTTCCATGATGTAATTTTTGGTGTTGTGAGAAAATTTTGATATGATAATTAAAATATCTCTCTTGTATAATCATTGTTATAGATTTTCCAAGTCTGTGTGTTTAACTGTCGTCACGTGTATGTGCGTGCCCGTGAGTAGATAGAATTATATGTAATATATATGTGGTTTAGACTGTCGGACTCGGTAAAAGCCGTCGTAGAGGATAGGTGAGAGAATAATTCTTTTCGCTTTCAGCGACAGCCTCTATACCACAGTCTATCATCTCACCTGTGTGGAAATTCTATTGTTTTTTTTTACTAATTCTCACGGTGCCAATCACCTATTCAAACCTATTCAGAAGGGACCAAACCCAAGTCTTAATTCTCCTATCCAAAATCTACGACAATTATTAGTTAAGTCCCGATTGGCCAGTGTTAATAATTATTAGTTAAGTCATGAAGGGACAGTGTAAATAATTATTATTTAAGTTATGATGGGCCAGTGTCAAAAATTATTAGTTAAGTTATGACGGGCCAGTGTCAATAATTATTAGTTAAGTCATGACGGGCCAGTGTCAATAATTATTAGTTAAGTCATGACGGCCAGTGTCAATAACTATAGATTAGTGGTGTCATGATGGGCCAGTGTCAATAACTATAGATTAGTATGTCAAGACGGGACGGTGTCAATAACTAAAGATGAGTTATGTCATGACCAGCTGGTGTCAATAACTATAGATTAGTTATGCCATGGTGGGCCGGTGTCAATAACTATGGATTATTTATGTCATGATGGGCCAGTGTCAATAACTATAGATTAGTTATGTCATGATGGGCCAGTGTCTATAACTATAGATTAGTTATGTCATGACGGGCCGGTGTTAATAACTGTAGATTAGTTATGTCATGACGGGCCATTGTAAATAACTTTAGATTAGTTAAGTTATGATGGGCCAGTGTAAATAACTTTAGATTAGTAAAGTCACAATAGGCCAGTGTGAGTAACTATGGATTAGCTGTTAAGTTGTGTCAAATTGGTGTGATGGAGGGTTGTAAGCCAGGATGGGTCAGCGTAAATACCTATGGGTTAATTATTAAGTTTTGACAAGTTGGTGTGATGGAGTGGTGTAAGTCATGATGGACCAGTGTAAATAACTATGGATTAGTCAAGTTATATGGATTGACCCCTTAAGGCCCATCGCCCCACATATAGCCCATCAAATATGACTGTGTTTTAGAATGTGTAATGAAATGTGTATTAATACCCACTGGGTCAAATGCAGGTAATTTCATTTGTAGGTAAATGGCTTGCTTGTTTAAAAATAAAATGAGGTTTTATTACAGCCTAAACATTCTGTCCTCAAACCAAGAAGAGAATACAATTTAGTGTTTCGGTACAAATCTTCCTGGACCTTAAGGCGTTAATGTAGGTAATGGTGGACCAATTAAGTTATGATAGACAAGTTATGGGAAATGATGATTTTGATGGCAATAAAATTATTTGTTTTTTAAACCACAATATAGAAACCTTTGCGTTCAACGTACCACTACTTTTTTAGTTTTTATGTTTTTGTTTTTAAATACGATACTCTCAAAAACATACATTCGGATATAAACCAAATTTTGTTATAATGGCTTCATCATTATGTTCTTTCAGCTCCCCACGGAGCATAGACCTTCAACAAACCTATGCCAAATCTTCCTGTCCAGCGCCATTAACTCAAGACCTGTCCATGTCTACTTCATCCCCTTCATACCTATCACCAGTTGTCTTCTCCGTGTGTTAATTGGTCTCATCCTAGCTCTTCTACCATGGGGATTCTAGAACAAGGGCTGCCGGGTAATGCTATCAACATTATTATTTTTTTCATGTGTTTCCTATCCATCTCCAGCAAAATGTTCTCTTTTTTCCCCACTGTTACTTGTCTGATTCTCGTCATCAGTTACACACGATCGTGTCACTCCACTTCAATCCTTCTATTTTACGAAAGCACCCATGAACGGATGTAGCTTTTGATTGTTGTTTGTGTTGTTCTCCAGGTAACATACAAAAGGGCGGACTTGACATTTGAATTAACGATTCAAAGTTTTGAGTTTAAAATAGAATACTAAACATTATTTGCAGAGTTCGAACGTAACAGCGTTGGTCACATTATCCTCAAAGCAAAATGCAGCAAACTTTGAACGAGTTGAAAGAATAAAAATGTGCCACTTTGGATATATGATAGGAAACTCTATATAGAACGATACAACAGGAGGCAATCTGATCATCAGAAGTGGTTCCGTTCCCCCCGTTGATCAAGTGTTGCGGCCCCTTAATCTCCTTTACACTACTTAGGGGGTTTGGCCCACTTAGGTCATGACTCCCAAGTGTCAGCCTCCTGTTGTCTAATGCAGGTAATTGAACCCACCCCACCTTGGTTGCAGCTTTCAAATTCACTCCTATTTTCTACGCTTATCAGTTCCATGATGTGTAGAATAACTAATTTATTACATTTTTTAAAAAAGCAGAGTAAAGCCTTAAACGCAGTCATTACTGAAATAGTTTAAAATACGTTACAAATAATGTAATAAAAGAAACCTGCAATGTATAAATTTAACTACTGATGTAAGTGTACTACTAATGCATTGTGTATGCTCATCTACTTCAGGTGCATCAAGAACAGTAACTGTTACATTCCTGATTGCGCAGTTGGAGAGTTCGAAATCAAAACTGGTTTATGTCCCTTGTCTGATGAATATGCTCTTCCCGCATTTCTCTTCCAAAACCCGGATGAACGTCGGTTTTATAGGGAGCATCTCCGTAGCTACGACTTTTCAAATCCTCAGACTAAATACACTGGAAGTATTAAAGACTTCACGACTCGTGGGACACTTCCAGACCACTCTGTCGATCGAAGTCATACCAGGGAAGAAAAGTTAGAATTGCTAGAGCCGTCTTCACTCAGCCTAGCTAAACTATCAACAGCTCGATCAACAATTAAGCAATCACATCCCTCATCTGGGGCAGAGGCGAAAGCAACGCATTCCGTGCACGATACTCAAGACGTATCTGAAAATGACTATGGATTCTCGCACGATAACGCCAAAATTCAAACAGCCAAAAACGAGAAAGGTCCAAATATATCTTCTGCGCCAAGCTCTTCAGACAACCCAACTCATGTCATGGAGGATTGGCATAGTAGGTCTAGTGGCTACGTCACGGTAGCAACATTTAACGATGAAAACATTAATAATAGCGATGTACACGAGAAATTCCCGACAAACAATGTTACAGACATGCTAAATAAGTCCAGTTCCGTAACAGAAGCAGAAACTGCTGAAATTCTGGAAGACACCAGTAAAACTACTGTAGACAATGTACATGGGGTAGATATATCTTATGAAGCTATTGATTCTGTAGACAAAAGCAATGCAAGCGCGCCACTTATATCTTCTAAGAAAAGTATCGCTCCAAAGGTGACACCGCAAAGTGAGGACAAATTTGACAGCTCCTCACAAGATATTAACAAACGGGGTTATAAGAAACCATCTGCAGAAGATAAAGATCGTGCGGGAGACGACACCACTCGAAGAAGTGCACTTAAAAATAATTTTAAATTTAAATTCAGTTCGCACCACTTTCATGAAAATCATCGCTCCGTTGGAGTTCCTTCAAAATCACATTCGCTCGAGCACCAGACACTAGCAAATTTCCTGAAACCTTTACCAAACGCCACGCCGACACCTTCATCAAAATACTCATCACAAACAGATTCTTTGCCATTGCCTCAAACAACATCATCTTCATCCGGGACAGCATCATCTCATTTATTGACACCATCACCTCATCCAGCTGCCGGAGACTCAACGACTTTTAAGCAGACAATGCAACGTGATCAGGAGTATCCAGAGATGTCAAATGACAAGTTCCAAATTGAGGACAAGTTCAGTTATGATTATGACATTGTAGATGGCTCAGGTGAAGAGTTTGACTGAGGCGAAGTTTAGTCATGTTAACCCTGCTAACTGGTTTTAGCTGTCACCTTTGACCGCGTATTTAAAAAAAAAAAAAACAGCTTGTATCTAAAACCAATGCCGAGGGTAATGATTATGTATCATGTAGGAATTTCAAGTTAATAGAGTGGTGTAACGTAGATTGTTGGACTGGTATCAGCCAAAATAAAGTGGTGTGATGGAATGGTTTCAGTCGTAACGAATTGGTGTGATGGAGTGATGTAAGTCATAACGAATAGGTGTGATGGAGTGGTATAAGTCGTAATGAATTGATGTGATGGAGTGGTGTAAATCATAACGAATTGGTGTGATGGGGTGGTGTAAGTCGTAACGAATTGGTGTGATGGAGTGATGTTAAGTCATAATAAATTGGTGTGATGGAGTGATGAATGTCATAACTAATTGGTGTGATGAAGTTGTGCTTGTCAGAACCATTCGTTGTGATGGAGTGGTATAAGTCATGGAGTTGTGTGAATCATAAAGAAATGGTGTGATGGAGTGGCATACGTCACACCGATTTGGTGTGACTGACTGGTGCAAATAATAACTAATTGGTGTGATGGAGTTGTGCATGTCATAACGGATTGGCTAGATGGAACGGCGCAAGTCATAACATTGTGCTATGATGGAGTTGCGCAAGTCATAACATTTTAGTGTGATGGAGTAGTGTTACGTCATAACGAAACGGTGTGATGGAGTGGTGTTAAGTCATAACGAATTGGTGTGATGGAGTGGTGTTAAGTCATAACAAATTGGTGTGATGGAGTGGTGTAATTCATAAGTCATACTTAATAGGAGAAATTCATCAAGTACTAGTGTTATTCATAATTAATTGGAGAAAGTCATGCTGAAATGGGCTAGTCATGCTTGACTTATGTAAATCACAATGGATTTACAGCTGATTTGCCTTGTCACAATGGTTAGGTGTATTCACCGCTGTGTATCAGTCATAATGGTCTGATGTAAGCAATGGTAGATTAATTAATTAATATTATTCATAGTTAATTGATATAAATTATAATGAACAGGTGAAAGTAAATATTGGCGACAGAATCCCTTTACTTGACTTTTTTTGTGGGCAGATTTCTTGAAGTCGAACTTCTGAAGATTACTGTCTAAAAATATAGCCCGTTATTTATTAAAAAGTAATGTACCTTTTATGACAACTTCATCTTTTGCATTTAGAGTCAAATCAGATGAAGGCCTCATCTAAATGCCAGCACGTGATGTAAATGCAAAATAAGCATGCCCTTTCCACGACAGACAAATATATTTTGCCCCAGCTTGTATGTAAATATCGCATAAATATGTTTTGGCTTGTATGTCGTTTATGTTCCGTTCTGTCAATAAAGTATTTGTAATGTCAGTGTTGCCAGTAAATTGTTTTATCATGTTAGTATTGTGAATACATTATTTCTTGATGTCAGCTTTGTCAATAAATTTTTTTGTGGTATCAGTGTTGTCAATAAATTATTCTGTGATGTCACCATTGTTGATAAATTATATTGTGACAACAGTGTTGCCAACTTTGTTTATTTACAATTTCTTTCAATGTTATTTATATTTTTCACAAACTGTTTCATCTACTCTTAGGTGAATGAGTATTATCGTTTATTTTATTTTATACAGGTTATATCAATACATTAAAAGTAATCACCAAGTATGGGAGGATTTGATTATGGTTTTTCTTCGTTTCCTACTATTTCTATGCCTTGAAATGTTTATTCCCTCTTTTTTTTTCTTCTGCCGCTATGTCATTTACCTTGGGCATCCCAGATCAAGGACTGCCATGTAAATCTATTAGTTAAAGTTAGTTGCTTATCCTTTACAGGACGTGGCAATCAATCCCTGCTTTTATTGGCTAATCTATTAGTACAATGCACAAAAACGTCGATCAGTCTTTGAACAGCAAACTACAATACAGCACTGGTTTTATGCAGTGGAGACTTGAGGTTTGGGGAGGGAGCTAAACATAATAGCCACGCAGAAGGGCTTGACATACCATGCCTAAGAAGAAACGTCTAATTCGAAAGGATGGTAAGCGTCAATGTAGAAATACATAAAAACGCATATTTTGAAGATAAAGTTAACGAGATTAAAAATAGATTCCAAATGACTAGGGCAAATAGTTTAAACAAAAACATTTATACTCGTGTGCGTGCAAGGGACAAAAGTCAGCTTCAAACCTCAGAAATGATGCATCTGAGTAAGGTGGTTGAAGTAACAAGAAGAGACGTGGTGCGCAACCAGATGATACGGCATGGTCTCAAAACCCAGCCTTAGATGACCCGAGTAGAACAGTCCCAATTACAATGGTTTAGCCATGTCTGCAGAACTGGAGAAGATCGGCAACCATCAAATGGAAAGCTAAGAGTCAGTGATCCAGACTTCCAGGACAAACCAGAGTTCGCTGGAGTAGATTGGAACCAGGCCAGGAGGAAGACAGCGGACAGAATAGAGTGGCACTCTCTCTGACAAACCTCTACACCCCAGGGTAGAAGGAGAACAACTAAGCAAGTAAACGTGTGTTAGGGCACGTAGACTACACAAAAAATATGCATAAATTTATGTGCTAGGTCACATCGTCATTATCATCATGTTCCTTGTTGTTTCCAAATGGAGCAACTGCTGCAGCTGACCCGCTTTGAGGAAGCCTGTACAAAAGTATGCATGTATTTCTTCAGCGGTGGTTCATGTAGTAGTTTGTTTTACAGCATGAAGTTGTCAACCAAAAGCACGACCTAATTTATTCGTCTCTTACGACATACCTGAGGCACGTGTGGCCCTATTCTTTCTTTCCTGCCTCATTGACCCCTGGGAACTACACGGGGCACATACAGGTAAAAAATGTAAAGGTAGTCTCATAGCAGATACAGCCATACGGGAGCGAAGTGTTAGAGACTTCACTCTACTAGGTCCAGCATCGACAGGTGGGGTAACCAGTTTCTTTTTCTCGCTGACGTTTCCTTCCCTAACTCAAGAGCACAACCAGGTATCCATTTACAACTGGGTAGACTGGAGCGTGACGATGCCGTGAACCGAACCCAGCACCTTTGTTGTGAGACACCAACGCTCAAACCACTATTTCAATTGGACGCTCTCACTGGACACACAGAATATATACAAAAAACAAGATATCTTCACTTGACTATGAAATAGAAGCGACACTGAAAAGCATAGCGACTGGGAGACACCTGTGTGCGACTGGAACCTCTGAGGATTTTGTCAGAAAAGGGGCTCTGAAGCAGTGGTGCTGAAATATTCATTAGGCGAGAGAAAGAAAAAGAGAGACACACACACGCAAACAGAGAGAGAGAGAGAGAGAGAGAGAGAGAGAGAGAGAGAGAGAGAGAGAGAGAGAGAGAGAGATAGTACGCAGAAAATGTATGTTCAATCAAACCTTTCATTTAATGTATGGGCGCTTTGTACAGTACACATTATCATTAAAATGTCTTCGAAAGTCATGAAATGACAATGCTGGTCGTCTTCCGCACAATCTATTGTTTTCAGAGACATGAAGATAGCACTTTCAATCAGCAATTCATCTTTACTTCGAGGTGTTTAAGAACTATTCTCAAGGAGTTATTTCCGCAAATAAGCGTATAGCATTTATAAACAACTATTTGGATTTGCGTTGTGTTATGGCCACACGAAATATGTTTAGATGTTTTAAATTCGTCTGTTTACAACATTACAGGATAACCGTGTGCAATGAACTATTTTCTTCAAAAAAAAGATTACAGTGATCTCCCCTAAAGTCGCAGGGACAGCTCTTTTACACCGACGAATTATAAGACGCTAATAATGAGAAGTTAAGACAAACATACAATACAATTTTATCTAGTTCATTGTTACAGCTTAACTCAACTTGACATGATGTTCCACTTTTCTGTGACGCACGTGTTCTCGAGGAACTTCGCCGATTAACATCATTGCCTCCAGTTACTGAATACTGTTACATGTAAAGACGAATGACTTTGTCAGGGTTGTTGGTGAGCATTTTATCGATAAATATTTGTTGTTGTTGAAAGGATCAAACCAACTGAACTAAAACTTTGAGTTGGCACCCAAAAAAACAAAAAGTGTACCCGTAGTTTTATTTTTCACCCTTACTGTAGCGAGACGAGAAAAAAACAATCTGGGTAATTGCACCGTAAATGATAGTTTTCTCTGAGATTTTGATTGTAAGTGTAATTCTCACTGACCTATGGCCATAGAAAATAACTATCTCTATGAGTTAACCATAAATACTGATTCAAGCAGTGATTTTACACCTTAAAAATTATCTTTTCACTGGCTTTTCAACCATTAATAACTAATTGCGGTAATCCTATTTTTACGCCATTGGTAGAAAATATCATTGGTCGGAGTGCGGACAATACGCGGGAAAATGACGTCACGGCCAGAACTGACAAAACGACTGAAAAAAGGGTATTTAAGCCCGTTTCAGACCGTTACACAACTTCCCCATTTATCAGCAAGCTCGTACATCTGAAAAGATGTCAAACGGACTGACTCACACTTGTAAAAAGCCACAAGACACCGCACACAGCTGAGAAGAAGCCAAGCTGACTTGCTCTTGTGAGTCGATTTGCTTAGTGAAAATGCTTCAAGCTACACAGTCCCCGAAGTACTATAATGTCTGAGGGTTCCGATCAGTACACGAGAACACATAATACTGTGAAGTGAGAAAAACACTGGCAGCGTATGATTTAACGAGCAACACTGTATGCCTGGTAAAAGTATCGCGACTTCATGTAAATTGAACAAGTCCACGAGCACATTGAAGTCGCGGGACAACTTTCTTTCTTCACAAGATAAGTGTATATGGTATCAAGAAAACAAAATTCAAACGTCACCAAGGCCACAGTTTTTCCTCATGAAAATTGACACTGGAAATTGTAAGCGGACCTTCATTCGCCTCGGCTTATCCATCTTGTTAGTCTGCTCTGTTAAACATAATTGTCGGTTATAAATAGGGTGTTTAGCATAATTTTATTTTCAATGTGTGTTATACTCAAATACATATTGGCATTTACAATTTGTTGCTGCTGGAGATGAAAATTTGGATTTAAATTTGTTATTTGCTTACTTCTTGACTATTTACAGTGCGCACCATTTGGTTTATATTAAGTAGCTTTATTGCTTGACCTCTCTCTCTCTTTCTCTCGCTCTCTCTCTCTCTCTCTTTCTTTCTATGTGCGTGAATGACTATGGGTAAATGTACTTGTGTATGCTCAGTTTCTGATTGTGATGATAATATTAATTAATCCTGTCTGAAGTTATTAATATTTTAATTTTAATTTGTGAAACGCTGACAATTGTATTGCAGGGCAGAAATGTAAAAAGGCAATTATGCCTATTTCTTCACCCTGATGAAATGAAGATTTCGTTCGTTCGTTCGTTCCTTGTTGGTAATTTTCATGTGTCTCTTATTGTTTGGTATTACATTCTATTTTTTCATTACCTTCTGACTAGTTAATTGTGTTTTTTGTACGCGTTGTTTCTTTTGGTCCACGATGTGTCTGTTTTTGTTGATTAAATATTAAAACATTTTGACAACTTATTTTCATTATCTAGTTTTTTTTCCTTAAATAGTATTACTATTATTATTATTACTGATATGTAACAAGAAGAGACATGGTCCGCAACCAGGCCTAAAATGCCACCCCCTGCAGACCCAAGTAGAACAGTCCCAATTAAGATGGTTTGGCCATGTCTGCAGAATGGGAGAAGATCGGCTACCACGACAAGCATGGGAAACAAAGAGCCAGGGATCCAGACCCCCAGGACGACCCAGAGTCCGCTGGGAGGACAACATTAGAATATCTTTGAAGGACCGAGGACTAGAATGGAACCAGGCCAGGAGGAAGACAGCCGATAGGATAGTCTGGCGCTCTCTCTTCCAAACCTCTACACCTCACGGTAGAAGGGGAACGACTAAGTAAGTAAGTAAGTAAGTATTATTACTGATATTATAAATGTTATTACGTGTACGTGGAGATGGAAATCCTCAACAAGTGCACATGGGGTAGATTACCACCATGATAGGAGGATTTCAATAACCTTGAATCCTGCGGAGAGTTGAGAACATCCAGATGCAAGATTTTAGCGGCACCCTGCACATGGTGTGTGACCAGGGAGACAGCTGTCGTGCTGATCCTTGACGATTGTGTCAGTCCCAGATCCCACACAGTGTTTGCAATGTCGACCCGTTTGGCAAAAAGAGACTGTCCTTCACTTTTCGATTTTATTATTCTCATGTTTCATTGTTTGCATTTTTAGACTGCCTTGGGCGATCAACCCTTCTTGCACAGAACCTGCCTGACTATTGTCGTGCTTGTTTTCCTTCCCCTTTCACGAGACTTGAGAATTTATCTTCTTAATTTAATACATAACGACAATGCACTTGTACCTTTACTTTCTCACCTTTTGTCTGTGTTTAATTTTTCTTCAGTCCCCTGTCTGTCCATAGCTTTAGCCATCTGGAAGAGCCTGTAACGGTGCAACAAACTGGTAGGCAAACGATTGGGCCAGCGAAGCCTGAGACCAACAATCATAATTTTTGGCAGAAAGGTGTATATTTAACGTTATATGTTTGTTTTGTGGATATACCGTTATAATGTCGATTGGAGTTACACTGAAGCATCTATACTGAGCTTACACAGGGTGTCCGTTGTAATGTCCATATTGTGATCTCTAAAGTTTAAGCTCAGATCATGTTTCTGTTGTTCGTTTTGTTTGTTTGTTTGTTTGTTTTTATTGCAGTGTATCAGAAGGGATCTATTCATTTTCTTTCTTGCATGCCTGACAACGTAGTTCTTCTATCTTAAAGTATGTTGTACCTAGTAATAAAAATACTTAAGTGATATCTGCCTTAGCAAGAAACGGACAGAGAAATACAGTATTGAGGAGTCAGCTTAAGTTTTCTAGGTTCAAGGTTTTTTTTTCAACCTTCAGTTCTGCATTTAAACAAGGAACAACAAAAAATTTAATGCAGCTGACTTTATTTTTGTGGTCGCACAAATGCTTGAACTGCACAGTATAAGAGAAAAAGTACATTGCACCGAATTATGGTCTTGTGTACTCTCAGTCTTTGAAAAATCACGAAAGACACACAAAAAGGACATAGAACGGTCCACTCACTTAACATAATGAAACTCGATCAGCTATCTGCAACTATTTATAGTACGTCTAAATACAACCTAACCTCAACTATTTTAAACCGAACCAGTTCTAAAGCCAACCTAATTAAAATTGTTATAATTCAAACTATACCTAAACTATTATAAACTTTAACCTAACCTAAACTATTTTAAACCGAACATCAAATAAATGGAAGTCGTAAAGGTGTAAAAGTGACATTAAATAAATACAAATCATAAGAGGTGTTGGGCACGGGGTTACAGTTGCTGGCCTTGTCGGCTTCACGCAAGTGTGTCAGTGTCTGTCCTTGGTCGTGATGTGCGGCGGAAGGAACGGAATAATTTGTCTTCTCTTTGGTTACTTTCACATTTGCTTCCACGGCTGGCGGAGTTGCGGATTTTAAAGTTGCTACCAAGGTGAAATGGGTTCATTTTCGATACAAGACAACAGGAGGCTGAGACACTTGGGAGTCATGACCCAAGTGCCCCCCCCCCCCCCCTAGAGTGTAAAGGAGAATAGGGCCGAAACACTTGTTCGATGGGGGGACTTCTGATGTATCGCTCTGTATAGAGTTTCCTATCATCATAGCTTTTGACGCAGAGTACAGAGTAGAAGCATACACACTGACAAATGTGATGAGAAATGCACTAGTTTGCAGGCGGAGCGTTAACAGGTGCTCTGATCTAATTTCACCTGGTTCAATCATTTTAGTTAGCGGTTTGTTTACCGCAAAACCTACTCCGTGTTCTCTAGTTTTATTAAGGTCTTTCCTTTGCCAATAAAATGTGTACTCCTTCTCGTTCAATATTCCAGAGCCTTCCAGGCACGTTTCATGAAATGCAGCTATATCCATCTGAAGTCGTTTGTCATGATTATGGCTGTCTTCCTGGCATTGTTTATGTTCGGATAGTCCAGTCAACATAGTCTGTACATTCCAACATCCCAGTCCGATAGTTGGTTTCTTTCTATTATTTCTTATTTTGTAATTATTGCTTGGTGCAAATTTTTCTGTCCACAGTTTTGGTTTGACCCTAATTCCAATGCATCCAAAACGGAAAGTAGACAGTGGCGGGACAACACTTAATTGACTGGAAGCTGCCCAGCTTGAAGCAGGCGGTAGCTGTCCAGTGAGATCCCTGAACCTCTCCCACTGTCGGAAGTAGCCTCTGGTGCTATGCTCGACGCCAATTGGGCAAGACGCGTTTAACCAGTAACTGCTACTTCCCGTGTTGTGCCGACATCTAAAGGGTGAAGCTGGAGTGTCCTTTCCAGGGCGAGAGCTCGGGCACAGATATATGGCGATAAAGCTGTTGCCCATGCAGCATCTTCCCACTCTCTGTGACAAAATAACCTCTAACGTCACATTTACCTGTGCCATCCTATAATTAATTCTGTGCTTTTCACTTTGTTGTTCCAACCTCTCACAATATAATATTTAGTATTTTCAATTCATTGTTTACACTCTCTTCCTGTAATTCTTGTCCTGTCAGGACTTCAGCGACCATCATGTGCTGATTATGGTAATCAATCACTTTCGTTTGAACACCTGAATCTGTGGAGTGAAATATTGTAACACATTTCTGAGCAGACAGTGTGCGGGGGCGCCTGATTAATAAGCATTAATAAGTAGACAACCTTGGGATAGCCACAGTCTTAACTCTGATTATGGTTTCTGTCTGACCAAGTCGTTGACAAAGTTGGCTGGACCGGATGAATGACATAACCATTTCCAGACAGACCTGTCGGAGGATAAGTATCCATCTTGAAAAAGATTACATGTGATAGGTGATGAAGTCGTGATTGTAAACATGATCGATCATAATCGGAAGATGAAATGCCTTATATAGGAAGTGATATGTAAACATTACATATTTTGTGTGTGTCACGCAGGAATTTCCCGTGAGAGGTAGTGGGAAGATACCCCTACCAAAATACGCATATTGATTGCTATAGGTTTGGCATTTGAGATGTTAAAATACAACATTGCTGATTTAAGCCTTGTCATATAGTAGCTGAAAAAAAGGACTGAATGTTGCCTTCTTCTTCTTCTTTGATCCTTAGCCGCCGACCGTCAAAGCAGTCAGTGGCCATCACGCCTAGTGGCGTCTTGTAGGGCAACAACAAACTGATTCCACTTTGCTCGGTCGGTGGCCATCCTTCGTACAGTGCCCCAACTCTGGTTCATTCTTTGCATCTCAGCCTCCACAGTCCTCCGCCAGGTTGTTTTTGGTCGGCCTCTCTTTCGTTTTCCTTCAGGGGTCCAAAGCATAGCTGTTCTTGTGATGGCATCGGGGTCTCTTCTGAGGACATGACCAACCCAGCTCCAGCGTCTGCAAGCTATGATGGTGTGCATGTCCTCTTGCTTGCTACGAGTAAGCAGATCTTGGTTGGTGATGGTATTTGGCCAAAAGATTCGGTGAATTTTTCTTAGGCATGTTGTGTGAAAAGAGGACAATTTTGACATTTCCTTCTCTGTAACTCTCCAGCATTCCGCACCATAGAGAAGCACAGAAAGCACACAGCACTGATATAATCTTAATTTTGTGCTTGTGCTGTATTGGGAGGACTTCCAGATGTTGTTTAGGCTAAAGAAGGCTGTTCTTGCCTTATTCATTCTGACATTGATGTCTCTGCCTGCCCCGCCGTCTGGTGTTACTATGCTTCCTAGGTATGTGAAGGCATCTGTCTCTACCAATTGCTGATTCCTTACTGATATGGGCTCAGGGTTGCTCACATTGAGCGTCATGACCTCAGACTTCTTTAAATTGATATTCAAGCCCACCTGCCGGCTAAACTTATTAAGTCTATCCGTTTTTTCCTGGATGTGTTGATGTGAATGTGCTAGTAGTTCAATGTCATTTGCATATTCCAGATCTTCCAATGTAGAAAATGTTGTCCATCTTATTCCTCTTGGACTGCCCACTGTTGGCTGGCGCATCACCCAGTCTATGATTGTTAAAAATAGAGTGGTTGATAAGGGGCATCCCTGTCGTACTCCTGTCTTCACCTCAAAGGTTAAATTGCTCTGCCCAACACTACACGTAAAGTTGGCATAGAGGCTTTTATGATTGACACTATGCAGCTTGGAATTCCATAAGCCCTCAGTATTTTCCATAAACTGTCCCTATGTATGCTGTCGAAAGCCTTTTCAAAATCAAGAAAATTAATGTAAAGCTGTCTTTGCCATTCTGAGCACTGCTCTATAATGTTCCTGAGAGTGAATATATGATAAACACATCTTCTGTTCTTTCTAAATCCTGCTTGTTCTTTCCTCAGTTTGTGGTCTACTGCCTTTGAAATTCTCTGTATAATTATCCTGCCTAGTATTTTGCTGGGAACTGAGAGAAGAGTGATTCCTCTCCAATTATTGCAGTCTGCAAGATCTCCCTTCTTAGGCAATTTGACAATTATTCCTTTGTTCTTGAATCATTCGGGTAAGAAATTTTAAACGGGCTCACAGTGTCAGAATCACGAGGTTTCCACTATTTTGGAAAATGACAGGTTAGTAACTTCTCTCAAATGTAAAATTCTTGGTCACACCACAATTAGTCCAAACGTCGGAAATGTTACTGTTTGTAATTTCTCTCGCCACAGGGGCTGAATGTACAATGAGATTGTTGGGAAGAATTATAATCTGGCTCGATAGGCCCAGTTATTGCATTTAGTATTAAAGTTCGTGAGATGAGTACTCTGTCTTTTGTGGATGCAAACACAATGCCAGACAGGTTGTAACTTGGAAACTCACTTATTTAAATTTACAAAAATTTTCTTCTAGGTTCTTCTCATATACTGAAACCGCTGGTAGATGTTAGGCTTTACACAGAATACTGTATAAAGAAAAAGAAACATACAGAATATTTAAACATAATATTATACACATCCTATCCTACCCTCGCGTAAAACATAATATTCACTTCGGTTATTAACTTTAAGTTATAGACTATAAGCTTAGCTCTTGTCTCATCGTTTAAACTTCCGTAAAATAAATTCTAGTCATTAAAAGAATCAATCATCATGAGTTAGAAATACGCAAGTATCTCATCAATACTCAATGATGAATCAGTGCATTTACTAGTTAGTTAAAATATTCTCGGACTGGTTACTAGCAATTTAATTAAATTTATTTATAGCTGTATGAGTTTTAGCTAGAAATTTTAATTTATTTTGCTATCCACTGTAACACAATAACTTAAAGAATATAACTGGCTTATCGTTTAATCACTCTGCACAGAAATTAAACTATGTAAAAATGAAATAGGCGATCTACCACTAAAATCACTCAACACTACTAGATATACGAGGGGCGTTTAGAGGTCGCGCATTGTCGTGAAGGAGAAGCAGGTCTGATGGATTCTTGTGCGGCCGAACTCTGCGAAAACGTTGATTGAGTTTTTTCAATGTCTTAATGTAAGCTTGCGAATTGATTGTCTCTCCTCTTGGCATAACGTCCACAAGAATCACACCTCCAATGTCCTAAAAGACAGTGATCATGACCTTTCCAGCTGAAGGAATTGTCGTGAATTTCTTTCTTCGTGGTGATTGCGGATGATGCCACTCCATTAACTATCTTTTTGTCTCAGGTTCAAAATGATGTGCCCAGGCTTCGTCACCTGTAACGATCTTAGCCAAAAAGTTCTCTCCATCAGCATTGAAACGCTCCAACAATTCAGAAGAAATTGCTTTCCTTTGCAATCGGTGGTCATTTGTGAGACTTCGAGGAACCCATCTTGCGCAAACCTTACAAAATCCGAGAGTTTTTATAACTGCATTTGCACTACCAATGCTGACTGACAGCTGTAAGGCCAATTGTTGAGTAGTGATTCGCCTATCAGTAAGAATAATGCCTTCAGCACATTTCAACATTTCTGCGTTGGTGGCTGTGGCAGGACGTCCACAGCGCGGCCGATCTAGCAGATCCGTATCTCCACTTCCTGATTCTTTGATTCTCTGAACCCAGCGACTGACTGTACTCCTGTCGACTGCAAAACTTCCATACACATCACACAGACGCTTGTAAATGTTCACAACAGTTTCCTTCCCTGCAACGAGAAATTCTATCACAATTCGCTGCTTATAACGCAAGTTGCTAACACGCTCCATTTCAACGGTTTACGGCAGCCGTATCATTTGGCCGGTTGAGGTGCAATTTGGTGCACACAATTGGCACATTCTATATTTGAAGTGTGCAAAATTTCATGCTTCAATCTTCATTATTAGCTGAGAAAAACGATGTGTGCATTACTTTCTGAACGCCCCTCGTATATATCCACCATTAGTGCAGAAGTAAAACGATCTCCAATCGACCAACTAAATGATGCTTCTATTAACAGAGATCTTAGGAATCGAAAGCTAGATGGTTCTAGTCTTTCTGGCTGTGCTGGATGAATTTAGTTAGAATTCTGGAGTATATATCTCTCCGAAATCAGGGGAAGGTTAGGTCTATAACCCGACCCGACTCACTTGCCAGATGTTAGCACCTACGTCCAGATTTACATATTTCCTTGCTCATTCTACGAATGAAACGAATTCTACACACCCTTACCGAAACCAGACTTAACACCTACAGTACATTCTCTCGATCTGATCAGACCTCGGCAATAAAACTCACAGTGTGCGTTTTACACGTTTTGCTTCATATGTCCGTTTCCAGCGATCAATGTCTTTCATCCCAAATCTTTCACCGAGAATAATTAACTATAGGCGGACAGATCAGAGAAAAATAATAGACGATAGTCTTACTTCTTATCCCTGTCCAGAACGAATTAGCACGATTCGGTCTCATCAAAGAACATAGCTTAACAGCAATAAAATGCGTTGCTAATTTAGAAAGGAAAAGACAAAGGTATGAATGGGAGAGTATATCTTAACAATCGAGCGTATGCGAAAAAAAGAAAGGTAAAAAGAGCGAAAGAAAGGTAGAAGACAAGTGCAGAATAAAGAATCAATATCTGAAATTTATTAATCATAATATCTCTGCCACAAGACTTCATTAGTTGGTCTCCACGAAGGAAACCTATACCAAAGAGCTTCATTAGCTCTTGCTGTAATTACGTCTTCAGGCACTTTTCTGTGATGATGAGGTTCCTAGTCCCACGCAGACATCACCTTCATTACCTTTTACGACATGCCAGGGAGAACTGATCATATTCTTTCTTTTTCTCTGTATAGATTACATTAAGCGGCTCTGCATATATTTATAAATGTATACGTCCAGGCGTAGTGATACAGAACCTGAACTACTTGTAGGCACACTGATATTGACAGAATCATCACAAACATCGTCACTATCATCATTATTTTTTTTTTGAGCTCTTTAGCCACATGGAGCTCCAGCTACAGCTGATCCCCTTTCAGAAAGCCTGTCCCAAGCATTCACATGCTCTTGCAGCAGTGGTTCTGTGACAATTGTTTTATATGATGAGGTTGCCAGCCCAATGCACAACCTGAGATAAGTCGCCTTGTACGACATGCGACTGACAGAATGAACACACGTAATGTTAATTTGTCAAACACAGAGTTGCGAATTTTAAGCTTCGATTATCGTGTTCTATTTACTCTTTTTTTTTACCGTAGCCTCCAACCCTCAGACTATTTCTTAACCCTTTGAACCCTCGCCACCCAGCCCGTAAAACCCCATTCCTCTGGGCTCCTGAGCAAAAAATGCACAAAAAAGACACATAAGCAAAACTAGTTACTGTGACAAAACCATATGGTCAGTTTTAACTATTCTATCTCAAAATGACTGACCTGATCATCTCCAGTATTCCTGCTTATTGTGCCATTCCTCCCAGCATGTAGACCCTTCCTTTAGGCACAGATAGCTTTCACAATATTTGCACCAGAATTTAGTCTTCACTTTTTTGAATGGTCTGTCTTTGTAGGCCATGTCTGGGAAGTCACTAACATGTTTGTTGAATTTGTATGCACACACAACACAAATGTTATTGCCTGTAGCTTGTGGAGACACTTGAGGATGATGCAAGCCCACATTTTGCAGCCTCTGATGTGCATCAACACGGATGTGAAGCTTCATTGCCGCTGTTCTGTAATCACCAATGAGTGATAAACAGATTTCATTCATGAACATACCAAATGTTCTGTAGATTCTTCCAGTTATATTGTGGGGATTGTATTTATTCATTAGTATATAGGCATTATTGCATGCCCACATGAAAAATTTCACTATGAGCCATCGAAGCCAGCGATAATGCCGGCGCGTTTTGTTGAGACGACAAACTTGGTCGTTGACATCGCAGCCACCCATGAAAGTATTGTAGTCAATACAAAGTTGTGGAGTTTGAACATCCACAGTTGTTCCATCCTTGTTTCTCCTTCTAACAGTTCCCATTTCTGTTGGATTATGATAATTAGATATAAAATTGATGGGTCTTTTGGTCTATCCATACAAGACAAACAATGTTATTGAAACAGACAAATTCTGATTGCCCCCTGCATATTTTCTTCTTTCCTGCTAGTTCTTTTGGATAATATTTCCTATTTGTCATTGCTGTCTCTACTGCAAGTGTTCCATAATCACTGTATAACTTGTCAAAGAGAGTTACACTGTTATAAATGTGACAGTGCCTTTTGGCGCGTGTAATTTAAATGTGGGGGCACATTTGAGTAAGTATATATATAATTCATTATTTGCGCACGGTCGGGGAGATTAGTGGGAAAAAAGGCGCAGCGCGGTGCGCGAAGGGGTGGGAAGAAAAGAGAGAGCAATGACGTAGGAGGGACCTGATGGCCATGACCGGTGTCCATAGTCATCTCACCTGCTTTTCCACCGCCATTCTGTCGTTATGTGATAGCCATCTTTGTTTACATCTAAAAATAGCTACCTTAGTATAGCCGCTTACGTATAACAGCCAATCAGAGAAGAGAAGCGTCCAGGCGCTAGCGACATTTGAAAAATTCTTTATCATTGCAATCGCGGTCGCGGAGAGAGAACAAGCTATTGATCTGAAGTCTAGTTCAAGCAAGAACATGCCTAAGACTTGTAAGTAGATATAGTATTATTCTGCAACATTCTAAAGTCTTTACAGTGTTAGAAAGGATATTAGGTTTACCATCTTTGTGCCGTATTATTTGGAATGAGTATATATTTAATTCTGTGGTTTTTATTTCGCGTACGTTTGATGTTATCCAAATCTATGCGAAAATGGCGTGGGTCTATGTTCAGGAAATATAACGCGTGTCCGGTACTAGAACTGGCATATTCAGTTATTACATTTGTGTAAATGAAATTTAATGGTTAAGTATTTCCATGTTGTTTGGGGTTCAGGAAACCTTCCATGAGCTTATGTAAATCCGACTCGTAGTTGGTTTGAATAATATTTAATTGTGGCGCGAACTAGATTGTTATATTTATTAATTACAGTGCTGATGCCAAAATAGTTTATTTTAGTGTGGCGAGAGCTGCAAGTTAATATGTTACAGCTTACTAGAATAAGTCCTGTGCTTCTTCAGTAATATTAGTGTTATAATGTAATGTTACTATAGAATGTACAACCACGCAGCTTAGCTGGGTGTTAGCGTGGCTGTATGCAGTTCTCGCAAGATGGCGTAGCCATAGAGCGCGTGGTATGAATGGGGGCCTGTAGCTGATTGATCATGGCTGACTGTGGTGGGCGCATGTTTTCTGAATGGTAAGTGTTATTATTTATGCTATTGATTTTCACTTAGACATTGTTTTTATATATTGTTTTTCAGAAAGTCTACGAACACTATCTGGGTGTTCGGTAGTATTAAATGTTGATCTGTATAAGGCTTTGTGTTGCTTGAATTGCTAAGTCTGCTGCTGAGAGGGTTGCAAGCAACCAATAATTGCAACCCCTGTCAAACGATCATTAATAAATTTTCTTAGTGCATGGGTCTTGGGTGTCAGGTAGCTACATAGACATAAGTTCACCTCCACTACACCTAGCCCCTGTCACATAAAATCTGTCCATGACAAGAATATGGCTTTTGTTTGCCAAAATCACCTGAAGTCAAAATCCTGATGACGACACTACCAACAACACCGAGTTCTGGAATAACATCCTGTTTTTCCAGTGTAAATTTCCATATTCAGAATATAGCTTGAGCTCGCTTCACATGCCATGTAAGCCTTTATTCCCCACTTTATGGGCTTTGAATTTATGTATTGTTTGAAGGCAAGTCTGTTTTTAGTAGGGATCATACCCTCGTCTAAACTCAAGTGTTGTGAGGGTGAATAATAATACTGAAATCTTGGAAGCAACAAATTCAGCATGGGCCTTACTTTGTTGTTTATCTGCTTTATCCAGAGCATGGTCCTCTTCATCTACAAGATGAAGAAACGTCCATACAGCAAGAAAGCGATCGCATTCCATAACAGTGCGAAATCCAGGAGTTTGGGAAATGAAGTTCAAAGACGAGCTGGACCAGTAATCTTCGTAACGTGGTTTACTCACACTGTACTCCATTTGAAGACGCAGTCCAAAGAATGCTTTTACCTCTGGCACTGTTACATCTTTATAATTTTTAGCATAGTAGCTGGTTGGCTTTTTACTTGCTCAGCACGTCTGTTTGTCTGCTCACACAAATTGTGCCAGAAATTACTGTCGAGGAAAAGTTCCAAAAATTCAATGGCTTTACTCTCAGGAGAAATTGATTCTGGAATATTCTTGGGGCCTATCTGTTCCACAAATGTTGTGTCTACGGTAGACATAGGTCTGAATATATTTACGGGAGACCAACCTGTATCAAATTTACTTGATACATTACGTGGGATACGCCCCTTTCCATGCCCCTGTACCATAGCCCGATCCCCTGAGGGGCCAGGAACAGGGTTAGAACTAGCTTGATCATAATCTGATTCACAAGTTCCGTCACTCGTTTCAATTTCGATGTCACTTTCAGAATAATCAACATCTACATCTAATTCATCCTCCTCCGAATCATTGAGCACAAGTTCAACAGCTTGTTCCGTAGTTAGCCTTTTAGACGGCTATTTCCTGGATTTTCAACACGCCTTTTCATTAAGAAAACAATTTAAAAATTGCAAAATATTATCACTTCGTGGGCGCCGCCATTTTGGGGAAACATTCCACAAGACATGTGTACTTCCTGACGTCATTATTTTTCACACATTGCCATTCCCACCCCGCTTTGCTAAGCTAGGTGTGTCAGACCGAGATTGCGGTCTCTCGGGGAATGGATTATTTACACGCGGACCGAAATTTCGGGACCTCGGGATCAAAAGGTTAATTGTTAATTGATTGTATTTTTCTTGTGTTAAGTTTGCGTGACTTATTTAAGCGTCGTCCACAGTAATTAGCCATACGGTTGTTTAAGTATCGTGCAACAGTTAAATGTTCATTATGTGTGGAGGATTTTACCAATATGTGGGTTTGTCAGACTAGACTAAGTGTGGTTATATTTAACTGATCATAAAGTTTAACTCTGGATCTTAGAATGGTTGCCAATATTTCCCACAGAATATGTTTTTATAACAAGCAGTTAATATGTATATGTGTAAGAAAATATTTCATAAATATTAAGTGACCCGGCAAGAAATAAAGGGAAAAGAATTATGGTATGCAATTTCTGTTTCATGCTCTGAGAATAGCACCATTTTTCAAGTATTCAGTTTATTTGTTTCCAGTTTCTTCTGCTTTTCTCCTTCTTTCGAGCAAGGAAATTTGTTAAACAGACACAGACACTTCAAGACTACAATTAACAAAATCACCGTTATAGTACCTGAGGAAAGATTATTGAATTTGTTAAAAAAAAAAAAAAAATCCCAAAACTTCTGCCGGGCGTCGAACGCATAATGATTTCTTGGAAAGTAAATGTTAAAGTCACGCAACCATCGACGTGTCTTATTGTACGTGATTTTTTTAAGCTTTAATGATTGCCTCCTCCAGTCAGCGTTACATATATTACTTGTTGACGTACCAAACAAATTATTAGAGAAGATGTAAACAAACGTCGTTGTAAACTGGTTAGAGAATATTTAAGCGTTGTAAGCTTTATACGATACGATAAGGATATACGCCATGTCCTCGAAACCCAACCCATACAGACCTGAGTGGAACAGTACCAGTTACGATGGTTTGGTCATGTCTGCAAAATGAGAAAATAACTGTAACTAACATAATGATTCTCTCTGCGCTTTTTTTTTTAATTTTTAAATTCACTACTTTTTATTTTTTCAAAATAATGCGTTTTGTCAGAACTGCGTCAAAATATGCTGAAAAGTTGTTCTTTAGTACCATACGCCAGCACATTATAAAAGCTTATGATAATAAAACCAAGTTAGGGCTTCTTGAATCCCTTTATTTAACTTTCTTTGATTTCAGAACTACTATTTAGGACGTAGGTGGTGAACGCTAACTGACGAGAAAATAGAGCTAGGATTGACGACTAGACATGCTGCTGTTAGCCTTTGCTGTTGTTTCTCTGGTCCCCACTGGTAAGTTTAATTCGGTTTTCCTATATTCCTAACATTCGGTACTTTTCATGTATAATTTCTTTTTTTTGTCCATTCAAGGAAGTGTACATTTTTGCGCACTTGAATATTTTATGGCTGCCAGAAGTTAATAATTAATTACTCGATAAATCATTAAAAGTATTGATCTATTAAACTGTTTAGGTCAATTAAAATTACAATGAGCATTTTTTTTTTCATTTGTTGCAAACACTAAAGCCTAGTTTTCACAATCCGATTAACTAACGGACAGTTGATGATAGCGACATGGCTAACTGTGGTCCCTCTAATGGAATGGCTGCATTATCACGGCTCTAACATTTCGCTTGCGTATCATATTAGCACAAAAATTCACTGCAGAATCAACACGCACATGCAAAAGAACAGAAACGAGGCCCTGCTCAACAGCAACGTTTAATAACACAGTACACACTGCAAAATGTGTAAATTACGAAACAGTGAGCAACAAAGTTAGTAAAGATTGAAAATCGGCCAGTGTACCAGTGCTCCAATATAGAGCTTTCAGCATTAGGATCAAGAGCTTTGGTCATCTCTTGAGAATGCAGCCGGATTAGTGAAACTTCGCGCCTGCAACAGTACATCTGGTTTTAGAGCACGGGGAAGACAAACGGCAGATGGACAGACAATATTATAGAAATCCTATAACAACAGAGGGTTACTTCATCCAATGCGATACAAGAACGAAAAGTTTAGCTCCCAACATCGCTCCACGGCAAAAGGTGACCCACAGAGGAACAGGGCAGTGATAGTTTGGGTCCACCTGTGGCAATACAAGACAAGACATCCCACCAGACGCAGGGGGCCACAAATCCCAGCATGGAAATATCCGCCTCTCTTTTACTCATGATTCGAGGTTTTGTCAAATCCTTAAATCTGGAGCTCACCCTTGTTAAGGACTGCTGGATGGTATGCACTCATCTTGTTTGGTTTTATTTAAACGTGGATGATTGCACCATTCAGCATCCCAACTAGATATCATAGAACGTTACGCGTAATGAATAATGACGCGTGGGACTTAGTAACGATACAGTCTGTGTTCGGGGCGTTGGCCGGCAGGTTGTGCCTAGCCTTCTCAATGTGGTCTAACCACTCCACAGTGTTAATAAATATATGTGTCGGTTGACACTTTTGGATAAAGTAATAAGTAGACAAGGACCTGAGAGTCCATAGATGTGATTAGGCGGTGTTACTAAACGCAGAATTAATTTCGATATTCATGAAATGAAAATGCCGTGGCTAATGGTGTAATTTTAATGAAGGCAATATACGGCTGTTACAAAATGGCGTGAGATGCCACATCAAGAATAATATATTAAGACAGAATTTGGAATTGGACAATGAGCTTTAGTCCTAATAAGCGAATTAAAAATAGTACAGATATGTATTGACACTGTCTAAACATTTTAACGTGATATTATTCGATGAATAATAATGAACATTGTAGTAAAGTGAATCCGTATCACAACAAGCTCAAATTCCCCGCTTAAAACGAACTAGCTATCGTAATTTAAAATCTATAAATAACTACAATATTTGAAATTTGTCTGAGGGTCCAGTCAAATTTACCGCCAACGTTTAACTAAGAGTATTTGAATTCTTCTAAGAAAACAAGTTAAAAGTTACCACCCTTCCCCCCAAACACACCCACCCCAATATTTATCGAAGGACGTAGTAAAATTTAACAACCAATCAAATCGTTACCTCTTTTTTGTAATGACAAGAAAAATTTTGGTTGAAGTGGAAATAATACCTATTTTGGGTTTTTGACCGAACTTAAATAATTTATTTCTTGATAACTAAAGATACTTAAAATGCAAGGCATATCTCAAATTATAGCGCTGATATTGCTTAACATATACACATAGAGATTCCCTCATACAAAATTATCTTGACGTAGAAAAATTTAATTTAGTAATATTTTCACATCAGGTTAAGATCAAATTTAATTACAAAAAAATTAACCCCATTTGAATGCAAAGAAATAACTAAAGGAAAACTATATAGAAAGATAGAGAATAATTGGCCGTTTAATTATCACTTTTGATATTTAAAATCGGTTCACAAATAAATATGATATAAAATAAACAAATTCGGTCAGATTAGACAAACAAGCTTAAAACTGCTCAATTCTATAGCCTAGGAAATAGTTAATTTTTTTAACTCGTCGCCTGATTGGTCGGGTGTAGTTTGATAAAAATTAACAACTGCTTGTAAGTTCCGCCATTTGACCAAAAGTGTGCATGCCAAGCTGACATGTTCAGAACGAGTCAGAAGGACAAGCTTTTGCCGTCTGTACTGAAAAATCAGTGTTATAGCCCTTTACGGCTGGTCAGCTTGTGTATGTGAAGATTCTTTACTTGAGGGTAAGACAGATAATTTTATTTGCATATTGTATTAACTTGTAAGTAACAGGCTATTGTGTGCCATATTTTTTTCGATACTGCAGAAAGGGATGTGATGTCACGACGACCTAAGTAGGAATGTGCCTATAGCAGGCTTATTCGGAGTGATATTGTGTAAAATGTTTGCCAATTGGCTTTAAAAATTTGCGACTGTAAGTGCAGTATTAATAAATTGATATTGTCTTTTGGAATGACACACTGTTCAAATAACATGTGAAAACCTATAGGGAATGTTCGAAGGAAGTAATCAACAGGTCACAAAGCAATATTGTATCCACCATGACTATTGTATGGAAGACAAACAGGAAGGAGGGACATTAACGTAGAATAAATACTGAAGAAGACTGATTACACCAAGCTGAGTGTAGACAAAAGAATTTAAGGTCTGGTGCGACTTGTTAGCACAAGTGGCTGACCTAGGTAGGTATTATTACAGTTTAGAGGTGAAATTGATAGAGGCAGATGTTACATAGAAGGGATTGTCCTTCTTATTTCAGGTTGTATTACAAAGTATCTCGTTGCTGCAGTAGCCTGAAAGGAAGAACATGTTGGAGTGAGTGTTCATGCTACAATTTGAAGCTAGCTCCTTTTCTTCAGTCAGGAGTTACAACGTTGGTGTACAGGCCTAAGATCAACAAAACAGCTGCAATAATCCTTTTACAGATAAGTCCTTTATACAGGCACTGATACCTCATCCTAAAACATAATTTCACCTATAAAAATATACCACCTGGGAGTGATGAAAATAACAGACCTTACAGTATAGAATTAATGATAATATCAAGAACGGTGGGTATATTCATTCCAGTGACTTTTTGTTGTACACAAATGGACAGAGTTTCCAAAAATATTTATTTTAGCATGTATATAACCTTTTATTGAGTTTGATACTTCCTGACCCAAAAGTTTGAGGTTCAGGAAAATAAAATTGTAAATATACTTTTAAGACAGTCTTGCTTAATTTTCCTTAAAGTTAAAGTTCTGTTTTGAAATTCATAACTGTGATAATACATTACCCTAGACACTTTGCCAAATAACAACACACAGTTAACATACTCTTGGTGAGATCTCAAGAGGTAGCAGATAGGGACCCAGAGAACTTCATCATCATCATTCCTTACTCTGGGAACTTACATAGCTGGACCTCACCTTGATTGTCTATACACCCTTGCTCTTTTCAGAGAAGGGGGTATTTCTCATAAGACCAGTCTCTTATCTGGCACTATCCTGGTATCTTCTGATACATCTATTTTTCCAGGATATCCTCTAATTAATAACATATAAACCTCTTATCACAAACATAGTAGTCTACGCTTTTGACAGTTATGATAAATGGACTATGTCATGTGCAAGACATTGTGAAACAGTGAAGTCCGAGTTTTCCCTCAATGTGAAATATATAAACTGCGTGCTTCATCTTCTTCTTCTTCTTCCGTCCTTAGCCACCGACCGTCAAAGCAGTCAGTGGCCATTACGCCTAGTGGCGTCTTAGGGCAACAGCAGATAGGTTTTCTTTGCCATTGTTTCCCATCACGACTATTGGCGTCTTTAGGGCAATGGCAAATCAATCCATTTGCTGTTGTTTCCGTAATCGAAGTGACTGGCAAACGGGTGATCAGCCCGTTGGTTGCGTGCTTCATATTCATTGTAATTTATCGGAGCAAATAAAATGTGTAGAATCGTCTCTACCAGAATTGTTCGTTGAAGAAATTATGAGGAGTTGTATTCAAGACAAGTTTCACCAATTTCGTTGTTTTGACTGTTGAAGTTAATCTTGGTCAATTACAAAAAAGACTCTACAATCATAATACTAAGTTAAAGATTCTAACAACACAGCGAATGAAGATGAAATGGATCTTATTTAAAGAATAACCGTGGTAAAATTCAGGCCACCTCAAACACAGTTGCAGAAAAATACAATTAGAGACAAGTTTCAGTCTTCAAAAACGAAGAGAAAGACTTATAAAATTAACAAGACTGCAACAACCCTACACCAGGTTAACTGATTTAAATACTGCTGATCAAATCACGTAATGTCTTTCATTGTGTCCTTATTTTATTACAAGCTTGTCCAAGTTGCCCAATGGGCTGATCACCCGTTGGCTTGTCACACCGATTACGGAAACAACGGCAGATGGATCTATTTGTTGTTGCCCTAAAGACGCCGCTAGGCGTGATGGGAAACTGCAACAGAGAAAATCAATCTGCTGTTGCCCTTAAGACGCCACAAGGCGTGATGGCCTCTGACTGCTTGGTCGGTCTTTGGCTAAGGACGGAAGAAGAAGAAGTTGTCCAAGTTATTTCCATACTTGTTTCAGTTATTTCTTCTGTCGTATTTCACAGTGCTTGCCCAGTACAAAGATCCTCACTGTATCGGTGGCAGAGATGTGATAGTTCATCTGTTTGAGTGGAAATGGAGCGACATAGCCACAGAGTGTGAGACATTCCTCGGACCTTATGGATTTTGCGCTGTACAGGTGAGCATGTCGAAAGAGTGCAGAAGTACGTTTCAGTCAATAACTTTTTTTGTATGTATTTATGGAAATGTATCATCGACAGTACCTGCTTCTATACTACAAGGTCTTTTATATTTGGGGATGCGCCCTAGTATAACCGACTTGCGTCTAGGTTGAACGGCGCACGCCATGACAACATGAGACAAAACGCCTATTTATAAAAATCATTGACAATTAGGAAAATAAACAGAGACGTGTTTTTTTTAAGAAAAATATTTAAAAACCAATAGACAGCAACAAATTCTAATAATGATGTCCTCAAACAGGCAAGAGCCAGAAACTCTGCCTTCATCAGGGAGCAAAAGAATTAATGAAATATGGTGTAGTCATACCAAACTTGAAATACTGCAGCCAAATACAGACATCGAATTGTTTTTTTTTTAAAGTGAGGAGCTAAGGGAGATACGTGAAACTGACAGTAAGTATAACACAAGTAGATAAAAGCAGTTTTGTTGTAATAACAAGGACAACAAAGTGTACAAAAAGGTTTTCATGAAGGGACAGGAATCAATAAAACAGTAAAAATAGTTTACGAACTAAACCAAATCATACTCACAAACGGGATCAATTAACCACTCTTCATTACCTATTTCTATTAATTTTACCATTGCTATACAGCTGTACTGAACGCGTCTTCATATTTAAAAAGAAAGAGAAGGAAAGACTAATTACAAATCTTTACACAATCACCTCTTCATTATTTTAAGAACTTGACCTGAGCTGTAAATGTAGCAGGTCTTTCACTAGATCGTTATGTCAAGACATCATTGACATTAATATCTGAATACCAAATTAAAAATTGGACAGACAGACCTAAGTCCGTGTACGTAAGACAAGCAAAACATCTCCCTGAAGACTGTCGGCTCCACAAGAGGACCAATTTAACAGCATGGCCTTAAACAACACCTTTGAGGGAGAAACTGTATGGTGAAGAGAAAGACTTAAGACAAACTTCCAAGTTTATGAGAGGAATAGATGTGGTTATATGATAGCGACCGTCGACGAAGTTCAAGAAAACGCACAAAGAAATGTTCGAATCATTAGTTTTCCCGGTTAGCCTGCTATTACTTACTTAGTCGTTCCCTTTCTACCGTGAGGTGTAGAGGTTTGGAAGAGAGCGCGCCAGACTATCCTATCGGCTGTCTTCCTCCTGGCCTGGTTCCATTCTAGTCCCCGGTCCTTCAAAGATTATCTAATGTTGTCCTCCCAGCGGACTCTGGGTCGTCCTGGGGGTCTGGATCCCTGGCTCTTTGTTTCACATGCTTGTCGTGGTAGCCGATCTTCTCCCGTTCTGCAGACATGGCCAAACCATCTTAGTTGGGACTGTTCTTCTTGGGTCTGCAGGGGGTGGGATTTTAGGCCATGGTTTCGGACCATGTCTCTTCTTGTTACTTCAACCACGTTCCTCAGATACCTCATTTCTGAAGTTTGGATCTGGCTTTTGTGGGTTGTAGTCATTGCCAATGACTCGCATCCATATGTCAAGACTGGGACATAGGTGGAGCGGTATACAGCCATCTTCGTTTTCTTATCAACCTCTTTCTTGCTGAGGAATCCTCGATTTATGGCATGAAAAAGTCTCCCAGCCGCTGCTTTTCGAGTGGCCAACTCTTCTTTGATGCCTCCCTTTTGGTCTATAATAGCTCCGAGATATTTAAAGTGGTCGACCTGCTCCAGGACCTGTTCTCCCAACTTAATCTGATGTTTTCTTTCTTCTCGTGATATCACCATGGATTTTGTTTTAGAGCTGCTTATGACCACCCTTCTCTTATTCAGCTCTTCCTTCCAGACTTGCAGGTTGGATTGGAGATGTGCCTCTGATTTAGCAATCAGGGCAACATCATCAGCAAATGCCAGCTTTGAAATACAGACCTGTCTCATCTTCCAGTACCCCACTGAATAATTTATTGTTCTCTCCTTACATGCCTTGATGACATCCTCCATGACGAGTATGAACACGAATCATACATTGATCAAGAACACCCGGTCCCGCATGACGCAATGAATAGAATTCCACTCGCTGCTCCCCCCCCCCCCCCCCCCCCCCCCCCCCCCCAAAAAAAAAAAAAAAAAAAAAATCTACGTCACCCTCGGAACCACACATAGAACCATTCACATCAACGCCTTTGTGTGCACCAAACAGTTTTCAAATACCAGACTCTATATAGTGCGCAAAAAGGGTCATACATATACCAAAGATGAGGAAAAATACGATGGGCGTTCAGAAAGTAATGCACCACATCGTTTTTCTCAGCTAATAATGAAGATAGAAGCATGAAATGTTGCACACTTCAAATATGGTATGTGCCAATTGTGTGCACCAAATTGCACTACAACCGGCCAAATAATGTGGCTGCCCTAACCGTTGAAATGGAGCGTGTTAGCAACTTGTGTTATAAGCAGCGAATTGTGATAGAATTTCTCGTTGCAGAGAAGGAAACTGTTGTGAACATTCACAAGCGTCTATGTGATGTGTATGGAAGTTTTGCAGTCGACAGGAGTACAGTCAGTCGCTGGGTTCAGAGAATCAAAGAATCAGGAAGTGGAGATACGGAGCTGCTTGATCGGCCGCGCTGTGGACGTCCTGCCACAGCCACCAACGCAGAAATGTTGAAATGCGCTGAGGGCATTATTCTTACTGATAGGCGAATCACTACTCAACAATTGGCCTTACAGCTGTCAGTCAGCATTGGTAGTGCAAATGCAGTTATAAAAACTCTCGGATTTTCTAAGGTTTGCGTAAGATGGGTTCCTCGAAGTCTCACAAATGACCACCGATTGCAAAGGAAAGCAATTTCTTCTGAATTGTTGGAGCATTTCAATGCTGATGGAGAGAACTTTTTGGCTAATATCGTTACAGGTGACGAAACCTGGGCACATCATTTTGAACCTGAGACAAAAAGACAGTCAATGTAGTGGCATCATCCGCAATCACCACGAAGAAAGAAATTCACGACAATTCCTTCAGCTGGAAAGGTCATGATCACTGTCTTTTGGGACATTGGAGGTGTGATTCTTGTGGACCTTATGCCAAGAGGAGAGACAATCAATTCGCAAGCTTACATTAAGACATTGAAAAAACTCAATCAACGTTTTCGCAGAGTTCTGCCGCTCAAGAATCCAGCAGACCTGCTTCTCCTTCACGACAATGCGCGACCTCACTGTGGTAAAGTGGGATGTTATAAATATTATAGGGGACTTAGTGTACTGACTGAGATCAGCTGTGAAGGTATCTGTATCTAATAAGTGTGGTGTATTACAGATGACCTTACTTGCTACCACATTTATACCTCAGTCAGAATTATTCTGGAATATTGTGATGACTACGTTAAATGTCTATGGTTATGAAAATGATGAAGTGTAAGTCACAACAACAACAGACAGATGTTGTTGTTGTTGTTGTTATTGATCCAGCGGCACTTGGACTCTCGCCCTTCGGCCCATCAACAGACAGATAAACAATTTATTTTATTCCACAACACTTTACAACACTGTGACACTCACACACATATAACACTCTATAAAACTATCTTAAATGAGTCAAGTGTAAGGTTTCAAATATATATGTAATAATTCCTTTCAATAATGGATATCCTGATTCAACTACACAGTGAACCAGGAATCACAATCAAATGTAATTACAAGTAGTATGTACACAGTTTATAAATATAATCTTTGTATTGACATATTTGATTATTCTTATCCTATGTGTGTAAGTTGTGAAGTAGTAATATGAGGTAATACTGGTTTTGTTTTTCAAGCTAGATTGCTGTTTGTCATCATGACTTCAAGTGTTTGATTATCGTGGAAATAGTATTTGGAAAAGTTCACAGTTCCTGTCGTTTGAAAAAATTTATTGCCCCTCTGTGTTTAATATAATGTCAATTTTAGGGGGGGGGGGCACATAATGTTGAGCTCCTCTGGCCACAGAATCTTATCTTTCGTGATGGCGGCAGGAAAAGACTCCTCTGCTCGATTGCTTCACTGTGTTCTGGAGACCCCTCACTGGTCGCTATCTGGACCAAGGAGTATGCTGTCAGCCTCTGGATTCAGCAAAACTCAGACCAGGTGCTGCTTCAATAACTTAGGACAACGGTCCCACAATTCATGGAAATAATTAACAAATACGTTGACTGGCGATGAATATGGCACAAATTCCGATCTGCCTCTGTCCCAGGCTTTTATTTAGAAAAATATGCACTGGTTCTCAACGCACTGTTTCTTAGTAAGTTTATTTCAAAATGTGGCACTGAACAGACGCTCCTCATTGACTATATCAGCGGGTCTAACCAATCGGGCCATGTTTACACAGCTTTTCAAAAATTTTTACCCTTCTCATGTTTCCCCTAACAACCAAAATTAGTATTTGTAGTCCGACTAATCGTGTTTAGCCTTACATATCATTCCCGCCAATCAAATAGGATTTAACATGGTGGCCTATTTCCCGTACAATGGTGGTTTCAAAACATGCCACTGTGAGATTCTGATTTGGTGTTGTCTGCCACCCTCACTATTTTCTTTTGGCTATAATTTGTTAAATATTAGACTAATTGCTTAGTACCTAACATATTCTTTGTCAGCAAGTCCTAATGCACCCAAATATATAAGTTTTAAGGGAGCTAAGTGGCTGCGTTCAAAATATGTATTTTCTTCTAGGATAGTCGTGCTGTTACCACCTCCTCACTTCCAAACTTTAGGGTGTCTGCTGTACTGTCAGGCTTTCAAACGTAAACCAGTATAATGTCATGTTTCCTAATAAGCGTTTTTCAGGTTTTTAAACCTAACTCTCGTATGGGTAGTGTTTTTTATCACTGTCTATTTGAAAAAAGTTAGTGCTTCTGGCCTTACGCTTGGGGTGGCATTAATTGTATATCGCGAGACGCGTGTTAGTGTTGCATGCGTTCCTGCTTTCAGCCCTCCCTCTCTCTATCCTAAGTTCATCTTCTAGGATAGTCGTGCTGTTACCACCTCCTCACTTCCAAACTTTAGGGTGTCTGCTGTACTGTCAGGCTTTCAAACGTAAACCAGTATAATGTCATGTTTCCTAATAAGAATTTTACAGGTTTTTAAACCTAACTCTCGTATGGGTAGTGTTTTTTATCACTGTCGATTTGAAAAAAGTTAGTGCTTCTGGCCTTACGCTTGGGGGTGGCATTAATTATCGCGAGACGCGTGTTAGTGTTGCATGCGTTCCTGCTTTCAGCCCTCCCTCTCTTTATCCTAAGTTCATCTGTCTTTTCATCACGCAGTGTATAAAATAAAATTAATGGAAGTATTAATTTAGGTCATTACGCAGTGTGCCTAGCTCAAGGTTTTCTTAGAAATACAGTACACGGTTTATTGTAGAAAGCGTGTATTGATGCAGTAGGCTTTACTATCAACGTGAAAGCGTGAGAATATGCAGACGAAGCATAAAACAGGGGTTTTTATTGTTCAACTAGCATGACGTTCTATTAACACAGGCGTACGCTATTGGAAAGCACAGGTCTTTAACCATTTCTATTTCCTTTTATTGAATTTATGTGTTAGGCCTTACATTTACCTTTTTAATTTATATATGTGTATTTAGAATGTCTCACGACACTCACACAAGTCTGGCAGCACGGGAAGCAATCACCAAATTGGGTTGGACTGTACTACCTCATCCACCCTATAGTCCCGATTTGGCACCCTCTGATTTTCATCTATTTGGTACACTTAAAGATGCACTCCGTGGGACAAGGTTTGAAGATGATGAAGGAGTGATTCATGCAGCTAAGAAATGGCTACATGATCAAGACAAAATATGGTACGGGCTAGGAATACATGCACTTGTTTCGAACTGGCATAAAGCCATACAAATTGATGGGGATTGTGTTGAATAATACCGATGTTTACATGACATATCCATGTATATTGTATATACATTTCATGCTTTTTGAATAAACAGCTCCTGAGAAAAACGATGTGGTGCATTACTTTCTGAACGCCCTCGTAGATAAAACATTATTTTGAGAAAATGTTATTTATCAAATGCGTCTAAGGTTCGGTATTGAATTCACGTTGCCACTGTTCTAATTTGTACCATTACATTTGAGTATGCGAATTTTGGAAAGGCTTTTGACAGTACACTTAGAGACAGTTTATGGAAAATACTGAGGGCTTATGGAATTCCAAGCTGCATAGTGTCAATCATAAAAAGCCTCTATGCCAACTTTACGTGTAGCGTTGGGCAGAGCAACGTAACCTTTGAGGTGAAAACAGGAGTACAACAGGTATGCCCCTTATCAACCTCTCTATTTTTAACAGTCATAGACTGGGTGATGCGCCAGACAACAGGGGGCAGTCCAAGAGGAAGATGATGGACTACATTTTCTACATTGGAAGATCTGGAATATGCAGATGACATTGCACTACTAACACATTCACATCAACACATCCTGGAAAAAAGGATAGACTTAATAAGTATAGCCAGCAGGTGGGCTTGAACATCAATCTAAAGAAGACAGAGGGCATGACGCTCAATATGAGCAACCCTGAGCCCATATCAGTAAGGAATCAGCAACTGCAGCAGACAGACACATTCACATACACATCAAGTAAAGTATAGTAACACCAGACGGCGGAGCAAGCAAAGACATCAACAACAGAATGAACAAAGCATGAACTGCCTTTTTTAGTCTAAACAACATCTGGAAGTCCTCTCAGTACAGCACAACCACAAAATTAAAATTAAACAGAGCTGTGAGCTTTCTGTGCTTCTCTATGGTGTGGAATGCTGGAGAGTTATAGAGAAGGTAATGTCGAAATTGTCCTCTTTTCACACAACACGCCTAAGAAAAATTCTCAGAATCTTTTAGCCGAATACCATCACCAACCAAGGTCGACACTGTTAACTTGATGAACATCTATTATATTGGAATAATGTATCGACAATAAAGTTTGTATTATATCTGTCATTGGAGCAGTTACTTGATGATTTACTGTTGGCGTTACACCTACTAGACGTATGCTTGGATAATTTAATGAACATACCATTGAGAACGTTACACTAACCAACAAAAGCTTTGAATCAACTTTGCATGGGTCCAGGTGTTGCGTGGATAATGTGTCTCTATGTATTTTGTCGCTATGGATTTTCTATCTGTTGCAGTTTGGCTCTTTTTACTTTCAATTCCAGGAATGTTTTCAATCATTTTAGGGAAACGATTTTGTTTCCAAACTGGAAGCTTGTGTGCAGTGTAGATGGGTTTAACAGTGGATATTTCATCTATGGATACTGCTCTCATTTGTGATTTGGTTGATTCTACAAAATTACTTCGTTTGAGTCTTTGCCTTCTGAGAGCATTTATTCTATGGCACATTGGGTGGTCTGTTAGTCTTTTGAACTTTTCAGCCTGTTGCTGAGCCCTGCAGTCTCTTCTATCTGTCATTGGCTGGAGGCAAGTAATCTTTTCGAGTTCTTTTATAGGTGTTGACTTCATGCCTCCCGTTATAATTCTCATTGCTTGATTTTGGAGTCTGCTAATTTTATCGAAGTTTGTCTTAGCTGCTGTTGCCTGTCGTAGATTTTTTGATAGGAGAATTAAGACTTGGGTTGGTCCCTTCTGAATAGGTTAGAATAGGTGATAGACACAGTGAGAGTTAGAAATACAAAATAGATTTCCACGAGTGAGGTGGTGGAATAGTGATAGAGGCTGTCTCTGAGAGCGGAAAATCTTCTCTCTCTCTCACCTATCTTCTACGACAGATCTAAAGTAGTCAGACAGTCTAACACATATACATTAAATATATATATATATCCACTCACGTGCATGCACATTCAAGTAACGACAGGTAGACACACAGACGTGGGAAACTATAACAAATGATATATACATTTAGAACGAGCTGACCAACGCGCTGATTAATTTCAAGAGAAACTTTAATTATCATTTAAAATTTCTTCACAACACATAGAAATGACATCAAAGCATATACAAATAGTCATAAAATCAATAGAAATGCTACAAAAATGATAGACCCACAGTAAGATCCTTCCCCTCGATGGTTAGCCCACAGTCCCGTTAAAAAAAGAAACAAAAAAAGTGATAGCCCAAAGAGTCACAGATACATAGGGTTTGAGTCTAAGATGGGTTTTATTTTTCTCGTAAATGTATGAACAGAGTTGGATAATCTGATTTAGCCTAAGAAAAAAAAAACTCTAACATTTGCAACAAATTCTGCAGATTAAAAAAACTTAAGACAGCAGATGGGGCCAAAAATACACCGGTAAACTAACACTCAGACCTGCGTACACTCTTATTCATTCAGCCATGGCCATGTTCTCACAGTTATACTTACAGCTTTGCTCGCTGCCTCTGGGAACATAATAAATTCTAGGACCTTCACACAGACCCGTAAATGCAGTATCGACCAAGAAATCCCCAGTTCCAAACGACGTACTGAACTCTCTGTCTCAGGGAACGATTCCTTGGGTGTTCTTATTTTTCGGATGTCTGTTAAGTCACATAAAATTTGTCCAGGCACGAAAGTTAGCAGAGCACAATGTCATTAGCTTTGGTTTCTAGAATTTAAGGAATGTCAGATCGGTGTCTACTTTCAGGAAGGTACTATATTTGGTCACCACAATACTAGTAAAACCAACGGGCTGATCACCCGTTTGCCAGTCACTTTGATTACGGAAACAACAGCAAACGGATTGATTTGTCGTTGCCCTAAAGACGCCATTAGGCGTGATGGGAACAACGGCAAAGAAAATCTATTCGCTGTTGCCCTTAAGACGCCACTAGGCGTAATGGCCACTGACTGCTTTGCCGGTCGTTGGCTAAGGACGGAAGAAGAAGAAGAAGAATACTAGTAAAAACTCTGTCGGAATGTTACTGATATTTGCTTGCCACAACGGGCTGAACTGTACTGAAGAGTTATTCTGGAAGAATTAATTCTGGCGCGAAGGCCTCTTACTTCATTTAACTGTTAAAGTTCAGGTAATGAAAGTGATTAGTTTCTTCACAAATAATGTTCACGTACTAGAACGCTGGCAAAGTTGGGTACCACAGTTTCACTATAAAAAAAAAGGAAAGAACACATATCAAATAATTTACAATATGTACCCAATATAACTTACGTTTTTAAACTGCAAGCGTACCGCTTGACTTATCATTTAAATTTCCCGTAAAGTAAGTTATATTTAAAAAAAAAATCATCAATCCTCATGAATTTAGGAACACGTGCGTGTTCCGTCAACATCTCATGAGGCTTCTAGCATTTATAAGTTAGTTTAGAAAAATATGATCTCGTCTGATTACTTAGCAGTAAAATTAACTTCATTATAGCTACATTATTGTTTAATGCTAGAAATTATAATTTATTCTGCTTTCCACTGAAACACGTCACTAGAAAATAATACAGACTATATAAATTAAGCACTCTGTTCAAAAGAAACTAGTTAAAATGAAATGAGCGATTTAACGCTTTAAACACTTTCCAAAATACTAGATATCTATTATAATAATCTCACCACAGCACTACGGTAACACCACGACTAGGATAATTCACTAGATAGGTAGTTAGAAGCTCGTCACAAATCTGACGAGAACTATGAAATTCGCTATACAAGCTTCATTTGCTAGCACGCGTGTTCCGTCTACTGAAGATGTTGAAGACTGAAATGAAATCAGATTTCAGCTCCTGGGTGGATATTTGAAAACAGGGGCAAACAATCCCTTATTTTCTCAAACTCCGAAATCATCTCCCCTTTTACGTGTAAAACACCTACGTCAGCTTAACGCGTGTCGTAACTGTCATCAGTGACCGAGAGCGCGCGTGAGTTGCAACTCTCAGACAGTCCGTCTCCAGTGCGGAGCGATTTTCCACGCTTCGCCGGAGCTATTTTGACGAAACGCTCGCGGTTTACTGAAAAATGCAGACACTCCGTCTGCCTGCCATGTCCGATGGAGTGAATTATCACACTACAGGCCCAGAACTCAGCCGAAAAAAACACTGTCCCCGGGGAAACTGCAGACAGCTGTCGGCTCCCCGGTCTGACATAATGCATTATACCACTTCTCGTCTGACTGACATCTATGTAATAGAATGCTAGTGCGATTCTCAGTTTTGAGAAAAGAAACAGGTAAAGTTTGCGAATTAGGAAGGAAATATATTTCGCAAACGAATGATGCGAAAAATACCGAAAAAAGGTAAAGACAGATAATAAATTAAAGGGATCCGGGTGAGAGAATAGGAAGAAGATCTAGGCAATTTAATGATCATAAGACCTACGTGACATTGCCCATGCTGCCATGCCATATTCAAGAACTGGCCTCACTCGCCCTGTGTACAACGTCTTAAGCACTTTCTCATCTGCACCCCAAGTTGTTCCAGCAAGTTTTTTTCATAATTGCCATTCTTTGTCTTGCTCTCATTCGATTTCTGTCAACCTGTTTTTTCCAAGTCAGACGGCGATCAAAAATAATGCCTAGGTAGTTCGGATTTTCATTTAATTGAAGATTTACTCCGTTCAGTATAAGTTTGAAGCTCTGAGGTCTAGTTGTTAGGGAAAATACAGTGTACGTTGTTTTCTCTTCATTAATCTTCATGAGCCATGTTTTGGCCCACTCTTCCAGTGATGTTAGTGCGTGCTGCATCAGAATTTTTGCAGTAGTGATACGTTCTTCAGAGATCCACAACGCTAAGTCATCTGCAAAGGAAGCCTTGTGTGCGATTTGTTGAATATTGTCATACACAGATGGATCAGCAACAAATGCAACAGAAAATGGAGGTAGGGGTGTTTTTCTGACCTTAAGCACTAGTGCAGAAAAAAGGCTGACAGTGGCGACAGGAAGATTCTCCAGCAACTTCAGAGCAGAGGCAGAGGAATTGAAAACTGCAGCAGAGGTTATATTGACAGAAGAAAGTGCAGAGAGACAAGTTGCTTTCTTTACTGATGCACAGTCAGTAATTGCATCGTTGAAAAGCCAAAATAATACAGACCTGGATGATCTCAGAATAGTTCTCCACAAACTTTGTCAACGATTCAAAAGTGTTGTGATCCAATGGATCCCATCTCATTGTAACATCGCCGGCAATGAAGAGTCTGACAGAATGGCAAAAGAAGGTTCACATCTACCTCAGCCTGATGCAAGCATAACTTTTGAGGAGGCTAAGAGTTTTATCAGAATCAGTTACAGAAACAAATGGAATGTAGAACATCCAGGGCACACACAGAATGATGCTTACTACCAGCTTCACAGAAGAGAACAAGTGGTAATCTTCAGACTCCGCACTGGCCACAACAGATTGAGATACCATCTATTCAACAAGCTAAAGATAGGAACTACCGATCAGTGTAACTGTGGCACTGATAAAATGACTGCTGAACATCTGCTTCAAAGTTGCCCCTTATATGTGGTACAGAGAAAGCGCATATGGCCGACGCCAGCTCCTTTCGTGGAAAAGCTTTACGGGATTCAAATAGCCTCAAACGACTACTGCTTTCTTTGAGAACATTCAAGTGGACGTCTGAGAGTGTACGAAGAAGAAGAAGAAGAATCAACTTTAAATAATTCAATAAGGCCTGTTGGTACAATTTACAATTTAATATGTACAAGATTTTCTTTTGTACTTCTTGAAAAATTTTCTTTGAACGCAAAATGATTCCACAATAATAAATAAATAAATAAATAAATAAATAAATAAATAAATAAATAAATATATATATATATATATATATATATATATATATATATATATATATATATATATATATATATATATATATATATATATATATATATCTATATATATATCTATATATATATATATATATATATATATATATATATATATATATATATATATATATATATATATATATATATATATATATATATATATATATATATATATAACCACATATGCAGTTATTTAAAAATGCCATCCTTTCTTCTGTAACCTTGTTCTTAGGTAGACTGTCTTTACTTTGTGCTAGTAGGACTGTTCATTGTTGTTATTTATATAGTCATACTGACTATTAATTATTCTTATAAGTCTTTCTTTAATTATGTGGTGGATTTTGATGTTATGAATTGTTGTTATGTATTAGTATTATAATAAATGAGATTAGCTATGAAGGTCCCTGAATTTACTCAAAAGTATTGTGAACTTTTCAGGGTGCCTTTCCGCTACCACCCCCTTTATCTCATTCTAAATGTATCTATATTAGTATATTAAATGACTTCGTGTTGTGTCTAGGGTTATGAATGTAGAGTGTGAAGCACAATAATTAACAAACATACAAACAAATAGTTTATTATTCACAACAGCTCACAGTACTACCACGATAACATACAAACGACACTTTAAAAGGCTATCTTATTTAAGACTGTGGTTGAATTTTGTGTAAATAAGATTTTTACAGTTTTATTATCCTGATTCAAATTTATTTGTAATCAGGACAGACAATTTTAAAGTAAAATCACAATAATCAATTACATCAGTCAAATAGCACAATAAATCCTTTGTCCATATATATATATATATATATATATATATATATGTATATATATATATATATATATATATATATATATATAATTATTAATCGAATATATTTATGTAGTGTTCTCCTACTTTAAGGTAATACTGGTGGTAATACTAGGTTGTTGTTTTAATCATGTCCTTCTGGAATTGTTTGTTTCTATTTTGTCACTTGTGGAACTATTAAATATTTGTCCCAGTTTTATTCCCTGTTATTAGATCGTTCTTTTAAAGTTCTGTAGTTTGAGCTTTCAGGTGCCGAACGAGAACTTAACTGGGCAGTAGAATGTATGTTGAACCTTTCCTCTGCTTGCTTGACAATCTGTTCCCTGTTTGATAGGCAATGGCCACTAGCATGGGCTCGCAGTAACAGGCAGAGTCCTGAATCATTCTGTTTTCAAGCCTTTGGTACCACATTAACGTCAGTACCCAGGACCTCTGAAATGTGAAGGTATGCATCCTTCGTAATATCTAGCATACACTAATAGTCCACAGTTAAGGACAGGTACATTACAAACAAACAAAAGGATCATATCCTTATACAAACCTATGTCACCATTTTCTTTTGATGTGACAATGTACACCAGTATTCCTTTCCCAAATAGTTACAACGCCACTGCAATTCCAGCTGTAATCTCTTCCATAGAATAGGATAGGTGTTATGCTCCTTTATGACAATCATACCTTTTCTTGTAGTTTTACACCTTTCTGGCAGTCTATCACATGGTGGATCAATCTTTAGGCTTTGCCTCATGTTCGCTATAGACCCACTCATGTCTAGACATATATTATTATTTCACATTCAATTTTTATATAAAATACAGGTTAATAAATGTCAAGCTTACCACAATTTTCAATGAAATATACACAGAGACGATGACTGACACAGTTTCGATCTGTCGTATTGCCCAGGCTGCTTATAACTTGTATTTTAAAGCACAGCCTGCTCTCATCTATCACTGTTTAAAATTTTCTTAGAAATGGCGTCCCCTCTAACGCTTATTCTGACAATATCTTTTTAGTTAGCCAATCATTCTTAATTTTACAGTGTAAACAGTCTTTTCAAAAATATCATTCAAACGTTTCCTACGTTACTTAGGCTATTTATGTTTATTCAAAGGTCAGCCAATAATATTTAGTGTCCCTTCAATTGCCACCCAGTCAGATTCACTGTACTATCCTAGCCTATCTGTCACCTATTTTTTTCCCAAAATATGCGATCCAATCTAAGCAGATATGACTTGACCTGACAGTATCTCTGATCTCTATGTATTGTTTTATCAATATTTAATTAGTTAAGGGACTATTTTTATAACTAATAACATATTCTTGGTCAGCAAGTCTTCAGGTACACGAATATACAATTTTTAAGGGGCTATGTGGTTTGGTTCAAAATTCAATCTTTTTTTCGATGTTAGTTGTTTATTTTTAAACTACCTTTCGTTCATTCTTTTTCCATGTAATATCAAGCTGAATACGAGAGCTTAGGTCATTCATAATAAGAGCTTAACATGTTTACATGACCGAGGTGTCCACAATTCTAACTTTTTTCATTGTATTTGGGGAAACCCCTAAGGCAAAGCGTGCTGCTGTGCTAGAGTTGGCTTTTACTTTAAAATCAATGCGAAACGAATTAGCATTTCATCTATCCTTGCCCCTCCTCGTTCCACAATGCATTTTAAGCACAATTTCTTAGAACTAGAAAAAGTGGTTGTTTATGTCAAGGACGAATTTGAACAATTTGGGGTACCGTTTTGTTCGGCTATTCGTTAGCAAATAATAATCTGAAGGCGTAGGCGATACCAACCGTTTCAGCAGAAAATTCTTTTGTACTTTTTTTTCTTTTGCCTTTATGCCCTATACTGATATATATTAATTTAGATATTGTATTTAGAAATTCACTACAAATTACACAAGATTATCAATATACTAATCTGGTTTTTTTTGTTTTGTTGTTGTGGTAAAGTTTGTTCAACTGAACAGTTAGCCAATTTGAGGCTACTTAACTGAAATTGTTCCTCTGGAGGCTTTCACAACAGTGTCCTGGATAGAGTAATTCAACTGATATTCTTCCAGAACTGAAGGTGGTTCTGTTGATGTCCCTCTGTGACTTCATAGAGCGCCGACAATAGCAATCTCCTCCAACTGAGTATGGCTGTTAAGTCATATTTTAATTAAGGGGAGTTAAGTGTTTAAGACTCGTATGTGCGGGTCGGATTTTTGTACACACACTTTTTGAACACAGCTCTTTTTACTAGCTGTTAGTTTGCTTTTTAAAAATAGGATAAAGAAACTGTCGAACGTTCTATGAATTAGTTTTGGGGAGAAAGGCGGATGAATTCTGCTCACATCTCAAGCTGCGAGTTTGCGCTTGAATGAATTTGGTACTGAGCTGTTTTAAGCAGCGTATTTTTCGTGACAGTATTTGACTGGCAGAGCTTGAAAATGGACGCTTTACCATTTTTGCTAGAGTGTTCCAGCATATATTCTTTTTTATGTGAAAGGAATATTTGATAATTGTAGAATGGAACTTGTTATTCAAAGCCACGGATCTCGTTGGCTTGTTAATACATTGTATTCATATTGATTCAAAGTCATGGACTATTGAGAACTGGAATGATATTTTTGCTGTACTATTATGAGATGAAATATGTGCTGCTATGTCCTGCAGCCTATTCACCTATTTGCTGATTCATGTTTCCTGATGGATATTTTTGTACTTAATGCCCATGATTTGCTGTGGTGGTTTATGCAACCGTTGTTATGAATTTACTTACATGTGTCTTCATGAGTATGTTGTGAATTGTCTTGCTATGATGTCTACGTGACCGTCTCGTCAATAAACTGTATAACGTTGCAAGGTCTTACAACATTTCCTGACTTCTACGTTGCTGTTGTTGTTGTTTTGATGAGTTGATGGGTGGAGATCGGGCACTGAGCATCTGATCATTGTTGCCTTTTCTCGTTTCATCTTGGTCTACCCTGTTCAACCTGAAAGTTGGTTATAATTGGGGTATTTAGTGTCATTTAATTTACTAATTTTGTTTTCAATTTAAATAACTTGCCTTTTGCAGTTGCTGGTTTTTATTTATATTAGTATTTGTCAATTTTATTTTCTCTTTTGTATTGTTTCTAGATAACTGTTGTCCTTTACACTTGGTTTTAATTTGTATTAGTATTTGTTCCTTTTGAGTTGTTGTCCCTTTTTTTTTTAATACCTTGTCTTTCCTTGTCCTATGAGTAGTTATTTTTTGTTAATGCTTAGTTAGTTTCTTGCTGCTTAATTTCTATTTAGTTGGATGATTTTCCTGAAGTTCTAACCTTATATTTTTTCCTTTGTTTTATGTATATATCTTTTAAGTATTGATTGGGCATCTCTTGGGGCATCTATACTTAAAACCTTATCACCTGTTAAGTCTATATTGTGATTTCTGTAGTAAGTTTTTAATTCAAGCCTTTGTTGTTCATACTTTTTACAGTGGATCAGGTAGTGGTCTATGTCATTCTCTTCCTGACATTCTTGGCAGTGTGGTTCTTCTACCATGAAGTATGCTGCACCGAGTCGGAGACGCCACAGTTTTTTGTTCGATGGTATCTTTAATTCTTCTCTGACCTGGCATGTCCTCGTTGGTTCTTTCAGCAGTTTGAACGCGTGTCTGCCTTTTCTACTTTCCTTCCATGTTGTCTTCCATTCCTCGTTTATAGTTTCCTTCACTTGGCTCTTGATCTCTGACCTCCCCAGTCCTGCTTTTATATTGTTTTTTTACTTGTTCTTCCCTTCTTGGCGTTCTGGTCTGCCAACTCGTTGCCAGCTATACCTATGTGTGCTGGAACCCACACTAGCCTCACAATACATCCTCTGTTCTCTAGTGATGTATTAATTGCTAGAATTTCTTCCTTTATGTCTGGCCGGCTACATTTACCTGGGTGTTCTAGTGCTTGTAGTGATGATAGTGAGTCTGTAAATATCGTAACAGCTTCTGGTGGGTTATCTTCGATTATTTCTAGACTTTTAAGAATTGCTACCATCTCTGCAGTAAAAATCGATGCCCCTTCCGTTACACTGTAGCTCTTTTTTATTCCCCATTGTGGTATTACAACTCCGGCACCTAGTTGCCCACTATCACCCTTGGATCCATCAGTGTAGACGGCCAGACTTTGTTTAGTTAGTTGCTCTATGAACTTTCTACTTATCATTTTGGCTTCCTTATCTTCTATGTTTTGTTTGATCTTTTCAGTAAGTGAGTAGTCTATGATTGGTGTTTTTAGTTCCCATGGTGGTATTTTGCTTCTGTATTTATTACTATTTTCAATTGTGTTTGATAGTTCTTTGAAATGCATTAGGTCTTCTATAGTTCTCCACCCTGTTGGATATCTATCTTTATTTAAGGGGACGTCCCATACACTTGGTTGGTTTTTGACAAATGCTTTATGTGCTGGGTGGGTCACTTCTTGTGCTACTTTACTCCAATAATTTAATCTCAGTTCTTTCCGTCTTAGACCAAGGGGAGGTATGCCGAGAGCTACTTCTAGAGCTTCTACTGGTGTCGATATAAATGCACCTGTAATGGTTCTCATGGCTGCATTTTGAATCCTGTCCAGTTTTGCTTTGTTAGAAGCTGCAGCTGAGTCATAGACTATGCTGGCATAATCCAGTTTCCCCCTGATGAAGGATTTGTAGAACATAAGCATTATTTTATTGCTGGCCCCCCATCCATTACCTTTTACAATCCTTAGTATATTTAGGGGTCCCCTACAGCTTTCTACCAAATTGTCTATATGTTTAATATAATTTAGTTGTTTATCTAAAGTTATGCCCAGAAATCTTGTTGTTGAGGAGGTACATATTTTCTGTCCTTTAATGGTTATATTGATTTTGTTATTTTTTTTTTAAATTTCCTTTGCTGAAAATCATACCTACTGTTTTGTTTACATTAATTTGGAAGCCCCAACTTTTCATCCACTCTGAAACTTTGTCTATTTGATTTTGAAGTTTTTTGTAAACATGGTCCAAGTTTTTTCCAGATCGCCAAATGGCACAGTCATCTGCAAATTGTGATACTACATTCTTTATGTCATTAAATTCATCTGCTAAATCATTTACAGCTATAGTGAAAATTGAAGGAGAAATCACTGATCCTTGAGGAATCCCATTTCTGTTGTTCATATATTTCTGACCTATCATTATTCACCTGTACAGCAAAGTACCTGTCCTGTAAAAAGTTTTCTAGATACCTATAGGTTTTACCAGTAATGCCAATCTTTTTCATTTTGTAAAGAGCTCCATCTCGCCAGCATTCATCATATGCCCTGGCTACATCTAGAAAGACTGCCACTGTTTTCTCTTTCCTCTTGAACCCTAGCTTTACATCATGTTCTAATCTTACAAGCTGGTCTACTGTACTTCTGTCTGCTCTAAACCCTGACTGGTTTGGGCTATATAACTGGTTTTTTTCTAGGTAGAATTTAACTCTTTTATTCACAACAGTTTCCAGTATTTTACCTAGTTGTGATGTTAAGGAGATAGGCCTATATGAACTTACACATCATGGGCTTCCTTATTGGGTTTTAGAATGGGTACTATCATAGCTACTTTCCATGCTTTTGGTATCTTTCCTAAGTTCCAGATTTTGTTATAAAGTGAAGTTATTATGTTTATAGTTCTTTTGGGTACTTTCTTAAGGATTTCATAACTAAGTATATCTTGCCCTGAGGCAGTATTAGATTTATCTTTTATTGCATTAGTTACTTCTTCCTCTGTTATATCAGCATCTAAATAGTTTGTTTCATCTATCTGGTCTGGTATTTCTTTTAAAAACTGTATCCTAAGTCTTTCTCTTCTCTCATTTTCTTCCTGTCCAAGGCTACTTTTTGCACTGACTTTATAGAAATACTCGGCAAGGGCATTAGCTTTTTCTTTATCTGTTTCTGCTCTCTTTGGTAGTTTGATTGTTGGCATTATTGTTTTCTTATTGTTCCCTTTGATTGCCTTAAGCTTTTTCCATACTTCTCTAATTTGAGTGCTAGGTTTAAGTGACTGACAAAACTCCTTCCAGTTAGTTTCTTTGGCTTTGAATATTATTCTGTTAGATTCATTCCTAATAAGTTTATACTTATCATTTTTTTCTTCTGTTCTGTTATTTCTATATTTTTGTAAGGCCCTTTTTCTTCTCTCATGAATTTCTGCACAGCTTTTATTCCACCAGGCAACTGGTTCTTTATTCCATTGAGTTTCTCTTTTCTTATTAATGTTATTTATTGATTTAAGGTGTTGTGGCATATTTTTATTTGGTATATACTTTATTGCTATTTTCAGAATTTCATTGGTCAGTGTTTCTGCCCACAAGTCAGTATCATCTGATTCCATGTCTTTATATTCCATCCCCTCCAGCTCTGATTGGAAAGCTTCCCAGTTTGCTTTTTTTATAGTTGAAGGTAGGTTTCTCTGGTTCTGGGTTTGGAATGACATTTTCATGCATGGTTATTACAATGGGCAGATGATCTGAGTTTGTGTCTTGTAACACTTCCCAATTTACATTCGCTAGGTTGTTAGTTGCTATACTTATGTCTATTGCTGAGTCTGCCCTATTAGCTTGTGGATTAATTCTTGTTGCAGATCCATCATTTAGTATTAGTAGTTCATTGTTTTTCTATGAAGTCAAGTAGGCATTTTCCTGCATTATCTGCATGTTGTCCACCCCAAGCACAATGATGGGAATTAAAATCGCCTACTATGATTGTTTTGGGGCCTAGTCTGGTACTTATGGCTAGTATTTCTTCATCTTTAATTGTGCCATCTTTAGCATATACATTTAGAATTGTTAGATTGTTTGGTTCAGCTGCTATAGTAGCCTGGATACCTTCTATATTGGTTGTATTAAATACTTCCCAGTCTATGATTTTAAATTTTTCGCTAACTAAGACTGCGACACCTCCTCCTCTACCTTCTTTCCTATCGTGTCTAAGTATCTTAAAGCCCTTACAACTATATCTATTATTTGGGTTTAAATGGGTCTCTTGAAGAGCATATATATCAGTAGTTAATCCAGTCTCTGATAGTAGGGGTGCAAAATTTTTTTTAATACCCCTACAATTCCACTGGATAATTCTAAATCTTTCTAAATTGAATTTTAACATCATCTAGTTTACCTTTTATTTTGGTTAGCTATCAAATTTGCTCTTATTCTGCATTTCCTGTACTTGTGGACCCACTATCCATCAAGTTGTCAAGAAAATCCTTATTTAAACTTGTCATTATTTCCCTAACTTCTTCCGCTAAGTGTGGTAAAAGTCCCTCAAATCGTTTTTTTTGATAGTTTCTATGATAGTTTCTTCTAGGTTGCTTTTGTTCTTTTTGACCACTTTCCTATTTTCATCCAATGCTACATTCCCTTCTCTTCCTATGTTAATCTCCTGTTTTTCACTTTCCATTCTTTTTAGTATTATTTCACTTTCTTCTTTTTGTTCAGACAGTTTGACTAGTATCATTTCATTTTCTTTTTTTAGTACAGTCAGTTTAGCTATATCCTGGGAAATTTGGTGCTGTATGGCTTTCACTTCTTGAAGCACTGCCTCTGCACTTTTCAGTGCACTTGTGTCGTTCGAGGATGTAGTTGAATCATCTGACTGTTTTTTTGGTACTATTTTATTATTTTCTAACTTGTTCTTACTTTCTTTTACCCTCTGTGTTTTAAGCATTTTGACATCTTCTTGCACACTCTTAATTATTTTTATAACTTTAGTGCTCGTATAGGTATCGTTTTCCTTTAATTCTTTAATGACAGTTTTAAAAGGGGTTTGGGTTGTTATAGCTTCCTTCAGTGCTTTTTTGGTCTGCTGATAAACTGGGCAGCCCTGGAATCTGGCGCTATGGCTTCCTTTGCAATTAATGCATTTTCTGTTTGCATTATCCTTTTTATAGTCAGTATCTGACTTTGCCTTTTCGCATTGCGTGAAAGGGTGTGCCCCCGCACAAAACCTACATACTGCCTTCCCCCTGCAAGGTGGCGCCCATGACCAAACTTCATGCAGTTGGAGCACTGCAACACTGGGGGAATGAAGGCTTCTGTGTTTTTTTGTGTTTTCCCAAATAGTACCGTCTTGGGGGGTTCCCTACCTTCTGTTGTTATCACTACCACTGGGGTAACGATACTCCCTTTCACCATTATTCTGTCCACGTGTACCAGCTTTATGTCTGGGTTATGTTTTGCGAGGATGTTCATAACTTCCTCGCTTGAAAGGGTAGTGTTTATCCCTTTTAACACACATCTACTGGTCACTTTTGCTAGCTCTATCTTTACTTCTATGTCGTGTGCAAGAGTCACTGTTTTTGCTTCTACTTTGAGTTCCTCTAACATCTCTTTTATTCTGTCACTCTGATTTGGGATAATTATTATGCCAAAATGGGTTTTTGAAATTTTGGCTATCGCCTTTTTGCCTAACACAGGATCAAGGATGTTTATAATTTTGTCTTCATCTAATGCCTTGATCTTGACAGCCTCACCAGCTACTTGCGTTATCTTTAAACGACATATGTTTACTACATCTGTATTTTTGGGATCTGCCTGGGCTGCTAGATGTCTTGAGTCTTTTTTGGTACTTTCATTGCTGTGGTGTGAGTGACTTATCATAGACACACTTAAAGAACCTATACACATTTGCGTATGTTATATTTCCATAGTCACACACCTGTCGGCCATCCGTAAGCCCGACTTATGCTGATCGCCATTTATCATCGAAAGTAATAATAACATTTATCTTATTGATGACCCCATCAGCATCTTCCATCAAATAAACCTTTAACAATGGCCCTTCAGAGGTATTATACTTTTCAGCACAGGATGGAACCTTAAGTGTAGCAATTAACCACCGTAGGATCCTTCACTGTCTCCCTATCCAGTAGGAGGTGATATGAGACAGTTTCAGACAATGTGCAGTTAGTTGCAGAAGACATAATAAATCACTAATAACACACTTAGTTCCTTAATAGCACAATCTTCACTAAATTCTTTGTTACACTCTGTCCATGATTCACTTCTATACAGTTAGTAAGCCTTATGGAAAAACACTATGTAATACCTTAATCAATGCAGTAATTCAATTACTTTCATTCGTTTCTTCGTTCCCAGTGTGTAGTCCCTTCCATCAAGAAATAATTCTTTAAAAACTTTTCTAAAACTACTAACACACTTTCCTGTTTCATTCGCTTTCATTTTCATTTTATTTGATTAAACATAGGCTTGGATTCCTTCCAATAATTACAGTGATTCGAAACACAATAATCCACATTCTAAGGCACATTCTGATTAATTAATACAGTATATATATATATGTAAATACATTCTCGCTTACCCTCAATAATATACAGATGAGCTCACAATGGTCATACAGTCTGCCCACAGCTGCAGATGGCAATGGAAGCTTGACAATAACTGCTGCTCTAGTCTGCAAGTTTAAATTTTGCGCGAGTGTGTCCTAGACTTCCGTACGTTCCTCCTTATGTAGGTCACAGGCGTACCCACCAGAAGGCAATGACGTCAAAGCATTTTAGCTTCCTCAAAACCGTGTAATTTTAGACAATGTGTTCATGTATGGACTGTCCAAAATAATTCTAATTTGCTTATTTCCCAATGGATTTCCTCCATCTTGGTCTTATTGCAATTCTATGATTATTCTTTATCTATTTCAATGACTATCTTTTTCCTAGCATTGTGCGACATTTCACAGGAGCAGCCTAAACAGTGGTTTTCACTACTAGGTTCATGTAACGCTGCATCCAACTCAGAATTACTTCGGCATTATACCACTCCTAGCGAAAGTCTAGTCATCTACTTACAGATAAGGATCCTTAATATTGAATTGTGTACATCATCCCTGAGGTACTCCGTCCTTAAGCACACACTGCCTGTCCACACTTTCCTTGGTTACACAGATTTGCAGTCCACCATATTGAATGCCTAACATATTGTAAACATTTCGTAAATGAGATGCTTTCCCATTGGCTGACCTATGTCCCGAATTTGTGTACGGTGTCTCGTTTTCGAATGAGGCCAAGAAATGATTCAGAAATTTCATCACAGGGATGCAGTAAGTCAAGAACAAAGATGAACAAGTCAGTGAACAAATAAGGGATGTAGTAAGTCAAGAACAAAGATAAACAAGACAGTGAACCAATATGGCATTTATGTAACTCAAAAACAGAGATTAACAAGACAGTGTTCCAATATGTCATTTATGTAACTCAAAAACAGAGATTAACAAGACAGTGTACCAATATGGGATGCATTAAGTCAAAAACAGAGATGAACAAGACAGTGAACCAATAGGGTGTTTATGTAACTCAAAAACAGAGGAGATGAACAAGACAGTGTACCAATATGGCAAGCACGTAAGTCAAAAGCAGAGATGAACAAGATGGTGTACCAATATGACATGCAAGGAAGTCAAAAACGGAGATGAAAAAGACAGTGTACCAATATGGGATGCAATAAGTCAAGAACAGAGATGAACAAGATAGTGTACCAATATGGGATGCATGTAAGTCAAGAACAGAGATGAACAAGATAGTGTACCAATATGGGATGCATGTAACTCAAGAACAGAGATGAACAAGACAGTGTACCAATATAGCATGCACGTAAGTCAAAAACAGACTTCATAAACAGTGTCAGATACTGGAAGTTCTAGATACAGGATTGCATGCTCTCCAATCAATACAGAACTTTAAGAAGACGATCACATGAATTCCCACCAGAGAAAAGTGCCATTAGTTTTTTCCATTGGTCATTTCAGTAGTAGATTTGTAGATGAATGAACAATGCCGCAAATGTTCAGTACAGTTTCGTTCTCGTATCTCTCTAGACTTCCCCAGCCAACGAGAATCGAGTGATCACAAATCCCAACAGACCATGGTGGGAGCGTTACCAGCCAGTCAGCTACAAACTAATGACCAGAAGCGGCGACGAAAACAGCTTCAAGGACATGGTAAAAAGGTGTAATGCAGCAGGAGTTAGGTAAGTCTGATGCATGTCTACAAATAGAAAAGAAAAAAACATAGGCGAGCACAAAGGTTCACCTTTTCCCAACATTATTTTTAGATTAGCTTTGCGACTTAAGTTGAAAATATTTCTAACCCCGTTCGGATTTTATCCTGTGGACGCCTCTAGAGAATGACACAGCTTTTCTTCGTGGTGGAGACATTAGATTTACGGTATTATTAGCATTTTCTTTTTTCTCTACTTTTGTATGTAGGTCTTTCTCGTTAAGTTAAACAAACTAAATTGCCTGACGCTCTACACTTTGAAATGTGCCCTCTCGCAGAATTTAGTATTACGAATGAGCCAACGAAAGAATGCATCAATTATTAAATAGGCTACCTAACTAGATGCAGAAGATAGATAAAATAAAATCGGAGGCTAAAAAAATTTGAGCCACATGAACTAAAAAAAAAATTATGAACACCTAAGTGTCTTAGATTCTCGAATCTCGTTGGACTAAACAGTAAAAATGATTGTATGAAAAGATTAATGCGTAAGTAGGTAAACAAGCAACATAATCAGTAGATGATTCCAACGTTCATAAATAACTGCTACAAGAATAAAAGACTACAAGTGAATGAATGTATCAGCCAAATAGTTAATTAATGGATGAATATGCTTTCTAACCAGAATGCTAAACGCTGTAGTGTTCCCTACACAACCACTTGTTGAATAAAATACAATCAGGTGAGTAAATGAATTGAGAAGCAAATGAACAGGAAAATGAAGTAAAAATTGAAGGACTGGCTGAATCGTGAGCGCGAAAGAAAGTGAAGTACTAAAATATTACATAAATATTCCTTAATCTTAAACTTTATCTTACGAACAGAATCTACGTTGATACCATCATAAATCACATGACTGAAGTAGGTGGTACAGGTTCCGGCACTGGTGGATCGACCTATGACGCCAACGGCCTCCTGTTCCCAGGAGTTCCCTTCGGCCCAACGGATTTCAATGATGGCAGTACTTGTCATACCAGCGATCTCAAGATCCACAATTACCAAAATGCAGAAGAAGCCAGGTACTTAATTATAGCAATCCTTCAATTCTAGGCAAGCACCCATTTGTGAAATTATGTAACTTTTTGGCTATTGAATTTGCTATTGTCCACGTTTCCGTGCCATACAATAGGATTGATGTGACATTTTAATTGAAGATTCTGATTTTTGTGTTGGACTTGATTTCTTTTGATCTTTATATATTTATCAAAATAGTGAAAGCTTAGATGGCCTTTTGTATCCTTGTATTGATATCGTTGTCCCACCAATGTTGTGTATATTGCTGCCAAGATATATTCATGATTCTACATCTGTCTATGTTTATTTTCTCTATTCAAGTGCAATCTTGTTATCGTTTCTCGCATCTATTCTCATTATATTTGTCTTTTCCTTGTGGATTTGCAGATCCACTTGCTGTAACTGTTATCATCTTATCAAGTACTTTTATTTTGTCCTGCATCTAATTACGATCATGGGACAGCCGAGCAAGATCGTCAACAAAATCTAGATGGCCAAGCTGTTTAGTAAGAGTCCTCTGAATTCTATTTCTGTCAGCTAACGTCGTTGCTGGCTTTCTCTGGGTTTCGTCATTACACCTTCCTTTGTCTTGAATGGCTGATAAAACTATTTTCTTTAGTTGACGAGCATATTACTGTTGAGGTTTTTGTGGTTCAAGGTTTCTACAGGATGTTATAACCGGCTTCATGCTTAGTTTCAGTGTATTAAAAATTTGTTCAAAATTTTCCCCACCAAAGTTGCAATCTTATTCATGTCGCATTTCCGAGTGGGGAAATAAATTGCCTGCTTGTTGAAACAGCGCGCATTTTGCTTCCATCCTCAATAAAGCCGGGTGTTTGATTCTGACAATTTCAGTCTATTGGCTTTTTCCTCACTTCTCCTCATGCCATTTTTGTCGCGTTGCTCCATAACTTTATAAAGAATACATCCAGATAAATGAGCTCAGGAGAATGAGTTCTGTCATGAGGATACAGAAGAAAATGCATATTATAATTATTTTCCGCCATGTTTTGGTGGGTCACTTACTCGTAGTTTATAAAAAAATGTGTTAATTTTATTATCTTTGTCCTTTTATACCATAACAGACATTACGGCACCTGAATTTTTTCTTATCAAGTCACGTGTAGTTTGTTACTTGCTAGTAATTATTATATCTAAACTGAACGTGCGCGAGATGGCATCACAGATTCACATATAATATAAATATGTATCTACAATTAGTAATTTTAGCGTGTTTTATTCACGACTGTTTAAAAAAAAAAATCCCACACGCACGCACATTTCGCACATCATTTGTGTTTTACTATGTACGGTAAGGTCTTATATTTTTTGTTCTTTTTTTTTTATGAACAGAAACTGTCGTTTGGTGGGGTTGTTAGATCTCAATGTAGGCAAAGATTACGTTCGCGGCAAAATTGCTGACTTCTTAAATCATCTAATCGACCTGGGCGTAGCCGGCTTCAGAATCGACGCTGCAAAGCATATGTGGCCTGATGACATCAAAGCTGTTCTTGGCAAAGTCAAGGTCAGTTCAATGGATTTTGCTCCTCTAATCAAAATGGTTGTCGATACAGTACGTTTGTCTTTTTTTCTTCATTGCTTTAAAAATGGGAAGGGGGGGTGGGGGTTGAGATTGGGCCACTGGGACAACAAACTGTGTGAATGAACAATATGCCTGATGCCCTCAAGACACCATTGGTGAAAATAAGTTATATTTGGGAGATGGTAATGTTAAGTTTTCAAAATTCATTCTTGCAATACGAATAGATGTTGATAAGCGGGAAAAAGAGAATTCTTTGAATAATTGTTAATTGTTAATCAGAATCGATCTCACTGCACTCTGGGCAAACCCATAGGTGCTCAGTCTCCCTCAGCAAATGTCGAAGAGAATGAATGATAATTGTACCTGGAGCACGCTGGTTGTACATTCGACGGATGCACCCTCTTCCACGTCCATCTCTGCTAGTCCCACGTTTGATGCCAAACTCCAACAGTCTCAGCCTTGTTGATTCATCCATTGCAGTGTCATTATCCAGCAGGCGATCATTAATTGCCTTTAGTATCTCTCCCTTACCCATGGCCAGTGTCCCCACTATGGGTGCAATGTAGGCCAGTCTGTCAGCTCTAACATTGCCACGTACACATGCATAACCAGGAATAACGTTCAATGCACCTTTATTGATGGAGGTGGCGTCATATCTTTATATATTTTATAAAATCTATTCTTTACACATTTTTTTCTCTCCATTTAAATTACCCCTCATCGCTCTTTCTTTGTCTACCCCACCCCCTCTAACTCATGAAAATAATTTTTTTTCCTTTGTTTGTACTCCTTACGAAGTATGGAACCACCACAACTGTTGGCCTTCATGCAGAAAGTATACACAAAAACACTTAATGTGTTCTCGCAGTGGTAGTTGTGACGTATAATGGAAATATAGCCTACAGTATCTGACAGTCTGTCGTGACCTCGTTAGCGTTTTATGATTTGCTAGCAAAACCCCGCATTTTTCTGCCTGTCATACTCACACAAGCTTATTCTTTATCCACGCCTCTTTTGTTTGAACATAAACAAACGAAGTTGTTTACCAACTGCCAGTCATAACAGGGAGCAAATCAGGTTTATTTATCAAGTTTCTCGCGCGAGCTGATCTGTCAATCATCGGATACCTGACAGATCACACGTGAAAAACACCGGACGTCTTTGAAGTAGACGCTCGGGAAAAAAATATTTCCCCGAATACCCTTTGAAGTTCGTACCCAGAGAGGGGAGTTAACTCTTTGATTTTCAGATACGGGCAAAATTTACGAGAACCCCTTTACACAGATTTAAGCTTTGATGGCGGTCGAACGCCTGAGACAAGCCGACGGTAAAACTTTCATCTGGGGGACTCATGATTCTGATTCTCTGCTACACACAATAGTGTGAAATGTAGCATGATCTATAGATCAGAGGACCATGATGATACATACATATATATATATATATATATATATATATATATATATATATATATATATATATATATATATATATATATATATATATATATATATATATATATATATATATATGTATATATATATATATATATATACATATATATATATATAAACTGTGTCTTCCTAAACCAGCTATCAGTCGTCACTCAGAATTTTTGGAATAGTCTAAGCATGCAGTAGCTAGAACCATTTCGCTAAATGTGTTAATAGCATTCGTGGGGATCTTTTCATGAGGATTTTCTGGTAATAGAAAATAGTGCTTCCGTGTTAAAGTGTTAAAGCTTTTACCATTATAATTCACTTAGAGTTCTAGCTGTTAAAACCAGTGAAATAAAATAACGCGTAGCTATTTTTTCTACCAGTTGTTCAGTTTTAATGTTAATTTTACCACCCGCTTTCTTACACAAGAGGAGACGTTTTAGTTGACTGAGTATATGCTAGGCGCGACGATAGTGACAGAATATAATTCACGTTATATTTCATTTTGTATATTTATAGTAAGTGACTATTATTTAATGCCGTACGATGACAAACAGTAGCCGACAATGTAATAGCTAATAACGTCAGGCGATATTTATGTAAGTGCGCGTATGGATAATTAAATAATAATTGACATGGTACGCTAATCGTTACAGCGCGAGCAAGGACGGGGAGGGTTGCACACCTTCATCCGACCTGTAATCTCAGCGTTGGCGACGTGCGATAGTTTAAACATAAAGGAAAACACATGTGCCGGTTAACTTTAATCAGGATTGACAGAGTGGATAAGAGATCGTCTTGCCCCCGTCCGTGTGCATAAATGTAGCTATATAGGATAGTCGCATTTTTCCATAATGTTTCTTTATTCTTAGCAGACTTGATCACAAGAGCGGCCAGCGGTCTTTTTCTTCATTTACTAATTGGTTAATGTTGTCTTTTTCTTGGCTCGTGCGTTCTCAAGTTCATTTGCGAACGGGACTGGCGAAAGAGACAAAGAAACATTTTAACGTGGTAAATTTAACCGGACTTATAAAACCCAGCATTATATTTTTTTCCAATTTTATCAGCCCACTGGTATTGTAAAGAACAATAACATTATCTGACGACTGACAGTCGTATTCAAGAGTATCAGCCAGAATTTACGCACTCACTACAGAGCCAGCCGATAGGATTTCAATTGTAACAGTTTTTTTTTAGCAACTAGATGTTTTCCCAATACTGGAAGTATTTTTCTCTGTTTACTGTGAACCCAAGATCTCGGTTCTACACTAACTATTCGAAGTGACATTTGTCCATCCAGGAATAAAACACCAAATTCGGCGTCCACCTTATTAATTCTATTTGTCGAGGGTGGACTGTGGGGCCAATTTGGAAGATAAAAACATTGGCAATTTTATATTCAGGATAATTGTATTTCCAAGGGATATCACCAAGAGTAGGTAATGAGTGATTGAGTGGTCACGTATGACAGAGAGAGTGAATATTTTTCTTTGTTACAGAAACTGTACCATCCTTGATTTTTGCTTAAAATTGTTTACTTTACTGGGTAGCATTTAGAAGGAACTTTGTTTTTCCCTACTGTCTATTCTGTATCATATTGCTAACCTTTGACCTTTGTGTTACTAACTTTTTGGGGGGTTCTTTCTCAAGAGTGGGAGGGCATATTTATTCTGTTATTTCCTATGTATGTAAATCTGATTTTATTTGATCTTTTTTAAGATATTTGGTGTTGTCAAGTTTAAAGATAATAAACAACAAAAGAAACTTAATTTTGTGTGTTGGTCAGACCCATACCCAATTAACCGTTGTTTTTCACGTTTGTGTGTCTTGTTGTCACATAGCTGTATGTGTGTGTAGTGAAACTTATATTTATATGTATGAGGAGGGCAAGGTTGTCTTGTACTAAATTATAGTCGTATAGATAGGCTGGACTAGAGACACTCATTCCAGAGACAGATCTTCTCCTTAAGCTATTCACTCGTGAAATCTACTTCTCACACCTTTATTTCTCACCTACTTATCACCATCCACTCTAACCAGACGGGACCATAAATAACTTCCATACCTATCGGTACGACAGTAGTGTATGTAACAGTCAGTTTATTTTTTTTTTACATGATGATGTTGCTAGCCCGGTAAATGGTAAATGTAAAGAATCCCGTTACACGCCCATTGAGGCTTATTGGGAATATGGTGTTAGGCCCATATTTTCTTGACCATCGGCACACTAGGGGTGATGTGGTCAGCATCACGCCTGCCGCCTTAACCTTCCCAGAGTTGCTCTGGTACCCAGTTGGGGGCTGGGTTGACCCAGGAGCCGTTTGCGGCCTAAAAAAATCCCACCTCATCTGGGAATCGAACCATAGACCACTGAGCTAGGAAGCCAGTGCACTAACCACTATGCTGCTAGCCAGTGCACAACACGAAATTAGCCGCCTATTGCGTCATGCCAGGTCACAGTCATGTCTATTTTTTGTTTCTTTAACTTTGCCTGCTTGAGGCCTATCACGAACTGCGCGGTGTGTCTTTATGCTAGGAACATCGTCATCATCATCGTCATCATCATCGTCATCATCATCATTAGCATTATATTTTCATCATCATCATTTCCCTTTTCGCCCCTTGTGAAGCATGCAGCCAGCTCTATAATCGACTCCCGTGCAGGAAACCTGCAGCAAGCAGTCACGTGCTATGGCAACTGTGGTATCTCTAGCGATGTGTTTGATATGATGAGATTGCCAACCCCATGCAGAACGTCTTATCAGTCGCCTATTACGACATGCCTGAGTGAGTAGTAGTACTATGTTGTTTTTACTCAGAGCCCCCCCCCCACCCCCCCACTCATGGGGCTCATCACGGCATAGCTGTTGCTTATTAAATAACTCAGTTATTGTTATTGTTGATCAGAATCGACACCATTGCACTCAGGCAAACCCACAGATGATCATTCTCCCACAGCAACTGTCGAAGAGTATAAAGCTATCTGTTCATGTAGCGCGCTGGTTGTGTAGATGGGCTGCTTTTTTAAGATGTTGTAAAGGGATGGGCTGCTTTTTTAAGATGTTGTAAAGGGATGGGCTGCATGTTTAAGATGTTGTAAAGGGATGGGCTGCTTTTTTAAGATGTTATAAAGGGATGGGCTGCTTTTTTAAGATGGTGTAAAGGGATGGGCTGCTTTTTTAAGATGTTGTGAAGGGATGGGCTGCTTTTTTAAGATGTTGTGAAGGGATGGGCTGCTTTTTTAAGATGTTGTAAAGGGATGGGCTGCATGTTTAAGATGTTGTAAAGGGATGGGCTGCTTTTTTAAGATGTTATAAAGGGATGGGCTGCTTTTTTAAGATGGTGTAAAGGGATGGGCTGCTTTTTTAAGATGTTGTGAAGGGATGGGCTGCTTTTTTAAGATGTTGTGAAGGGATGGGCTGCTTTTTTAAGATGTTGTGAAGGGATGGGCTGCTTTTTTAAAATGTTGTAAAGCGATGGGCTGCTTTTTTAAGATGTTGTGAAGGGATGGGCTGCTTTTTTAAGATGTTATAAAGGGATGGGCTGCTTTTTTAAGATGTTATAAAGGGATGGGCTGCTTTTTTAAGTTGTTGTGAAGGGATGGGCTGCTTTTTTAAGATGTTGTGAAGGGATGGGCTGCTTTTTTTAAGATGTTGTGAAGGGATGGGCTGCTTTTTTAAAATGTTGTAAAGCGATGGGCTGCTTTTTTAAGATGTTGTGAAGGGATGGGCTGCTTTTTTAAGATGTTATAAAGGGATGGGCTGCTTTTTTAAGATGTTATAAAGGGATGGGCTGCTTTTTTAAGATGTTGTGAAGGGATGGGCTGCTTTTTTAAGATGTTGTGAAGGGATGGGCTGCTTTTTTAAAATGTTGTAAAGCGATGGGCTGCTTTTTTAAGATGTTGTAAAGGGATGGGCTGGTTTTTTAATGATGTTGTAAAGGGGTACGAGACATCATTATACTCCATCTAAGTGAACTGTGCCATTGTATCTTTATTTTATTTTTTTTTCAAATAAAATCGATAGACGACATTTTTTCCTACCAGAGAAGTACATGATATTTTCCTCTCAGTTGTGGGACAGAAAAATGATAATATTAATTAAGTTTAAAACGTACTCTCACTGCCACAAATCTTCAAATAGTTTCTCAGAGACGCACAGAAACTGCATGGCGCACCTTTACCTTTAGCATGGCTTTGCGAAAAGATATGAAGGATATACAAACAAAAAGAACATCTAAACAAGTTTATGGAAAAGGGGAGTGGCGACACTGAAAGGAGCATTTGTCATTTAATGCAGAGATATTGATTTTTTTCTGTTTTACCTTTTTCTACAGGGTGCTTATGGCGGCCAACCCTTCGTTTACCAGGAAGTCGTTGATCTAGGGGGACAACCCATCAAGGGAGAGCAATATTTCGGGACTGGAAGGATCACTAATTTCAAGTATGGTCTGGAACTTGCCAGAGTTTTCAGGTTGGTATTTTGGAACCATTTATGGAGTATTTTTTTTAAAACTGTTTTTTTTCCATCTCATGGTGATCCCGGGGGTATCTGAGGAGATGAGCATCCGACTGGCAGAGTGGTTAGAGCGCTGGTCTCTTGTGGTAAAGGTGCCGGGTTAGATTCAAGATAAAGACACGCTCCAGTCTAAGCTGTTAATGGGTACTTGACTTTGAGTTAAGGAAGGAAAAGGCAGCGAGGAAGATAAAGACAAAAATAGCACTACTGCACCCGCAGCCTTTTCGTGGTAGAAGTCGACTAATATGCGATTGTGCATGGGGCTGGCAACCACATAATGTGAAGCTAATTGCTAACGGAACCACAGGTACTAGATTATTAGAATGCTTGGTGCAGGCGTACATCGTGGGATCTTTGGCCAGACACAGAAACTATAAGTACACGCAAGGCCGGCCTTAGTGATTGCTAGACCCGATTTGGACCACTCGGTTGGGATTGGGGGGGGGGGGGGGGGAGGAGGGGAGGGGGGGGGGAAATGGCCCCATGACATAAAATTACAGTTTTGTTGTAACACGTTTTATTGTCCAGGTATTCCCCCTGTGGTGAAACTTGTTGTGAACCCAGCATTGCACACTAAGCTTGAAGGAGTCACTTGAGCCACAATTCTTTGGTTTAGACTTGGTTGACTGTATGCAGGAGAATCTCACTGTGGAAGCAGTGATAGGCATGGGAAGCTGAGCTCTCTGCAGGACGTGACAATTCCTTGGGAGAGCCCTGAACCAGAGTATAGTATTTTAGCTCTGCACAGTTGGAGAGCCCCCATGGATGTCCGGGAATGCACAGTATGCCATGTACATCTTACTCCTCGCTTAGAACTAGATATGACGATTCTTTAAATGCAAGCCAAGCTGGAGAAACTGGAGCTCATACTTCAGTTCAGCACGTTTCGTAATGGCAGAAAAGCCACAAGAAAAGCCTAGATCTACAGTGTAGATAATACCAAGGAGTCTTCAACTTGATATTGGCTGCTAAAGAACGAGAAGCCAAGCAGCCCTGGTTAAACAAACAACAACAAAACAAAATATCAAAATGTAGTTAATAAATATAGAGTGTTGTTATTTTTTATTTGCAATACAGTGTAATAGTATATATTACCGAATATCTAATCTAAAACAACCTTTGATCATTATTTTAGGAAACCAGAGTAAAGTATTTTAGCTCTGCACAGTTGGATAGCCCCCATGGATGGCCGGGAATGCACAGTATGCCATGTACATCTTACTCCTCGCTTAGGACTAGATATGACGATCCTTTAAATGCAAGCCAAGCTGGAGAAACTGGAGCTCATACTTCAGCTCAGCACGCTTCGCAATGGCAGAAAAGCCACAAGAAAAACCAAGATCTACAGTGTAGATAATACCAAGGAGTCTTCAACTTGATATTGGCTGCTAAAGAGCAAGAAGCCAAGCAGCCCTGGTTAAACAAACAACAACAAAACAAAATATCAAAATGTAGTTAATAAATATAGAGTGTTGTTATTTTTTACTTGCAATACAGTGTAATAGCATATATTACCGAATATCTAATCTAACACAACCTTTGATCATTATTTTAGTTTAAATTAAGAATAGTGAGGCGTGTTCTTCGATGTCATGCAGTAAGTCACCCACTTTGTCAGGGTTAGAATTAAGATTATGGTCTAGGATTAGGTTTAGGATTTGTTAAACTAACTCTAACCCCATATTACTGAGTCTCTTAATTCTTTTTTTAAGGTCGTGTTGAACACACATCCTTCTGTTGTTCATTTCAACCTCCCCTCCCCTTTCTTTTTTTTCAAAGCTGGAGGTGGGAACCCTAGTCAGGGCCCTTGTGAGAACGGGGCCCAAGTAGCTCAAATCGGTTAAAGGCCTCTGAGTACACGGTTCTCACAAAGCATTTCGTAAATGGAGACTACAATTATATTTCTATGGGGGGCTTGTTACCTCCCGAAGTAACACAAATTGTTACATAAACCAACACAGCAAGAGCCCATGAAGTATTTTAGTTCAGGATTTTTGCACAGGGCCTAGTGGTGGTCTTTCTTCCTCTCAAGGGGCGAAAACATTCATTACTCGTATTACAATGTTGTGTCCACAGACGTGAGAACGCCTTAAAATACTTGTCCAACTGGGGTGTCGGCTGGGGCATGTGGGACGGCGGCAATGTCGTCAACTTCATCGACAACCATGACAACCAGAGAGTTCAGGGTAGTGGTGGCGGTGTTCTCACACACTGGGACCCCAAACCATACAAGGTGAGGTATTGTTGTGATTGTATGTTTAGTTGTATATGCGTACGTCTGAGTATTAATGTATTTTATGGCAAAGATTCTGATAAAACCCCTCATGTAAAAAAAATCTCATATTGATCTACTTGAAACGTATTCCACATAAATTCAGTAGGCTTTAACGATACTCCTTTGGTATGTTGTATCATATGATATCATTACATGCCTATGATTTTTATGAAGCTTAAGGATCATTATACAGTAGATGTGTAACGAAAATATTCGATGTAAAAACACCCACATTGAACTACTTAAGACGTCTTCCACACTTAGTGTAAATTCTAACGATTCTGCTATTTGGCATGTTGTATTTTATCATATCATGTCAGTGGGACCGAAGACGCACCAACAGTGATAAATGCAGTCAGCGACCCATAGCTTGACTGCTTGCGTCAGGGTCAGCGAACCAGAGCTGACCAAGACCCTACTCCACCTCCAAGTGGTGGTACTGGAAACAGGCTGCATCAATGCAGTCTAGCTGAGAGAGTAGGGATGGAACTGGGAAGGTTAACCCGGTCCCAAAAAATGCCGTGCTGAAGTCGGGTGTGTAGGCCGAAAGGCGCAATTATCGCAGCTTCGCTGTAAACGGACACAACGCAACCAACGTTCTTTTCAGGTCGAACGAGGAAGAAGAAAAAAATATCATGTCAGTACATGTCTGATAATACCCGAACGTTGTTATCTTATATATTTTAAAGCCACCTAATGATATGGTTCGAATGATATGTTAACGCCATTGTATGATTCAGTGATAAAGGCGTAAATGTGTTCTCCTTATATAGGCCACGCCCACCCAGGGCTATTTGTAAATATGTCACTACTGTTACTATGCCTAGAATGTTCAAAGTAGGTGTGTACTGGTACATTCATCCATCACAGTGACACACATAGAATTCATGTATCGTTGAACGATGAGTAACGTTTAAAGCACAGTTTATTTACGTTACAATACGGACGACGACACAGACGAAATACAGCATAAAGTACAAAACATCAAGTACAGGTATTCATGAAGCTCCACCACTCCACGGAGCTTAATCACAGCGCCTAGTGGCGCACACCTCATAGAAATACACATCCACCATGTTCCTTAAAGAACTGCGTTCACCGCAGTTGTACATATGGCCTCATACATATGGCCTAATCCAGAAAAAAACTGCTCACATCGCAGTACTATTAAATTCATCACAATAGCGGTGCACTTCTTATAGAAGATGCACATAACGATTTTCCTCAAAAGACTACGTCTCCCCTTCTCCACAAAGGCTGCTCCCCGGCAGTTGAATAATCATTGTCATTAGCGCTATCTCTTCTTAAGGCCTAATAATAAATAGTGGTGCACTTCCTATAGAAGATGCACATCCACAATATTCCTCAAAGGAAAGACTGCGCACACAGCAGTCTGCACTAATATAACCTGCACAATATATATGGCCTAATCTCCTTCACAAAACTGTCTATTGCCTACAAAGTAATCCCTCTACCTCTCAGACTCTTCATAGCGCCTAATTGTAGACTAGTGGTGCACTTCTCATAGAACGTGCCCAATAACAAAATCTCTCATAAGCTGCATCCACTGCAGTCATAAATATTATAGTACATACCATCTTCAACTAATCTAACACATGGAAGAATATTCAATATAGGAAGAATATTCAAATACAGGAAGAATATTCAAATACAGGAAGAATATTCAAATACAGGCCTGTGCAAAAAAGTCTCCACCAAGACACACATTGTGAATAACACTAAACATCTTCACCGAACACTGGTCGGGAACACACTTAGAAAAAACACCAGGGTTGACTTCACTCCGTCAACACCTAGGACCGACTGCTAGCGGTCACAAAAACTCCCGCCTAAACAGTCACGGGACTTCGCTGTTCACACAGCTCAGTCCCTTCCACGGACTAGCCGTGCGAACTATTTACAGTTCTACAATACCGAACAGCGCTCACGACGCTATCTGTACACTATGACTTCTTTCATATATTTATTTAAACAATTCACCGTTAATCAAGTCTACAAGCGATGTAACTCTTAATTTACTCTGTCCAACCCGTATACAAAGGATCACCTCCCTTTTTGACCTTAACATACTACCACCACCTCCGGAGAAAAAATGATTTATCATTTTTTTGACAAGAACTACATCAAAGAAAAATGAGGGGTCCGCTAAGCTCTAAAATACTCATACAAAATTTAGCTTATGTTAAGGTTATAATAATACATCGACAAAAAATATAAGCAAGTGTACAATAAAACAAATTATACACAATAATCTGCTAAGTACACTAAATAATCAGTTTCAAACAAAGTTAAGTATGATCACTGTAGAATAGACAAGATCAAGCAAAAGAAGCATGATCAACACTGAAAATCAGCAATGACATCAATATAATAACAAAGGTCAATAATACCTAATGGCAATAATTAAGCTAATCAATTCCTTACGTCAAACTAGATACAACCGACATAAATAGCTACCTTATACCAAACCATATAATCAACATAACAATTGTAAGGACGGAAGTATAAGAAGTGTAAGAAGTAAACGTATACAAATAGAATTAAGTGACACCTAGATGAAACATAGAAGCATCACGAAAGTATAAACCGCTACTGAATAAATCCAAGAGAAAATATGGAATGAAACAAAGAACAATCCGTAAAGGAAGAAAGGAATACAAGAAATGAATGTATAGAAAAGAGGCAATACTACATTCTAATAACTATCTAAACAAACAATGTATTGTAAAGAAATACAATCATGACATAAAATCGTACAATAACGAGACAAAGTATATATGTAAATATACCATAACACAAAAGCAAGCTATAGTAAATAACGCATAATAAATGATTTAGCCAAGTTACAAAACTTATACATAACTAAAATGGATTATCACAGATATCACACACAAAAAAAGTGCGATATGTAAAACAAAATATCACAATCTCAAAAAAAAAAAAAAAAAATTATTAATATATTTTCTTGTTTTTTATTTTTTTTAATCTGGACATATCGACATATATATTATTACTCATAATTAAACACTGAGCACACACAAATACAACACTTTCAAAAAGAAAACAAATACATTGTTCCAAAATTACAATACAAAAAAGTTTCTTAAAGCTAAGTTAAATAAAAATAGTATTTTAAATTTTTACAAGTTTCAACCTGTAATTAATAAATCAAAAGTGAAATGAGCTTTTAACAAAATGTGAGACATAAAAAAAATATTCCCATCTCTAAGTAGACACAAATAAACACCTATAAAAAACCACACTATTAACATCATACCAACTTGCAAATATAAACATAACATTATTTCTCATGAACAAGTGTTTAAGTCAGACTACTGAATTCTTCAAACAAATAATAGTATCTGCTATCTCTGACAATTCTACATGTTATAATTTAGTTCCAAAATAACATTTCACAACACAACAATTACTTCATATAACCTCTGTAGAAGGTAATATATTAACTAAACATGGAGTCAGATACGAAAAAGAAAAACAAATTTAGTAACCAAAAAACTCTCTGAAAGCGAGTAACGCATATTACTAGCTAATGAGTTTGTGCTTAGGGCTGGCAATCTCATCATGTACAAAATTATCCTAATAATTACTGCTGCAAAATCATATCAATGTTTTGATGTATCAAACTTCACAACAAATCACATATTGTCAAACATAATATGGTCTAAGTGGAATAGTTTTCTGACAAATGTATGTAAATACCAAAAATCCATAATTCCATCAACAATAAAAATAACAATCAAAGACAAGTCACTACAAAACGATATGTTACAATTCATTACACTCATAATACATACAATGTTTATCAACATCACAATCATGTAAACAATACCGTGGTGTTGAAATAGTGTACAAATATAAACATACTCAATATCTAATACATCATCATACAATGCACCATCTATACAATAGACTAATACATTATCCTAAAAAAAAAATTAAGTATAAGAAACACTGTAACAATCTTGAATCAATTCCTAAAGAAAAAAAAATAAATCGGTCAGAACTCCGGTTTCGTTGATGGTATGCCATAAACCGCACGGGATGACATCAGATAATACTGGGTCAACATGTTGGCTGGGTTACACTTGATTGGGCACACGGTCGAAAGGTAACAAACATTTCTGTCACAGCTAAAGAAAACCAGGCACGCTGACCTTTATCGCATAGCTGCTACTGTTTGAAAAATACAAATGAAAATCTCCACTTTAATCAACAGTAAGATTATAAGAAAACGGATAGGTTAACTAGACAATTACCTAAGCCGTGGTTATGAAAACATCTGGTTTCTATATGATGTCATCAATTCTTCCTTCATCACACAGTATACAACCCAGGAGGCTTGGGTCAACCTGACCGAAAATGACGGTCAACACAGCAGAGCTGAAATAAAGTTACACTCACAACAACGAGATACTGTCTCGTAATCCAAAAACATAACAGCAGTATTACTTGAGACATCAATAGTTACTGTTACTTTATTTACTACCAATGACTTTGGGATTTTGTTGTGCACAATGTGTAGTAACATTTAGAGAGTTATTATCTCTATTGCTATTCCCCTTATTATTCCATTTGTTCTGCCTAGAACTGCAGTTAGCATTGTTATGCTTAACATCTCTCCTATGATAGAAATATCTGGTAAATGAATCTTGTTGACTCCTAGAACAATTACTATCAGATTGGTAATCTTTAATGTAATTATTGCTATCATAATTTCTCAACTTTTCAGAATCAAAACTTTGAATTCTGTTAGACTGTCTCTGGTTTCTTGGAGAGGAAAAACTACCATTTGAAGGATTCCCTTGGTACTTTCCAACAATATGGTTATCTCTTTTACCTGAACTGTTTTTATTCTTTTCTGTGGTAATATGCTTAGTCGCAGTATCACACTGCCTATACTTCGTATGACAAGCAGTGGAACTGATCGAATCCTTATGGTTACTAACATAATGTGTGTTATCTTTATTACCAGAACTGGATGTTAGACATGAAGTATCTTTGCTGGTCTGACGCCAAGAGTCAGTAATCTTAGACGCAGCGTCTTTCGTACGTGGGAAATTGTATTTGCCACGCAGCGATTTACGTTCATCATGTTTGATTTTCGTCTGAGCAAAGAGTGTATAGGGCTGACTCTTTGCTTGTTTCACTCGTTGATAAACATCATTCTGTCTACCATTGTCAACATTGACAGTAGACAACCCCTTGATGCCTAAAATAACATCCACTAAACCATCCACTCTTCTCCTAAGTTCAGTAATTTCAGCAATATTAAGAGAAATCTCTTGGTTTAGTTTTTTATTTAAGTTATCACATGTCATAACTTTACATCTCTCTTCTGTAAGTAACTACTCAATTTTAACCATTTTCTTTTTCTGCACCATTAACTCTTCCAACCTCTGCTTATCATCCTTTTCCTTATTTGCCTTCAACTTTGTTAAGTTCATCTGAAGTTCCTCAGTGTCACTATCATGGCTATCTACAAGCTCATGACTCTTCTCGGGAGATACTAAATACTTTTCTTTAAGTCGGACTAACAATCACATTGTCACTCAATAACTCAGTAAGTGTTTCATTACATAAGTCTTCACATTTCTTGGCTTGAACTTTCAATTTCTCGTGTATTTGTTTCTTTTCTTGAACTACTTGAGTGAGATTTCTAACTACGTCCTGCTTATCCTTTATCTGGACTTCCAAGTCCTTGACTTTACTGCATTCAGAGTCTAATGATGTTTTCACACTAGAAAGCTCCAAGTTTGATTTATGCAAATCACTTGTGAGTTTAGACACTGTTTCTTGTAGTTTATTCTTTTCCACTATATCCTGCAAAACAAAACTCTCTTTCCTGACGCGCACTCTGTTTGATTACTTTTATTCGCTCCTTCTCTTCTAACTCCTTTTTGTTATCATCCTGCATGTTATTGCAGATTATATTGTGCAAAACCTCATGCATAATATTGTGTCTAGCCTCAGTATAATTGCACACAAACGGACGCAGGTATTCTAACACATCCGCCAAATCTCTAGCCATCAATTGAGGACCTGACGAAAAGTCATCGTTAGCAAAAACCGACAAGGCTTCTACCACATTAAACAAAAAAACCATCCAGCACGTATTTCTGAAGTGCTGGGCCTTGTAATTTATCACAATATTTACTTTCTTCATATAAATAATTCAACACCGGCGTCATATCGTCTGTAGCCATATCAGAATCCATGTTAATTCAATCACTGAGTGATTATAATTATTACAAGTTTATGTCAATATGTGGTATAAACTTTTGAATCAAGATAAAGTAAGGCAGTATCGTGTCGCATGAGCAACAATCAATTATGCACTGAGTCTCATAATACAACTCTATCGACATGGCGGACTCAATAGAACAAATAATAATAAGCGGAAGGCTTGACAACATCCTACAGAGACACAGTTTTCACACAAAAAACCACTTATCTTGTAAATAGAAAACAGTTCCGTTCTTTTTCTGCTATCCCTGATGGACATCAAATGACACAGAAAAGCAGACTCCCATGTTGAAAGGCGCTGGCATAAGCCCTGGACTCGTCGTCAACTGTCACTTCTGGTAATTGACGAAGTATGAAACAGGAAACTTGAATGCTGCAAATAAGTCATAGGAAGCATGTATACATTAGACACATCACCGTGTCACCGATTACCGGTCACGAGCGACACCAAACTGTCTGTAAGCAATGCAGGTGTCAATAAGGCTTGAAATGTTTTACCGATGATTCATTTAGGCTGGAAATTAGTACCTTTGTCATAGATGAATGTCATAATCATCTGTTCCTAACTTGACACTAGTCCACTCATTGATACTGTCATATGTAGACTGGCCCGTAGGCATAGAAGACGAACAACACAGTTAAAGCTGAACTGGGTTCTAAATCGAAGCCCCGCCCACACAGGGCTAACTACTGTTACAGATGAGAGAACTTGTTAGTGCATACGCCACACACAGGGCACACTAATAAACAGGTCAAGGTCTGGTAGAAACCATATTACCACGTGAAATCATGGGCCTTACGCCCGAAATGTTGGCACACTACTGATAATGCTGTTCATTAACAAATGACTGTTAGTTTATATCAGTTTGCCAGCTGATATTCCTGAGTCTATTTTATATGTATGTATACGCCCACACAGAGCTATAATAAATGAATAGGTGAACGTTACGTTCTGCATATTATGCCTGAACACAGCATCCTTGTGATCATATCCTTTCAACGCAAATGTTGCGGGTGTCAAATCCAACTTTACTGAAAACCACCACTGATAATACCCGAACTACTGATAATAACGGAACAGTTGTTTCTTATATATGTTTTTAAGCCACCTAATGATATGGTTCGAATGATATGTTAACGCCATTGTATGATTCAGTGATAAAGGCGTAAATGTGTTCTCCTTATATAGGCCACGCCCACCCAGGGCTATTTGTAAATATGTCACTACTGTTACTATGCCTAGAATGTTCAAAGTAGGTGTGTACTGGTACATTCATCCATCACAGTGACACACATAGAATTCATGTATCGTTGAACGATGAGTAACGTTTAAAGCACAGTTTATTTACATTACAATACGGACGACGACACAGACGAAATACAGCATAAAGTACAAAACATCAAGTACAGGTATTCATGAAGCTCCACCACTCCACGGAGCTTAATCACAGCGCCTAGTGGCGCACACCTCATAGAAATACACATCCACCATGTTCCTTAAAGAACTGCGTTCACCGCAGTTGTACATATGGCCTCATACATATGGCCTAATCCAGAAAAAAAACTGCTCACATCGCAGTACTATTAAATTCATCACAATAGCGGTGCACTTCTTATAGAAGATGCACATAACGATTTTCCTCAAAAGACTACGTCTCCCCTTCTCCACAAAGGCTGCTCCCCGGCAGTTGAATAATCATTGTCATCAGCGCTATCTCTTCTTAAGGCCTAATAATAAATAGTGGTGCACTTCCTATAGAAGATGCACATCCACAATATTCCTCAAAGGAAAGACTGCGCACACAGCAGTCTGCAGTAATATAACCTGCACAATATATATGGCCTAATCTCCTTCACAAAACTGTCTATTGCCTACAAAGTAATCCCTCTACCTCTCAGACTCTTCATAGCGCCTAATTGTAGACTAGTGGTGCACTTCTCATAGAACGTGCCCAATAACAAAATCTCTCATAAGCTGCATCTACTGCAGTCATAAATATTATAGTACATACCATCTTCAACTAATCTAACACATGGAAGAATATTCAATATAGCAAGTATATTCAAATACAGGAAGAATATTCAAATACAGGAAGAATATTCAAATACAGGCCTGTGCAAAAAAGTCTCCACCGAGACACACATTGTGAAAAACACTAAACATCTTCACCGAACACTGGTCGGGAACACACTTAGAAAAAACACCAGGGTTGACTTCACTCCGTCAACACCTAGGACCGACTGCTAGCGGTCACAAAAACTCCCGCCTAAACAGTCACGGGACTTCGCTGTTCACACAGCTCAGTCCCTTCCACGGACTAGCCGTGCGAACTATTTACAGTTCTACAATATCGAACAGCGCTCACGACGCTATCTGTACACTATGACTTCTTTCATATATTTATTTAAACAATTCACCGTTAATCAAGTCTACAAGCGATGTAACTCTTAATTTACTCTGTCCAACCCGTAAACAAAGGATCACGTCCCTTTTTGACCTTAACAATGTCAATGTATTTTATGGAGAATAAAGATTATGATATGCAAGGTCGGCTCTTGTGCGGGGCAATTGGTGCGGCTGCACAGGGCGCCGTTTCCTGGGGGGAGGGGGGGGGCGCCGAAATAAATTTAAAAAAGTAATAAACACATTAAATTTTCAACAGAACAAGAAAAAAGAAGCAGAAAATTTCACCTTAAATAACTATTTCCTTATATGAAAGTTATTGTTTTCAATCATGTTAATATTATTCCTTTTTTCAAAAGCAGCAGACTGAGCACCCATCTGTAATTCGACATTAATAAAGAAACAATTACCTGCAATAAGATTTTAATAAACATAAGTGTATTATGTGTGAAATTGTACAGTGAATATCACTTGCGCAAATTACAATGTAATCAATAGCATGAAATTGAGTCTCGCAAGAGTGCATATGCTACTGTACGGGATTGGTGGTAGGACTTCGCACCACTTAAAAAAATCTCTAGGGCCGGCTCTGTATGTATGTATGCATGTATGTATTATGAATGTATGTATTATGCATGTATGTATTATGTATTGTACTGTAGTGTACACATGTATTTATGATTGTGACTATGTATGGATAAACCTATGTTTACATTTTATTTTCACTTATATGCACTTCCCTTTGTTTTACACACGTCTGCACTCGTGTACGCACAGGTGAATGTAAATATGTAAGCATGTATGTATGCGTTTTATTATGTATGTATAGAAAAACACTCTATGTCAAAAAGAAAACCAAAAAACAACACCCACATTGAACTATTTGAGCCATTTCTACACTTTTGTAAATTCTAATGATTCGCCTATATGGTCTGTTGTATCTGAGTATATCATCAGTGGCGTATTCTCTATGTGTGCTGTGCGTGCTGCGCACACCTATGCCCGAAGGAAAATTAAAATTTAATGTATTATTCTATAAAATATTTCTCTTATAATGTTCTGCTTTCGGACCGCACGCATCAGGATAACGGATTTTCCCGCATAGAATCTTCGAGTATATCTAGTTTCAGTTTCCCAGACGCGTATTATAGTGCATTTTTTTGGTTGGTAGCAATCGCCCGAAGTTTCTCGTGTAATTCCGTCACTATGCGTGCTGCACCTTTCGGTTTTACGTTTGAAGACTGGTTTGTGTGGATCTGGGTCATGGCCAGATACGTCAATACAATACGAACATGCGTGCGGTGGTCTTGCAGCTTTCGAGTTGTAAAAATTCGGCTGTGTCCGTCCAGTGTTTTTTGTGATTAATTTTTGTTAGTTGCCGGGAATGCAGATTATTACAGTGACAGTGAGTTTCAAGTTGTAAGTTAATTATTATTTCGGAGATAATTGACACATACCCCTAATAAATATCGTTGCGTAATTGAATATAGTTGGTTTTTAAATTAAGAGGGGAAGAAGTTAAATAGTAGGCGTACATATTCATTTTAAGTAGCAGCACGCCTAGCTCGCATTACCAAGATACGCCACTGTATATCATGCCAGTATATGTCAATGTATTTTATAGAGAATAAAGATTCTGATATGTATGAAAGCGTGTAAGTATGTAAACATAAACTAAACCAGTTTACTGTGTGAATATTTAAGTTCTAGTAGTATCTGTGACGAATATTTCGCCAAAATTTTCATAGATGAGGTAAAGTTTAAAATGGACGTAATTACAAAAAAAACCCTCCCTCGGCCATTACTGTTAGCTAATGTGCCAGTGAGACGGACTCTGGTAATAAAAGATATTACAGTTACTGCACACAAATTATCACAAAAGTACACAATTTTTGCTTAACGTTCTGATGTCTGCAGATGTTTTCCTTGATTTTCTGCATCTGCAATGAAGATGTTCTACTCGTTTTCACTCGTTCGTTCGTTCGATAGCAACTTTCCAAACTCTCATTTTCAACACTTCGCTATTGTTTTTGTAACAGTTGATCAGAATGGACATTATTTTACTCCGGGCAAACCCACTGGTGCCCAATCTCCGTCAACTCATAGTTTGACTGCTTGCGTCAGGGTCAGCGAACCAGAGCTGACCAAGACGCTACTCCACCTCCAAGTGGTGGTCCTGGAAACAGGCTGCATTACTGCAGTCCGGCCGAGTAGGGATCGAAGACGGAAGGCAAATCCGGTTCCAAAAAACGCGGAAGGATTTGCCGGGCCGAAAGGCGCAAATATCGCAGCTGCGCTGTAAACGGCGACACAACGCAACCAACGTCCTTTTCAGGACGAACGATGAAGAAGAAGAAGAAGAAGGGTATACATGCAAATTGTTCATGTAGCATGCGTCGATCCTTGCTAGTCTTACGTTTGATGCCTATTTCCAGCAAGCTTAGCCTTGTTGAGTCATCGATTGCAGTGCCATTCTCTAATACAGTGGTATTCAACCTGGAGAAGACATCTAAGGGGCTACGTGAAAAAAAAATCTGCCAATGAACTGTCGGAGGGTTTTCTTATTTTTCATTATTTTAAGTAAATTACTTTGAGTACTGGAAACTTTTTTGAAAAGATAACCTGTTGAGGCAAGAGAAATTTTATTTTGTTATTTTATTTCTCCATCTTATTTCTCTGTTATTTTATTTTGAAGCAATTGTTCGGTTGTTTACTCTGATCGCCTCTTAATCCTGTCTTACTCCCTCCCTGCTTCTAACTCCCTGCTTTTTGTAATAAACGTGTAGCGTGGTGCGTGTGAGAGCGGTACGGCGAGAGTCAAGTTAAAGGCTTGTAGCGATGCAGTAGCTTCGCAAGATTATTTGGCACAGCAGCCGCAAGAGGCGCCACTAGTTTTTGTAATATATTGTGTTGTGTCATATTAATTTCTCAATGTCCACATATGCGTAAATTACTTTATTTAAGATTAATTTTGATTAGTATATTCATTAATGTGTTTCGTTGATTGTAGTGAACATTAGCAATTAGTTTTGAAACAATCCGCGTCGTAGCGTACGCTAAGGTGCTGTTTGATTCGCCATTGATGTAGCCGCCATGATAGTGAACAATCGTTTTATTAACTTTAATATAACAACAAAAACGCATTGTGTGTTGTATTTGTTTAAATAACGCAACCAACAGGCTGGCTCTCTTTTGCCGGATCAATTGTAATAACATATATTAGTCACCTGGACTTCTTCTTGCAACCTCGACAGTAATAATTATTTTCATTTCCCATATTGTAACATGGATAAATTTATTATAATAAGGAAACGTGAAATTGAAGAAAAAAGTAAAATTAAAACTTATTGTTTAATTATTAAAAATATTAAACTTTAAATGAATTAAACTTTAATTTATTATATTGGATGTAAATTATGTAATTTATTTTAGATGCTTGCCCTATCCCCTAGAAATTTATTGATGTATTGGTAAATTGAATACTTGGAATTGTCCACCAATAATCTTGGGGTACATAGTTAGAGATAAAGTATATCTGAGGGTACGCGAACAAAAAAGGTTGAATATCAATGCTCTAATAGGCAATCAGTAATTGTCCTAAGTACATCTCGGATATCCATATCTAACGTCTCCACTATCGAAGCTAGTCTATCAGTTCTCTCATTGCCGCATGCCGCTGCAGGATCAGGACAGTAGATACACTCCAGTTCCTGAAGATTCAAGGTTATGGATGTTTTCTATTCATGCTGTAGCCTTTGATTTTGGACCTTCCGAGCCGTGAGTTGAGAGTCTGACTTAGTTAACACCTGATTAACCCTGCCTACACCATGTTCTCAACAAATCTAATCATAGAAGCTTGTTAGTATTCATTATTAACGCTCTTTCTCATATACAGGGCCGTAGAAACGGGGGGGGGGGATGTTTTAACCCCCTCCCCTCCACTTAGGGGGAAATTATACTGTACCGGTACCAAAATAGTGCTTAAATTTTTTTTAAATATTAACCCCCCCCCCCCCCCCCCCTTAATAAAGTCCTATCTACGGCCCTCTGTATATATATATATATATATATATATATATATATATAGATATATATATATATATATATATATATATATATATATGTATATGTATATATATATATATATATATATATATATATATATATATATATATATATATATATATATATATATATATCTATATATATATATATATATCTATATATATATATATAATTAAAATAAAACACACACACACACACACACATACGGAAGGCAATGTACAGACCTTCGTACAATAATTGTAAGAACCTCGTTTAAATTTATTGACGTCTTAAACATTTATATAAATCAATAAATTCATCACAAGATCTATACAGATTTTAGCCATTTTATTTCACCTTTCACCTTCAACTGAGCAAGTAAACGTGTCAACATACAGACATTTGTAAAATATAGTGTTACTGTTAAAAACAGGACATGTACACATTTATTACATTACTAGTGTAAAAGCCCGTCATAAGACAGGAGTTACTTTCAAAAGCACCAATACCTAACGGCAATTTTACTTATTCAAAAGTGTACAAAAAAAAAAAACCACTGTGCATCACCACACTACGTAGCAGCAGCGAGGATCCCAATGTGTGTATACTGGATCACACATTCTATAAATATATTTTTGTGCACACCGTCATTTGCGCATTGTTCTGTGGTAAGTGTTACATCCCTTAGCGTTACTGACAAAGCTGGGATTTTATATATATTGATAAACATATTACAGCTGTGAAGTAGATGTTATTTAGTTTCTTTTGTGACGCAACTAGCACGGACATCGGAAACACATGACATTAATTTCATAATCACTTCCAGATGGCCGTCGCGTTTATGCTGGCTCATCCCTACGGTATGCCACGTGTCATGAGTAGCTACGAGTACAACAGGGCCAACGATTACGAGGGTCCACCTCACAACAGCGACATGAGCATCAAGTCTGTGACACGCAACGGTATGCTTTGTGAGGGTGGCTGGAGCTGTGAGCACAAGTGAGTACTACCAGTACTGCTATTAATAGATTCGACGGCTTCTCGCAGGTGTGTCAGTGTCAGTCCCTGGTCGTGATGTGCTGTGGAACCACCGCAATGGGCGATGGAAAACGGGACAATAATTTGTGTTTAACATAACGGTTACTCTCATAATTGCCTCCGGCTGGCGGAAAATTTGTAGATTTTAAAGCTGCAAGGTGGAGTGGGTTCATTTTTTACACAAACAACAGAAGGCTGACACTTGAAAGTCATGACCCAGGTGGGCCCGCAACCTTAGAGTGTAAAGGAGATTAACGGGCCGAAACACTTGATCGACGGGGGACCACTTCTGATGATTAGATTGCCTCCTATTGTATCGCTATGTATAGAGTTTCCTATCTTATTACTATTACCACCACCATCAGCATATTTGAAGTATTTAGCGGAGAGACTTATGTATAATGTCTGTACTTTTGTTTCTAGAAGTATAATTTCTTTTGTAAGGTAAAGGTAGTTCCGTAGCAGATGCTGCCGTAGGGAGTGAAGTGTCACAGACTTCGTTATACGAGGTCCAGTCTTACGAGGTGGGGTGACCGGTTCTGTTCCTTGCTAACTTTGCTTTCCCTAACTGAAGAGTAGAGTCAGGTACTTATTTAAAGCTGGGTGGACTGGAGCGCCGTATTACCGTGTTTTGATCACAATATCAATCAATCAATACCCTTTAGCTCCCCGAGGAGCATAGGCCTTCAACAAACACATGCCAAGTCTTCCTGTCCCGTGCAATCCGCTCAAGTTCTTTCCATGTTTTCCTCATCATTTTCACCTCTGTATCCAGCTCTCTTCTCCATGTGTTTTTTGGTCTACCTCTGCCTCTCTTTCCCTGTGGATTCCAGAACAAAGACTGCCTTGTAATGTTATCAACAGGTTTCCTCAGTGTGTGCCCTATCCATCGCCATCGTCTTCTTCTCATCTCTTATTCCACTGGCACTTGTTTGGTTCTTGTCATCAGTTCCACATTTGTGACTTTGTCATACCATTTCAGCCCTTCTATTCTAAGCAAGCACTCGTTTATAAAAGTATGTAGCTTTTTAGTTGTTGTTTTTATTGCTCTCCGTGTCTCAGAGTCATACAATAGGACTGACTTGACATTTGAGTTGAAGATTCTTATTTTCGTGTTGGACTTGATTTCTCTTGACCTCCATTTGTTTCCAATGCAATGAAAGCGCCTCTTGCTTTTTGTATTTTTATTTTGAAATCATTGTCTGTCCCTCCAACTCTATCTATATTACTGCCAAGACATGTTTACAATTCTACATCCTTTAGTGGTGTTTCTTCACGTTCAATCTTGTTATCATTTCTTGCATTTATTCTCATAATGTTTTGATCACAGAACCCGGTAACTTTGCTGTGAGAGGCAAACGTTCTAGCCGCTTAGCCAATCGGAAGGTGAACGGACGATATGCTGTAATAATAACCGGCACTTCTGCTCAACAATGTCGGATCAATGTTTACTTGTTCCATGACAAAAGAGAATTTTGTTAACACGTTCGATCTGCAAGTACTGTATTAGAGAAAGAGGCTGCTGCACAACATCGCAGCCTTCTAATATTTTATGTTTATTTTAAAATATGACTATTTTAACAATGTTTCACTGGTTCTATTCATCAACTCGCTTGTGAGAACCGCTAATCAGTCAACATATAACTAAGTTTTTAAGTGAAGACTTGACCTAACTGCAAATAGAACAGGATTTTTAAAAACTGTAACTGTTGATTTGTATTTCAGATGGCGCCAGATCTACAACATGATTGCCTTCCGTAACAACGCCGCTGGTACAGGTGTGAACAACTGGTGGTCAGGGGCGGACTACAAGATTGCTTTCTCCAGAGGAAACAAAGCTTTCATCGCCTTCAACTTGGAAAGCTCTGATATTAACCAGTCCCTTCAGGTAAGCCTACTCTCACATTTTTGATGACGATACAGTCAAAGAGGCACCATAGTCTGTTCCCATAGTCTGTTCCTATCTCCATATCGTCACTCGGAGGAAGCATCCATAAAGCATTCGTGTGCTCTTGCAGAAGTAGTTCTTGTAGCAATTTATTTTAAATTGACGAGGTTTCCAGGCCGACTCACAACCTCAGTTTTGTAGCCTCTAATGTCAGGAGTGAGGTAGCAGCAGTCTCATTTTTACTTTGTCTCTTCGAAGAGACAAACTCACTGCGCCATCAAATTAGTTACCCAACAGTTAAGTGTCAAGTGGATTTTCTGAGTTCATTTTAATCTTGCCTCTCTGTTATTGTTATTGGTAACACTGGCTAACCAAAAAAAAAATTTTTTTTCTTTCTCTAACATTTCTATGTTTTTCTGGTCAATTTTAATGCGCTGTTTTTAAATCTGCAAACCGTTTTTCTCTATCAGGTCGGGATCTCGAGAAATACGCAATTGAAGTTTTTTAACAACGCATACAGTATTATAACATCATTCGTACAAGAAGTATAACAGTTATGTAGGCTTGAATTTCTTTGCAGTCAACTTTCGTCGGTGAATGGCATGTGGTACATCGCGATGAAACATCCAACAATAATCGACAAGCATGGTCACACTCCACCGTCCTTGATAACGTGACTCCATTACGGCGATATCTTGATGGAATCGTTCTCCATGTTCATCGTTGACTTCGCCAAGGTTGTCAGGGAAAAAGTCAAGATGCGAATCGAGCAAATGGATTTTGAGGAACATGTTACAGCCCATAATTCTGTATGCATCTATGCACTGCTTAACAATATGCACATAGTCGACAGATTTGTGATTTCCCAGAAAGTTATCGACGATCGATTTGAATGCCATCCATGCGTGAAGTTCACTACCATGTAACAAGTTCTCGAATTGTTTGTCTGCAATAACTTTCCTAATATGAGGTCCTACAAAGATACCTTCCTTTATCTTTGCATCGCTAACTTGCGGAAACTTTTCTCGAAGATAAGTGAAAGCTTTGCTCATTTTATCTAACGCTTTTACGAAATTCTTCATGAGCCTCAACTTTATATGTAACGGTGGTAAAATGATGCTGTCTTTGTTAACTAATGGCTCGTGTATTACATTTTTATGCCCGAGCTGCATACGATCCCTGATAGGCCACACCTTTCTTGCATAATGTTCCTGTCTGTTGCGGCTGTCCCATTCACATAGGAAGCAACAAAATTTAGTATACCCAGTCTGCATGCCCGTGAGAATTGCAATGACCTTTAGGTCTCCACAAATCCGCCATTGGTAGTCATTGTACTTTATTTTTGCCAAGAGTATAGCCATATTTTCATAAGTTTCTTTCATATGAACAGAGTAGGCGACTGGAATTGATGAAAATAAATTTCCGTTATGCAATAACACGGCTTTTAGACTAGTCTTGGAAGAGTCGATGAAAAGTCGCCATTCATTGACTATGTGCTCGTGACCGAGGTGCACCATTAGACCGTTTACATTTTTGCAATAGCAAATGTCATCATCCATCTCAAAGTATTGAACAAGTTCTCTGTGTCTATGATGAAATTTAGATATCAAAGTATTGGGCGCTAAAAGATTCCATTCTTTGAGTCGCGAACCGAGTAATTCCGCTTGTCCTTTGATAAGAGCGAGATCACGTATTAGATCTGAAAGGTTAATTAAGTGAACACCATCATTCACCGGTATATAATCCGAGTCAGAATTAGTTTCTAAAGCAGGTAAACTATCACTTTCTGATGGTTCATTCACGTCCAACGGATATTGTTCTGGTGGAACTGGGATTGGACACGTGATTGGATCACGAGGCACTGGTTTCGAAACCGATTCAATATTTGGATAAACCACAGACTTTCTAGTTTTAAAAGTGAAACCATGGATATTTGTCAAGCAGAAGTAACAATCAGTAGCGTGATTTGTCTTGTTCATGCCATATTACTGGCACTCCAAAAGGCATCGACTTATGCTTCGGCGATTTTCGTAACCAACCTGCCAATGTATTTGCACAAAGTCGAACAAACTGCATTTGGCTTCCAAGATTTATTTGCATCATCAACTTTCGAATCGAAATAAAGTTCATATGCTTTCTTTAGTAATGGTGTAAAGTTTTTCTGGTGAACACGATCGGTAAAATATCCGCACACGTAACAGAACAGATCAGCCGAATTTCTACAACTTCTAGAAGCCATATTTCGCTCAGAATTATTTCAAAATACAGTAACTATTGGAAAAATAGCGTAACATATGTCATGCATCTTTTAGCAGTATAAAAAGTGGAATTATTTTGCATTTTATTAATTTTTAATAAGTTATGTAGTAAAAATGAAACGGAGCGCATAACGGTTTCCCAAAAATATATGTATTCACAAATATCTTAAAAACCTGACGTGATAGAGATGTCACGCACGTCAAATAAACAACTATGTTTGACACTATATACACGACACCAGATTAGATATTCTGATACATATGAACTCAGAGAACACGCGGCTCGCATCATGAGCATTGCTCTGTGAGTGGCGTGCTGTGGAAGGCAGACACTCCTCTTGGACATTAGTGGCAACGTTTTCAGATCTCTCTACAGCACGGAACGATCGCGAGAAATTAGAATGCTAAACTGAGATGCGCGCCTAGTCTATAGCACTACTAGGTGTATACTTACGCGCGAGACAGCCGTCCTCATCGGACCACATGTCATCAGCGTCTTCTGCTCTATTCTCATCGCTTTTGAAATTTCCACAATCGGCTCGAGACATGATTATCATTCATGCCTATAACACAGATTCTTATGCAGCCATACTATCATAGTGTGTCATATCTATCTAGACGAGACAACGATATCGAGCACACACATATGCATACTGACACTGCCTCACGCCTAGGCATCTACTGACACATAATGTATTATGCTCTAATATCTAGACTCGAAATATTGCAGTAATTGTTGGTAAGCAGAAACGACAGAGGAGTATGCGTATTATCTTCCAGACAGTGTGGCCACAAACGATGAGAGTGTTTCTTACTAAGACACAGTGTCTCGTCACTCTTCGTTACATACATCGCGACATACTAACTGCGAGAACATCTCTATGATTCTGCGACTTTTCCCTCTTGTAGCTACTCGATGCGCACTGGTACAAGCAGAAGTAGTGTAGAGATAGAAGAGAGATACGGCGAGGCGCAGACGATCAATGCTTATCGTTGTCTAGAGCATCCTGATCACTTGGTCAATTCTAGGTCCGAGGGTTACAATTCGGGAAGGATATAGTGGATAGGCGGGCACGTATGTCCTGCGGCTCTGTCAGTAGAACTCTCAGGTAGAGTTCGTGAGCGACGTCAAGTGGAAAGTGGGTGTGACGGTGGACACGATCGCGCAGGCGCATGTGGTGGGGGCATCCCATTATACTATCAAGATCAGTTATAAGTCTAGCCGCGCATGCGGTAGCATCACACTCGCTGGGCAATGTTCAATACGCAAATCGCGTATGCGATCAGACTTGTTGAAGAGATAGATATAGCGCAAGCTAGGTTATTTGAGCAGCGAGATCTTGTCAGAGTTTCGAGTGTAGACCTGTTAGTCCGACCGTGATCTTGCTCGAGAGGGATACGCAGATCCATCGTCCCAATTCTCTGTATCACTAATACACAGCCTCGATAGTTCTCAAGTCTTGAGGCTCAACCATTCACATCACGTGCATGTTCTGTAGTTTGCCGATCTGGAGTCATTATTCACGGGGAACTATGATCATCGACACGTGCCGCACGTTTATAAGGGTCTCGCATCCAAGAGGCACAGCGACTTAGTGACATAGGTGCCGTAGCGAGATCATCACATTACCGAGTCATTCTGTTTTCATCAACGCAACCTCTATATCTATAGCAGAGAGACTACGACACACAGTCTTTATGGCTAGTTCTGGTAAATACGGGGAAAAACACATCAATCACAGTGGGAGCAACAGGCGCTGATGCGACGCATAAGACGTATTTGACACAGAGTATAGGCTGTCTCCGCTTATGCTTCTTCTGAGAGATCGAGAGCACGCTCGCACATATCGGTCTCTACAGGACATGACAAGCTCCGAAATATTTAAAGTGGTCGACCTGCATCCAGACCCTGGTTCTCCAACTTAATCGATATGTTTGCTTTTCGCACAGTAAGTGCATCTTTATATGCAGTTAATAGGAGGAGGTGAGTGTGAGAGAGGGTGGACTTAGCTAAGGAGCACACGGTTCAGTAGGTATTATGTGACATCCTCTGGCATCAGTCACAAGTGTGGACACAACACGGAAATTAGTTGATTAACTGAACACAGAACTCACTTTGGGTGTGGCGACATCATGGGAGAACACAGATAGACGCTTGCCGGACTACTGGAGATCTTATATAGAGTGTGTATATGTGTATTTGTGCAAGCTGTATAGTCTTAGCATACAGGTATCTGGTATCTGTACTATGAGAAAAGAGAAGTGGCGAGCGAGAAACGTGCAAAGCGGTCCTAGAAGTTAATGGGAGATACTTAATGACATTCTGACACAAGGAGGACCTGCATTTATGCGTGGGTGTAGTGTCAATCTTATATGGATTGATGGTGCGGAGCCGACTACGTGTTCCTTGACGAATCTGCGCATTACACTGAACTACAGCTATGCGTCTCACATTATAGGAGCATAGAAGACTTGGTGAGAGAGGTGGAGGAGACACAGAGGTAACTATGGTGCAACGCTATCGGCAGGTGCAGAGCCAGGTCTACCACAATCTTGGGTGAGAACATAATAGAACACACTTCATTCTAGACATTGAATTCTGAAGGGTGATTATACTTCGCGTCCTATACCGATATTTCTCTTGCAAGTCGAAGATACACAAGGCGTATCTATAGGGAAGGGTATGAACTTTCGAGGGAGGGTAGTGTTAGATCTGCGTCAGCACATACTATTCTTTCCTGTGACCACATCTAGTACCAAAGAGATAATTATGTGACCACCAGGGATACCCGTATGCAAAAAAAGCGCACTTGAGTCGAAGCAGATTGACAATAGAGATTCAAAGAGTGGAGAGATATCATTCGCATTGCTACATCTAGCTAGCTGAGAGTGAGTCCTGTTGGCGCACAGCATGTTATGGAGATCTGATAGATGTGACGAATGAGGGAGGTATGCGAGTTAGGTCTTTGAGACAGTGAGCGTAGGGGATTCAAGTTATGTCACACAAGCGACAGATCTCCGAACAGGACTTCATCGCTATATTTGTGGCTCAGACAATAGCGTCGAGTCTCTGCTCTATGATTTCTAGAGTAGACATTTCTACTCAACGTGTCACATCGAGATAAAGTATGAGAGAGATGACTGCACACGGGTAGTAGGTGATACGTCGGGCAGACAGTGAGGGGTTGTGTGGAGTGTGTGGTGAGGTCTAATAGTTGCACTGTCATATCTCAACACTGATGTACGTCACATATAGTGTTGTGATACATGTGCGGTCTAGTGTACTTCGCCCCAGACAAACGGTTATGCGGTATTGACGTGCACCGACTATAGAGAGAGTGCATCTTACTGCTCGAGAGAGAAGCTTTATTGACTATAATACAAAGCTGTGACATGAGAGATGTGCTGGCAACGTTGAATCTAGAAGGGTGTTATACTTGAAGGTCACATGTCATGCGGGAGAGGGGTGGAGTGAGACAGTGATGCCGGGAAGTAAAAGTCATAGCGCGCTTGTAAGTATGTTCGGCGTCCTAAAGCATCTGTTTATATGCGGACAGAGGAGGACTTATCTAATTGCAAGTATTTATATACACATGTCTCTAGCTGATCTATAGTACAGAGCTACATCCATGCATTCTGAGTTTATTCATCTGTCTGATCTAGCTTCATATTTATAGTCTATCAACAGTAGTCTAGGTTAGTCTTGTATGAACAGTCATTCTTCGACTAGGCTGTAATGGATTGTGGTTTTAATAGGATGGTTTTTGGAAATATCACTTAATGAGATATAGTGGGTTAGAGATTGTTTAATTTGGAGGGGCGGGGGGGATGAAAGGGGGTAAATCATTAAAGATAAACAGAGGACAAAGAGGAAAATTAAGAATTCTAGAAACTATGTTATAGGTTAGTGGGGGAGTGTGCATGTTATACAGTTGGAGGAGAGATGGCGCAGGTCATTGTAGAAGTGAGCTGATTCGCGTTCGGGGTGCAGTGGAGTATGAGGTGGGGTGGCGGGACGACAGTGTTGCGTTGAGATCCCTGTTTTATTTGTAGAGCGGAGCACAGCTAACATTCATATGACGTGATTGGCACGCTCAAGGTATGCATTAGTATATCTGAGGGTATATCGAGATGCGGGTATAGATGACTCAGCTTGATTATGACTAGCAAGGACGAGGAATTGTGAGGCCACTGATGTTGGGATTATCTTTGTATTATATATACTAAGTGATTGATCATGTATAGTATATCTGTAGTTTTATTATTAGAGCGGCGGCTATAGCGGACGGTCAGTGCAAGCACACGCAAGTAGTAGTGTATGGTGGGGTCTGCATATTTATCGATCTAGAGGGGGTAGTTGTTGGTTGTTTATATTATCACATGTTGATTCACTGTATATGTGGGAGATGGTATATTAGCTAGGCGAGAGAAGAGGTGAGATGATGTAGACGCGATTGATGATATTCACAGGACACACACGGAGAGAAGATTGGAGGGTCTATGACAGATGAGGGGATGAGAGAAGAGTGGAGACCACACAACATTGTGGTCTTCTATGAGGGTGTACGTGATGTCGTTATGTAGAAGGTAGTGGAAGAAGGTGAGAGTGATTGAGGGGTGGAAGGGGTCAGAGTCATGTAACATAAGAATAGGCAGGACACTGACAACTGGTAAACTGATGTCAGGTGGAGAAGGGCTTTGTAGTTTGGGCGAACATTCCACTGAGAGTGGGAGTTAATGGTACAGGAGATGAACAGACATATCATAGTACATTTATTTTCTTGTGGTATGCGCGGGGAGAGGTATATAGATTCTATTTTAGGAGGGGAAGAGAGCACAATATAGAGTGGTGAGTGAGCGTGGAGAGAGCGCAGCTGTATTCGCGAGTGATGAATGAGAGGGTGTATAAAGGAGAGGGTAAAAGAGTTTTGGGATGAGCGAGAGAGTGAGGGTGAGAGAATAGTGGGGGGGGAGTAGTAGATCTGTGGGGGAAACACGCGAGCACGTTTCGACTTCAGAGGATGAGTGGTCTGTGAGAGTGAGGTGAGGGGGGGGTTGTGGGAAGGGAAGTTGGATACAGGTGATGGTGTGTGTAGTAAAAAGTGAGCGGAGAGATATGGACAATCACAAGATGCGGGACACATTGATGAGGCGGTGATGTCATCAAGTATGACTGAGCAGTGCGGTCTGGATACACTAGGTGAGTATTAGAGTTGACAGTTCTATGTAGGTGCTGGTAGAGTGCTTTAGTGTGGCACGAGAAGGCAGAGGTCAGATGAAGGTTAGTGGGCAGGAGTGAGAGGATATTATGTAGAGGTGATAGTATGTTGCTAGTGGTAGATATATAGTTTTCTGGGACGACTGGTAGAGAGCTGTGGGGGTGGGCACATATCTCGGATGAGACTTATTTTAACATGAGGGTGGATTGGTATTGGGGGGTAACTATGATGAGTTAGTGTCAAGTGGTAGTGGATAGAGATTCTATGAATATAGATGAAAGGAGTACAAAGGTAGACAAGGACTAGGTAGAAGGATAGTTAGGAGGGGTAACTTAGGGGGTGGTGGAGAAACTGAGTACATATGGGGTGAGTCTTAGTGAGGCTAACAGGTAGAGACGCGGACGGATTGTGAGTAAGGGTGCAGTTGATATGAGAACAACAGGGGCGTGAGTCTCTTTGTTATGAGTTAGTGTGTGTGTGGGTGGTGTATAGATGGTTTGTATACGACATGTCGTTTGATTGGGTGGGAATGGATGTGTGTGGGGTATGGAGGTAGGATATCTAGTGGAGTTGGTGATTGAGGATCGGCAGTTCATGTGACGTATGTGTTGGGATGTGGTGATCAGGGACTGACTTTGTTATTTAGTGAAATTGAGTAAGTGATGTATATATTGACGGTGTGTAGGAGGGCAGAGGGTAGACTATCTGGGGGCACTAGATAATGTGCGTGTTAAAGTGGGTATGAAGGTATTTGTGAATGTATGGTGGTGGGTCGCGCTCTCCCGGACAGTCACAGATGTCCGATTCACTCCTCCGTATATCTCGACATCTCGGGTGAGGCGTGTGATTAAGCATGAGCCATTACACAGATTGTTAGTGGGACGGTCGGTGTGGGTGTTCATAGTTGTATGGAAAGTGTTGTGTTTTTTCTGGTTGTGTAGTGGTGCAATCTCAGGGGGTGATTGAGTGAAATGGGTATTGGTGCGATGGGGGTTGTGTTGAGGTGTAGATTTATTATGGTGTGTGGCGTGGAGATTTGGTGGGTTGGGTGAGTGAGATACATAGTCATGAGAGTGGTGTAAGGTCAGGAGTGATCTTATTAGAGAGTATGAACACTGGTTGGGAGTTATAAATGTGGGACTGCAGTAGATGTAGACAGTGATCTGTTTCGGCACGTTGGAGGTCTGAGTGTACTTTATGTGGTTTGGGTAGGGTGAGTCACAATGGTTAGTGGGTGACTGGGTGAATTAAGATATAATTTGATATGGTTTGCTGTGTTTATTTTTTGTGAAGGATATTGTTTTTGGGGCCATTCTGCCCTATACAGAGGTGGTTAAGTCCACGTCGAGTTACTCGGGATGCAAGTTAGTAGGTGGAGGCCCTATCGTGTCTCGTGAGAACACGCTTAACGCCCGGATTCACAGTCTATGGATGATATATAGGTCACTTTGGGGGTCGGTTATCAATGTCTTCAATGGGGGCGGGGTGGGCTGTCAGGGGGTGAGCGGAGTTATGTGATTGACTCTATGGGGTGAGCGATTTGATGATATGACATGGGAGAGGTTCTTCGAGCTTGTTAGATTTGTGGTTATGGTCTAATGGGGTGTTGAGAGTGACGTCATTCGAGGAGTGCGTGGTGATCTTGGTGGGGCGGATGGTCATTTATGGGATGGTGGGGCAGCGGTGCGAAGGTGGGTGGCCGTGTGCTGGGTCAGAGATCGGTTGGATGCAATGAGGGAGGGGGGGGGGCGGTGATTAGATGTGTAGGTGAGGTGTGTCGGGGGTAGTGGGTGTCCTGAGGGGCTGATACAGCAATGTGGCGGGATCTGGACGTACGGTGATTAGAGGGGTGTGCGGCACGGTAGGGTGTGTCTGGCACGAGTTGACTTATTGTAGATGATGTGTATATGAGGGGTTAGATTTGAGTGTGTACGCTGAAGACACGAAGGGACTGTGTCGAAGAGGGGTGTTCGTGTGTGCAACTAGTAACACAGTGGTATAGAGAGAGGTTCAGTGATGTCACGTGGGTACAGTTTACTTGGGAACAAGTAGGAATCAAAAACTTGACGAGGTATGTGCGTGTCCGTTGATGGGATCTATGTATGATGGGTGGGGGGGGGGTTGATGTGTGTATTTGTCGCAGGGTATATATCTAGGGGGGGATAGGTGGGGGGGTGAGGTGGCGGAGTAGATGCTATATATATTACTTTTTTGTTGACAGGAAGGGGGGCGGGGGAGGTCTGCGAGGATATATATATTTGTATGGAGGGGGGGGGGGGTGAGGGATGTGGTCCTGGGGGGTGGAGGTAGTTAGTAGTGGGCAATTGTGTGATGTGCGGACAGGCAAGAGTCGGGATCGGGCGGGGTGGGACCGGACACAGCATGTGAGGATGGCTATTACGGTGGGTTATGTGCTCGTTTGGGAGACTTGCGTAATGAACGAAGTGTGTGGATTGCACTCGTTGGGTGACGGTTGCGGGTAGATCAGGGTAAGGCTCGGTACGGGAGGAGTTGTATAGGTGGTAGTTATGTTGGCGGGGAATTGGGTCGAGGGGGGGGGAGTTGTTTGGGTGGAGGGGATGATGTTGATGTAACGATGAAAGGAACCGTTTACCAAGGATGGGTTTTGCTTCTATGCCTAGAGTGGAGCGGGTGTCATATGGACACGTATGTGTTGTCGGCGGGTGTGGAGAGGAGCTGAAGGGGTTCATACATAGGATATATGTATAGCCGTAGTTCTATTGTTGTTAGGTGAGTTCGGGATGAAGGGGGAGCGTTGGTAGTCAATGCACATTTTGCTTTTTACTTTAGACAGCACATACGACACACAGTGCCTTCTAGAGGTGAGTCGCCATGCAAGAATATATCGGGGAGTTGAAACAGGTTGGGGGGGTGTTGGGGGGTTCGGTTGGCTATGCGTGAGTGGGGCTTGATAGCTGAGGGAGACAGTGGGTGACGGGGGGTGGGGTGTGGAGGTGGGTAACGCGGGGGAGAGCGGGGGATTCGAAGGGTTTTAGGTGGTTCACGAGGGTCCTGATTCACGTGGTTTAGAGAGGTTCTGTGTGTATGGGGAGGCGGCTGGTAGGGAATTGAGAGTCTGGTTGTGTACTACGGCGGGTGGCTGTGAGTATAGACATCTGTCCAGTGCGGTATTTAATGACTGGGGACTGGGGTGGACTGTGTGGTGGGCAGGGGGGCGGTGGTAGGGGGGAGTGGGGGATGAGGGGGTGGGAGGGTGTAATGGGGGTGGGGCGGTAGTCAGCGATTGTAGGATAGGTTCGATTGAGCCAGCGGGGGCATACTTGTATATCACAGACATGTTGAGTGAGGATTACATAAGTTGTAGATGGATGAGGGAGGGAGGGATGGGGGTATGAGTGAATATTTGGCACGCATTACGATAGCATACAAGAAGGAAGATGTATAAGAGAAAGCAAGGGTGGAACAGGGGGGAAGGTGGGGAAAAGGGAGGGTCTGGAAAGAGCACATGTGAGGGCATTTTTGAAATGGATAAAGATACGTAGACAGAAAATGAGCGAGTGTACAATAGGACAAGAGAGAGCACGCGGGTCCGGGGTGTGGAAATATGACTCTAGAACAGTGAGGGGGGATTGGTGGACGTATATAGTAAGAGATGTTAGTTAGGAGGGAATAGTGAGAAAGACACAGTGCATGGTAGCGGGTAGACGGGAGAGGTGTACAATATGATAGGGGGGGGGGAGTTAGTTGTACTCTAGTGCGCGGGATATAGGGAAGCAGATAGGGATTAGTGTGAAAGTTTAAGTATAGGATACAGTGCGGTTTGTATCAATGGGGGGACATAAATCAAAATAATGGGTAGGTGGGGGAAACGTTTGGGATGTTAAAAGAGGGCAAGGAGAGGGTAGGGGGATTAGACAGGGGTAGGTTGCTTGAGGCATCAGTTGTTAAGAAACACATGGATTATTGACGATGGAAAGTTATGGGGGGGGAAAACTAGTCAGGGGGGATAGGTGGGGATAGATAGGGAGGGTGATCAAGTAAAGTTGATGGCGAACAACAAGAAAAGAGAATTCAAAAATATAAGTATTAGGTTAAATGGATATAATTATATAAAAATATCAGAGAGTAAGAAAGTCTGATTAAGTACAGCGTGAAGCTGAAGACATTTGTCGGAATGAGGTAGGAGTGTAGGTGATATATTGAAGAGATTTATGGGGGAAGAATACATTGTTTCGAGAGAGTGGAACTGTATGGATATGAACGTGAAGAGTAATGGCGATAGCAGGGGAGATTAATACTGGGCTCACCTGAGTTCTGTGTACTGGTGGGAAGGAATGTCGTAAATAAGTTAGGTGGAGTGGGGAGGAACACATTCCCTCTGGCCAGGGTTAATAAGTTGTAAAATGGTAGTAAAGAACTTGGAGAGGGGCGATGAAGCTAGTACGTGTAATGTGATGCGTATGAAAGAATTTGCTGAAGGGGGGAGATGTTTATAAATGTGTCGGCTTGCTGATAGGGTGTGGATCATGGAGCGAAGGGGGAAAGAAAGATAGGAAGATGAGTAGTACTCACTGATGAAGGTAGTTTGTAACGTGGTAGTGCCTGGTTATGGGGAATAGGATGGGATGACATACTTCAGAAAGGGGAAGTAGCAATCTGATGGAATGAGAAGGTGAGTAAGAGTGGGTAGTTTATTTATCACTACAGCACATGATGATTAGTAGAGAGAATAATGAGACTAGGTGTACAAGGGGAGGACGGAAAGTAGCAATAGGTAGGCAAACACATGGGAAAAGAGAAAGAATGGTTAGTGTAGTATACTGAAGGTAAATAGAGGAAGAAAATAGAAAGAGGGGGATAAATATGAAAAAGGACAGTGCGTAGGGATGGAGAGAGGGCTTGAGACAGTTCGTATATAAGTAAGGTGATTGACATCAGTTAGATATAATCGTAAGAGTTTATTCATGTGTGTGTTCAAGAGAAAAATTGGTTGAGGGAGAGGGTGGAGGAAAACAAAAAAGTTGGACAGATTAGAGAGGAAGTGGATAATATGAGAGGATGGTGGAGGTTTCCACATATGGGAAAAATTATATGCTATGATAATGGGGGAAATTGTAAAGTAGGCGTGAGGAAAAATAGTTCTAAAAGACTAGCAATTATTTAAGGGATGTTATAATATATAGTGAAAAGTGCGATATGTATTAGGAGATTTTAATGGGGGAGTAGCAGAATATCTCGTTGTAGGACGGAAAAATGAGAAATCTGATTTAGTTAGGTAGAGCGTGGATGGATTGTACAGTTGGAGACAACTGGAGATGTTGTGGTGATACTAAGTGTAGGATGCGCTTGTCAATCCTGGAGTGTCTGGAGTGGGAACAGTTGTGGTTTATTGTGGGTGGTGTTGGTGATTATTGTGATTTGTTATATCTAGGGCGATTAATTGAAGGTTGTTGTATGAATCTACGGGGGGAAGTTATGTTTTGATGTATAGCGATGTGTGCGGCGCTGAGTGGTGTTTGGGGAGGACATATATATGAATGACTTGTGGTGCACATACTGTGTAGCAAGAGTGTGGTTTTAGTTTTTTTTTTATTTTAGAGGGGAGTTTTGGGGGTTGAAAGAACTCATTAGTGGATCAGGTGTGGTGAGGAGGCGGAGGAGGGGAACGATGAAGGGGTGTGAAGGTGGAAGTGTTGGGTGTTAGAATAGTACGATGTGAGTATGAATGTGATATAGGCAGTGTGATCGATCTGGAGGATGTCTAAAATGTATGAGAGCTGTATGTGGGGTGCAGTACATTTATTTAGTCGGATAGATCATTAAGTCTTGTTCGGGTGATGGTACAGATGAACGCTTAGTCAGTGTAGGTTCAGTTATATGATGTATATGTGATCTTCTTGGTCCAGGTATGTTTTTATGGTATAGTTTTGAGCGATGTGCAGGCTATAACTCGATGGTGATAGTGTTGGTGAGTGATATTCATAGGGGTGGGCCCTCCTACTGGAGATAGGTGTGCTAGGTATAAGGCGTGGGGATTGGAGGTCGGCCTGTGGCCGATTATATAATCTGATTCGAGCTTCAGATAGCATGGTGTGGGGTGGAGTGGTGGTTCCCATACGTTAAAACTTTATTATTTACGGAGCACGAAATTACTTGGGATAGGGTTGTGAGGATTTCCTTATGAAATATAAAACAATCAGCAAGGAGGAAGAAGAAAGAGTGCTGTCGAGCATTTATACTTTACTGTGAATAGAGACATAAAGTCAGGATATATGTTAGGCGGTTCTAACACATACTTGAGAAGGAGTGTGGGATAGGTTCTGGCGTGGTGGAGCGGAAGCTCAGAGTTCATTAGATATGTGTCAATATGAGCGACTGTTTAGTGGGTAGTAGTGAGCGGCAAGAGGTGTTCTAGTATAGGTAACACTGGGTTAGAGTGACATGGTTGTTGTTCTATATGTGTATCTAGAAATATGTGTCACACTGTTTTATCTTCCTGCGTGGGAGTGACAGGGTCACACTACTTGCTTCGGCAGAGAGTGCTTATAAACACCGCAATCTCACTGCGCGTGTGTACATCCTGCATCTGGTACGTGCCACGTGCATTTTATAGTGGTTTGTGCTGTACCATGAATTACATGATAGTCATTCTAATATACGTTATTCTTGTTATATTATATGGCATACTAGTATCCGTACAGACCAAAAAGCTAGTGTGAACAGAGCACACAGCATGTGACTGATGGATCTACGTTCCTCTTTCCTCAAGTGTTGGCAATAGTGATCGACTTTATCGTGGTGCACTCATATCTTGATGAGCACTCTTACAAAGTTGTCTTTGGCTAACATCTACATCATCTAGAGCTTATAGTTTACAACCTATTCGTTATCGAGCGAGTTGTAAGAACGAGCGTATACGCCAAAACGAGCACAATATGATACTACTTTATAAGCTCAACTATGTTACCATACAGAATCGTAGTACTGAGGTCGGAGGAATGGCGGAGAAAGATTCACACAGATGATGGCATCATTACTCAGTCCGATAGAGGTCTAGCCCTAGATGCGGGCGAGACAGTGATCAGGCATCGTGCGACACATCGAATAGCACTATTTATGAGAGAGGAGAGAGTGAGGATCATCAGGCATACTTTACCACAGAGATAGGATCTCCAGCCGAGTCCAGGTCGTACTCCCTGTACAGGACACAGGTTTCTGGGCTCTCTATTACATAGTGCTGTGATCTCGAGGAGTATAGCCGATTCTCATACTCTGATCAACGGTCGCTGCACCACACGTCTTATAGGCTAACTTGTCAGTGTACTCCTTGAGAGATATTCTCTACAGTGATTCGATCTCGGTGTTCTAGAGGAGAAATGAACTAGTCTGCCGTCGGAATCTTTCACATGCCTACAATTCGTGAGGCTGTTTCGCGTTTAGATAGTCTGTGACATCATGAGAACAGTGTTGGAAGATTTGTTCTATGTGACAATGGGGCTATCGTCATCTAGAGATGACTCATGCATTAAGACATACTGCACAGCACACGAGCTTCTCTCTAGTCTACAATAGCGTAACAGAGGCCGGGCGGGGGTGACTGGGGCGACTGTGGCGGAGAGAGAGTACACAACATTCTAAAACATTGATGTTTCGTCTAGATGTTGGATGCATCACAATGGAGTGAGAACACACAAGTCCCTCAGCAACTGACATAATATCGAGCGCTGCACTCTTAGTCGTATGTGCCAGTGTCAGATAGAGCCGGAGACTCATGATGAGCGAGCGTATTTTGGTACATCAGATCAGGGGAGATAGAAAGAGATGTCGGAGGGCAAATCGAGAAGAGACGGGGGCTCTCAAATCGAAAGTCAGTGTGCGTGTATAGATGGAGGATTAGTTGGTACTGTGAGGTGTGTGGATAGCAGGTTAGGGTGCTGGGATGTGCTTAGCTAAAGAGCACGGTGCAAGTGCATTGCCTTGCCGAGCTCAACATTACTACACGGAGAGGCGAGAGCTTTCCGAGCGTGGTCCGCAAGATACACAACTACGGTAATAATCACTTTAGAGTAAGATTGTTTTCGACATGGTCACAGAGGCGTGCAGACTGCGGAAAGGGGCACAATGTCAGCAGGATGAAAACATTTTGTTGATACGCGCGGCCCAATTGCGTGAAGCATCGAGTGCGTACTAGCAAACAGAACGGGTACTCTATTATTAGAATCAGAGAACATGTCTCTCTAGAGAATACAATAATGAACATAGATAATATTAGCGTTCGGTAATGAGTTTTACGATTTATCTGGTACAACTATCCGACTCGGTCTCTTAAGCAACTAGCGACATGGAGGAGAGCATCGAGAGAGATCATTGGCTCTCTGGAAGTCTGGCGAGCAACTAAACACTCCAGATCTCATACTCATCGCGATTCATTATGCTATGAGACGTCGGAGACTATGTCTCCTTCTTGAGAGCTAAGATGATATATGATCTGAGGCGAGGAAGTCCTCGTCTTGTTTTTTAATTTTTATCTAACCACTTGCACATGCAGGTGATCGTACACATCATAACATGGTAGGGGCAGTGGACATTGATAGTGTGTGGGGGCAGTGCGACAGACACTAGCATGGATCATTGTGCGTGGTAGTACGTCGGTAGCTTTGTGGGTATATGAGCGGTGATTCTATAACTATATGATTTATGAGTAGGGGGGGGGGGTGCGGGGAGGGGGAGTTTGTAATAGCGGACGATAGAGTGCGTGTGTCTTTGCGAGGTAGTGCGGGCAGGGATCAGGTAGAGTATACAAGTGTTTATGACACGAAGAGCGTTCCACTTTTTGGTGGTAAACTTGTGAGAGTCTAGTCAATGTGTGAGTCATACTTATGATGTGTGATGGTGTAGCGGTATATTTAGTTATAATTACAGTATAGAGATGGGAAGTGGTAGTTCGAAGCGAACAGCGTGTCTGTTGAAGATTATTGGTATGGTAACATCAAATTTCACTGTAAGTAAGAACTAGCATGGCACCCAGGTTTCTGCCATATGGTAGGCAATTTAACACTAAAAGTGTGGTCCACGGTTGTTAAGACCATAGCCCATGTCTACTACGGACAAATTCCTTTTTAACAGCAATGTGAGGTCGCCATAACTAATAGTACCCAACGTATTAGAAAATGATGGTAGCAATACATGCACTCACATACCTCACACCGTCCAATAACACCTATCAGTCAAGTCCAGTATCAGTTGTCAATTAATTAACTTATTGATCAACAAAAATAATGCAAAGAATTATGGAATATACAAATTTATAACAGCGTAAATAGATGAAATTAGGCAGTCAATCAAATTAGTAAAGTGAATCAATGCAACATCATACGCGGAAAGATTAAAATCATTTCTACATCTTAAGTACTTGTCATAAAAAAGTGTATTGTTGTGCCAATTTAAAAAAAAATTTTTTATTTTGAACATGACAAAGTTGTGTGTCCAATCAGGTAAGAATACGTTAATGTATGGTACAAATTGCCAATAGTTATGAGAACCATTAAAATGTTCAATTAATATTTAGTGTGAGTGTATTAATGCCTTGTGTCAAAGACAGAATCTCATCCCGCGAATTAAAATTAATCAACAGCTAATTAAAGCACTGTATTTAAAGTCACAATGTTATATTATTATCTGTACTATTGGAATAATAACCAACTAAAGTTCAGAGAAAATATTTATAATCGAGCACAAAGTTCCTGTCCATGCTTCTCTGCTATATTATCGTATAAGTTCCTTTATAAGTTCACGTTAAGTAACAATGTTCAATGTTCATTCGGAAAGAAAATAATAATGGCACGATAGGATTTTTCTAGTTATGTCTTTTTGTCCATGCGAAGCATCCTTGAGTTAAGTCCCTTAATCTTTAGACGCCGTTCCAACAATAAATTAAATCAAGTTTTTGCATTCAAAGTATCCAAATGTCACATTATTCTTAGACTATGAATGAATGAGTGTGTGTGTTTTTGCACATAAACCGAGTATGGAAGCTGTTAAAACGGTCCAAGACATCCATGTAATGAGCTGAGTAAAACGAGGTACAACTTGAAATTGGCGATATCAGCATTCATCATCATCAGGTGCTGAGTGAACACGTTCAACACATGTAAGCACTGTCAAAAGATTCATTGAGCGATTTGCTTCAATTTTTGTTATGAAAAAAATTACGATAGTACTCAGAATTGTTATTTATCACAGGATATTGTCATATATCCTCTGTACATAGTAGTAATAAATCAGGAAATTCCTGTCAGCATAACCATTGTCAGCAAAATATGTTCATATATCGTATACTGTTCATTGGTCAACATGTGGAGAAGTCAATTGATAGGTTTGATGTAACTTCACAAGATACTTGCATCAGCAGTGTTGCTAGATGACAGTGAGTCTTTCACACAACGTGATAACACATCCGCGACCACGTTTTGACTGCCTTTGATGGCACGAATGTCATACTCGTAGGGTTGGAGCGCAAGTAATGCTCTGGCAGCCTTCCCATTACGAAATTTTGCAGTCTTAAGATAGGACTGGAGAGGACACTCCAGCGTCACCCTTTGGTGTCGGCAAAACACGGGAAGTAGCAGTTACCGGTTATAAGCATTTTGCCCAATTGGCGTAGGGCATGGCGCCAGGGGCTACTTCCGACAGTGGGAGAGGTTCTAGGATCTCACTGGACAGCTACCGCCCACTTCAAGCTGGGCAGCCCCCAGTCAATAAGGTGTTGTCCCTCCACTGTCTGCTTTCCCCATTGGGTGCACGGGGATTAGGGTCAAACCCGAACTGTGGACAGAAAATTTTGCACCAAGCAATTATCGAAAAAATAGAAATAAGCAAACTCTCAGATTGGGATGCTGGAACGTCCGGACTATGTTGACTGGACTATCCGAAAACATACAGGATGTAAACGATGTAAGGAAGACAGCCATAATTAATGATGAGCTTAAACGACTTCAGGTGGATATAGCTGCACTTCAGGAAACGCGCCTGGCGGGCTCTGGAACGGTGAGCGAGAAGGACTACACATTTTATTGGCAAGGGAAAGATCTTAATAAAGCTAGAGAACACGGAGTATGTTTTGCGGCCAAAAAATTGCTAACTAAAATGGTTGAACCAGGCGAGAATGGATCAGAACGCCTGTTAACGCTCCGCCTGCAAACTAGCGCAGGTCCCATCACCCTTGTCAGTGTGTATGCTCCTACTCTGTACTCTGCCTCAGAAGCTAAAGATGAGTTCTACGAGAATCTAGCAGCAGTTATCAAAAGCATACCTAGGCAAGAACAGCTTGTTCTCCTTGGTGACTTTAACGCTAGAGTGGGTGCCGATAATGTTTCATGGCCTTCATGTCTGGGCAGGTTTGGTATTGGCAAGATGAATGACAATGGACAACGGCTCTTAGAGTTGTGCGTCCATCATGACCTCTGCGTGACCAACACCTACTTTCAGACAAAACCCCAGCATAAGGTGTCATGGAGACACCCACGATCCAAGCACTGGCACCAACTTGACCTGATTCTCGTCAGAAGGCCACTGCTCAGGTCTGTGCTCTCCACGCGCTCGTACCATAGTGCAGACTGTGATACAGATCACTCCTTGGTTTGCTGCAAAATCAGAGCACAACCAAGAAAACTCTATCGTGTCAGACATGAAGGAAAACCACGCATTGATACCAGCAAGATGTCAGACCCTTTCATGATCGCTCAATTTACTGCGACCTTCAAGAAAGTGCTCAGTAGCCCTCAGCATGGTGATACTATTACAGAGAACTGGGAGCATCTACGGAACACCATTCAAAGTACTGCACTTGCCACCTTTGGTAAGAAAACAGCAAAGTCAAATGACTGGTTTGATGCTTCATCAGATGTGATGGCACCTGTCATTGAAGCTAAGTGCAGTGTTATGAATGAATACAAACGTTCACCGAGTGCCAGAACCCTACAGATCCTGAGGGCTACGAGAAGCAAAGTTCAACAAACTGCTCGACGCTGTGCAAATGACTATTTGCTCCAGATCAGTGAGAGCATCCAGATCGCAGCGCAAACAGGCAACATTAGACAAATGTAAAACGGTATAAAGAAAGCACTTGGCCCCCATAAAAGTAAGACGGCACCGCTAAAACCCATCAGCGGAGAGAAGCTAACCGATAAGAGTAAGCAGATGGAGAGGTGGGTCGAGCACTACTCTGAGCTTTACGCTAGAGACAATACCGTTACGCCTGCAGCCCTTGATGCTGTCAATAGTCTGCCAACTATGGAGGAGCTGGATGCCGAACCAACATTAGAGGAACTCAGCAAGGCCATTGATAGCTTGGCCTCTGGCAAAGCACCAGGCAGTGATGGGATTCCTCCTGATTTAATCAAATGCTGTAAGAGCACGCTATTACATCCCCTGCATAGGATGGTGTGCCAGTGCTGGGAAGAGACAACTATTCCTCAAGACATGCGAGATACCAAGAATGTAACACTGTATAAAAATAAAGGAGACAGAAGTGATTGCAATAACTACAGAGGCATCTCTCTTCTTAGTATTGTTGGTAAGGTTTTTGCCAAAGTCATCTTAATGCGACTACACAAGTTAGCTGAGCGCATATATCCAGAGTCACAGTGTGGATTCGGAGCTGGCAGATCAACAACAGACATGATATTCTCTCTCCGCCAGCTTCAGGAAAAATCAAGAGAGCAGAAAAGACCATTATATATCGCCTTTATAGACCTCACAAAAGCATTCGACCTGGTTAGTAGGGATGGTGTTACGCACAGATTTTTCTGAGTCAATATATAATTTACCTGTCTTGTTTGTACACTTTATTTTTGTAATCAAAGGTGCATAACTCTTGGTTATCTGAGGTTGCATCTTTTTAATGGTTGGTACCTTCTCTTGTGTCTTAACCTGGCGGTCTATTATTAGATCTATGTCTGGTTGTTACCCTTATATGGCTCGAATAGGTCAGCCTTTCTTGGAATGTTTGCAACCAGAGTTGTTGTTTATTCCCTGACCATATGAGGCTCGATTTGGTCAGTACTTTTGCTTGGTATGTGTCCAACATCGTCCCGTTTGAGTTTAACTCAGGGGTCAAGCGCTAACTGCGCATGTGTCGAGTTTAGGGTTTGAGAAAGACTTCCGTTCCGGGTGTCTAGCAGTGGTTTCGATCAGAGCGTGACGCGTTTCGGTGTCCGTGATCATTTTTGACGGGGAAAATGGAAGTCCTCTTGTGTTGTTAGTTTATCTAAAGATGGTTTTCTCCTTGTGATTCTAAACGCCTGGAGGCGTGTGAGTTGTGGTGTTTATTTCTGAAGAAAGGTAATTGCTCTTCATATTATTACTATTTGTCGCCAGCTTTAATGATTGACATTTTGTAGTCTGCTTGCTAACTTTTCCGCTGGGCGGGAAAGAGTCTACTGTCATGAGAAGTTTCAGCTCACGAATCACCATGTCATTTTATGCATCGGGTTGGTGCATGCCCGAAGAGTTATCTGTTCGTTGAACTCTGTTGCTCCGGCGGTATCACGTTGGCCAAGGTTTGACACCTTTGCTACTAAAGGAACTTAGAGGACATTGCCTGATGTACTCCAGAAGATATGTCTGTCTTGCTGGGGGTCAGAAAGGGAGAGTTGATTTAATCTCCTACATCTATATATCTTGGCTGTAGCTAGAAAAGGATGATGGTTTCAGCACCTTAATATATCTACAGTCGTCTATGATGCATTGATGCCAATTATATTATTCGCCATTGCTATGCTGTATGTCGTCAAGTATTGTACTGACTATTTATATGATGATGAGCGTCCATTGTCTTGTATCGTCAATAAATCCATGAAACGTCAGCTTTTGTCCACAATTACTGACTTCTACTTGTGGTTGTGTGGATGGACTGTGACCTGTCAGAACCTATATACGCATTCGCACCCATCTATTGATGTTTACTCATCTACATATCACACCAACCACCCCCTCTTGAAGCAATCTATAGATATCAAGCGTATACACACTTGAGAGTGAGTTTGTGTGACACCCTGTCAGCACCTCTATGCCTGGTGACCTATATCAGTCAAAACATTGTCTCCAGGTCGACTTGACACCCACTCACCTACGCAGCACTTACACCTTCGATACCTGAGCAAGACCTGTGTTATTTATGGTGGCCTACATTGATACGACGCAACATCTAGTGTGAGTCTATACATCTACGATGGCTCAGACAAGAACCCCCGTTCTAACATTATGTTGACCAGCAATTTAACATTCATCAATATACTCTCAACATTTATGACGGCCATTATGGGTTCTTCAGCTCCAATCAACAATAACTACATTTAACAGATGGACTCTTTAAAATCCTCCTGAAAATAGGGTGCCCTTCTAAAATGCTGGAAATGATAAAGTCATTTCATGACGACATGAAGTGAACAGTCCAATATGCTGGAAGCATGTCACAGCCCTTTGATATACGAAGTGGCGTTAAACAAGGCTGTGTTCTGGCTCCGACCCTCTTCGGAATCTTCTTTGCCTTACTCTTGAAACATGCATTCAGAGATGCAACTGAAGTAATATGCCTTCACACTAGGTCAGATGGCCGTCTGTTTAATCTTTCAAGGCTGAAGGCAAAAACAAAAATCAGAAGGGTCACTATAAGAGACTTGTTGTTTGCTGATGATGCTGCAGTCGTCACTCAAAGCCAACAGGAGCTTCAGAGCTTGATGAATCGCTTCACTAAAGCATGCAAGGACTTTGGCCTCACAATAATTCTAAAGAAAACGAATGTGCTGAGTCAGGATGTGGGTGCTGCACCAGTTATCACTATCGATAACTATGAATTGGCAGTGGTGCACCACTTCACATACCTAGGGTCTACCATCAATGACAAACTCTCACTGGATACAGAAATCGACAGCCGCATTGGCAAAGCTGCAGCTACCTTTGCCCGCATCACATCGCGTGTTTGGGGAAACTCTAAACTCACAATGAAGACCAAAGCTGCGGTATATAATGCCTGCGTCACCAGCACACTCCTATATGGCAGCGAGACCTGGACGACCTATGCTAAGCAAGAAAGAAGGCTCAATACCTTCCATTTACGGTGTCTACGCCGCATCCTCGGCATCTTGTGGAAAGATAAAGTGATAAATGTCGAGGTGTTGTCACGTGCTGGCCTTCAAAGTATGTATACGTTGCTTAGACAGCGCAGACTTCGCTGGCTTGGCCATGTTCGCCGCATGGAAGATGGTCGCATCCAAAAAGATATCTTCTACGGACAATTAGCAGATGGCAAGAGAACAGTTGGGCGACCACAGCTGAGATTCAAAGATGTGTACAAGAGAGATATGAGGGCACTGGACATGGATGCTGCAACATGGGAGGATGAAGCTGCCGATCGCACTAAGTGGCGATGCTATTTACGGCGCCACCTCAGATTGGGCGAAGACACGCTCACACAAGAAGCAGAGGTGAGGAGAAAACGTCGAAAGGAGCACCAGAAAAATAAGCAGCTGAGGGCTGCCACCTCAGTGGCGCATTCCCATAGTCAGTTATGACTGAAGGGGCTATTATTATAAGATAAGACAAGGCCCTCTGATCTGTCTCCAAGACGAATTTCGCACCAATAAGATAGCGTTGCAGTTTTGTAAAACATTATACCCCCGCCAGCAACTCCCGCTCGACAATGGGGTATTTTTTCCGTGGGTGTCAATTTACGACTGACATACAGAATTGGATGTAGACAATCATCGAATTCCTGCATAAATGTACCGCCGATTCCCGAACCAGAGGCGTCGCCTCTAAGGATAAAAGGAAATCGAGTATTATGCAATCTAAAATTCGTGATTTTGAGAAAAAAGACTTAAGCAAATTTAATGACTCATTACTCGAATGTGTCCAAACAATCTTATTTGCAGAGTTCTTTCTTAATAACGAAGACAGAAGTGAAGTAATTTCTGAAACATTAGGCAAGAAGTTTCTATAGAAGCCTACAAGACCTAAAAGACTGCGAACCTCTTTTTTGTCTTAGTAATTTCTAGACTCAAGACCCTGGAAATAGTGGAATCCTCAGGCTTAAGAAAACCGCCTCCTACTTTATGACCAAGAAAATAAATTTTACTGAATCCTATTTTAGTTTTCGAAGGTCAAGCAGTAAGAGGATGGAGACGAAGAGCAGTCAACAAAGACTCAATCCCAAGAACATGTTTTTTTCCACGATTGTTGGAAGAGGCAAATATCATCAATATAGGTAATGATGTCAACACGATTATAGAAAACATTTTGCATCATACAAACAAAAGTCGCAGGAGCGTTAACGAGACCAAAAGACATAAAATTAAATTGGAACAATCCCAAAGGTGTAGCGAAAGCAGTATAAGGTTTTGCTCTGTCCGACTAGGGGACTTGCCAATAGCCTTCAGAAAAATCAAGTTTACTGAAAATAGTAGCTGTAGATAGTCTATCCAATAGAGAATCCAACAAAGGTAGAGGCTCCGCATCCGAGAGTGTCAAAGCATTTAAATGCCTGAAATCAATGCAAATCCGAATGGATTTGTCTTTCTTTCTAATCAAGACCATAGGAAAACTATATGGAGATTGAGAAGGAGAAATTGTGTTTAATGTTATCATATTCTTTATTTCTTTTTATACATGTGATTGACAATGTACAGGTTTAAGTTTCATTGGTCTGAAATCAGTAAGGAGAATATCATGTTCAATGATATTTGTACTCCCAGGATTATCCGTCAGGAAAAGATTGTAGTAATAAAGAAATCTGATCTTTCTAATATGGAGCAAGAGTTGGCAAAATAGAAATATCCCTCCAATTCTCAGTAGAAGAAAGTGGTAAAGTAGGTAGAGATAAAAGAGGCTCAGAAATATTAGGCAATTCAGACAACTCTTCTTGTATGACAGCTGAGGAAGAGCGACGATCAATAGGCTCGTGGATAGCCTCAAAGACTGGTTTAACCTATGTATACAACAATGTATTGCACACAACTACTTCCCTACAGCATTTAAAACTGCCAAAGTGTATCCTCTCTATAAATCTGGCTCACATAGCGATCCCAACAGTTACAGACCAATATCCATTCTATCATCTATATCAAAACCACTAGGGGAACACATTTACAACACCACACTTCAACACTTAACAGCAAACAAACTGCTCATTGATAGCCAGTCAGGTTTCAGACCCAAACATTCCTGTCACACAGCTCTCACCAAAATGGCAGACAACTGGCTGTCAAACATAAATGATGGAAAATTATGTGGTGCTGTTTTTGTCGACTTCAAGAAAGCATTTGACATGATTGACCACACTATCTTGGTTCAAAAGTTAGAAACCTTCAGAATAGGTCCTAATCCACTAAACATCATCAAATCATTCCTTGCAGATCGACAACAGTTAGTGCTCCACAACAACTCGACATCAGATTTCTCGAAGATAGATACAGGAGTACCGCAGGGTTCTATTCTTGGACCCCTACTCTTCGCAATGTTCATCAACGACCTGCAACTATATCTAAAATATTCAACCTGTGACCTCTTTGCAGATGATTGTACTATCTACACTAGTGACACTGACTGCGCGGCACTTGAAATGACTCTTCAAAGCGATGTAGACAATCTAACAAAATGGAGTAATATGAACCGTATGCCAGTAAACACAGGAAAAACAAAATCTATGTTGATTAGCACCAGACAGAAACTTCTTAACTTCACCAAAAGATCGCTACAGCTACATGCGGAGTCAATACGCATTGAACATGTAACAGAACACAAAGTTCTAGGCTTGACGATTGACCAGCACTTGACGTGGACCTCCCATGTACGGAATTTAACGAAACACTTAGCTCAAAAGACATACCAGCTGGCCAAAATAAAACACTTCTTAGACGTAGACACTAGACTATTGTTCTACACCTCACATATACAGACACATCTTGATTACTGCTCTACACTATGGGATGGTTCCCTGCTTCCACCTCAAAGAGACTGCACTCCCTGCATAAGACAGCAGTACGTCTGATTACCGATAATCGCACAATACTACACGCAAGGACACGAAAAGAACCCAAAATACTGTCCCTAAAACACGTCTCCTCTACAACAAAGCCAAGCTGACTCACGCAATTCTATCAAACAATGCCCCGCCGTACCTACGATCATTGTTTCAAACCAGTAGAAGAGCGGCACTACAATTACATCAGTTACGTCTGCCCAAACCTAGGATCGACCTGTTCAAAAAGAGTCTAGCCTACTCTGGAGCTTACTTGTGGAACAGCCTTCCACACCACATAAAAAACCAACATACACAATACTCATTCAACAAAGCACTTTTTAAACACTTGATCAACACCGATTACACAGCCCTACCTAAAAAAAAAAAAAGATTTTTTTTGGTGCCAAACATTTTACTCTTGATTGTACATAAATGAAGGCTGCTCAATCCAAATATCACATTTACTTGTCTGTAGCAGCTCTAGTTTTTGAGATACAGACATTTTTGTATTTCATTAATACAGGGTGACCAAAAAAAAGGGCCCGCGCGCAAACTGTTTGTGCGCGCGCGGGCCCTTTTTTTTTTGGGGGGGGGGGGGGGGGGGTATCACCTTGTATTATTACAATATTTTCTATATAAGGCTACGTAAAAAAAAAAACTACTGCTGTCTAGTCTTTTACAAAAGAAAACTGCTTGTTTACTCTCAGTTTCAGTTTTCCAAGAATCTTCCCAGAATTGCCTTTTTTAGATTTTAAGCCACTGCATGCATGTTAGTATGCTACTTATTTTATTACACTTCTAACAGAGAATGGCATCATCTTCAAGAAGAGCATGTTTTCTTTCACCGCATTTATTTTGTTATATTTGTGGAGAGTACACTTTCAAAGAAGAACATAGGAAGCATATTACTGTTATTGTGAAAAAGGCATACTTTGCTTACTTTAAAGTAAAACTAGGTGACCAGGACAAGTCTTGGGCTCCTCATATTGTTTGCAGAACATGTGTTGAACACCTGCGACAGTGAACTTGTGGGAAAAGAAAATGTTTAAAATTTGGAATTCCAATGGTTTGGAGAGAGCCCAAGAACCACTATGATGACTGTTATTTCTGTGTTGTGAATATTAAGGGAATTAATGGGAAAAAAATCCCAAAAAGTGGAAATATCCAGATTTAGATTCTGCTAGGCGACCTGTTCCACACGGAGATGACATACCAATTCCAACTTTCAGTCAGATTTCGGATTCCCTGCTTGAAGATGAGACAGCAGTGGCATGTGGAACGACAAGTGACAGTGATAGTGATTTCGAAGATGATTTTTCAGATGCTCAACGCTTCGACCAGCTTGAACTACGAGTAAATGATCTAATCTGAGATCTATATCTCTCCAAGGAATCTTCAGAACTTTTGGCTTCAAGAGTGAAAGAAAAGAATTACTGACTGCTGAAACAAAGGTTACATTTTATCGCAGCAGAGAGCAAGGTTTTACTCCATTCTTTTGTAAAGAGAACAACCTTGTGTTTTGTACTAATGTAGGAGGTCTTGTTAACAAAATGGGTGTAAGTTATACACCAGATGAGTGGCGACTTTTCATTGACAGCTCTAAAAGAAGTTTGAAGGGTGTTCTCTTACACAATGGTAACAAATATGGCTCAATTCCAATTGCTCATTCTACTACAATGAAGGAGGAATATGCTACAATAAGCACAGTTCTCGAAAAATTGAAGTATTTAGAACATAACTGGATGGTTTGTGTAGATCTTAAAATGATGAACTTCTTGCTTGGCCAGCAAATGAGATTCACCAAATATCCATGCTTTATATGTTTGTGGGATAGCAGGGCAAAAGATATGCAATGGACAAAGAAACAGTGGCCGTTGAGGGATGAATTTAAAGTTGGAGAAAAAAATATTGTCAATAAGCCTCTCATTGATCGAAAAAGAGTTCTACTGCCACCATTACATATAAAGCTTGGCTTGGTGAAGCAATTTGTTAAGGCACGAACAAAGATTGTACCTGTTTTAATTACTTATGCAGAAAGTTTCCAGAATTGAGCATAGACAAACTTAAAGCTGGAATTTTTTATGGACCTCAAATTAGAAAGTTAATAAACGATCCAAATTTTATTGATTCCATGAACAAAACAGAGTCCACAGCCTGGTCATCATTTGTTTTAGTTGTGCAAAACTTTCTGGGTAACTTTAAAGCAGACAATTATTCTGAATTAGTTGGAAACATGCTGTGGAGTTTTTGTGAACTTGGATGCAACATGAGCATAAAATTGCACTACCTCCATAACCATTTACATTTATTTCCGGAGAATCTTGGCGACTTTAGTGAGGAGCAAGGTGAAAGATGTCACCAAGATATAAAACCAATGGAAGAGAGATACCAGGGACTTTGGGATGCCCACATGATGACAGATTACTGTTGGACCCTTAAGCGTGATTGTCCGGGCATATCACATTCCAGGAAGTCCTCGAAAAGATCCTTTTTGCTTGTTGACTAAACAAGTGCTAGTGATAAAGTTTTGTTACATTTTTGGTAATATATGCACAGTAATTACATATAATATGAATGCAGACTAAAGTCAAAATGCCACTGATAGCACCTAACTCTAGGATTGTACATAAAAATTGCCCTACTAATATGGTCATTTTTAGTTATCTCAAAAACTAGAGCTGATAGAAAAAAATATGATTACATTTTTGGAATCAGCAACTCAAAATTACCCAAGAACAGCTATAAAATTTAAGGCACCAAAATGTGTGTATACCAGTGTTATCTACCCCCATAGAAGCAGCCATTGTCAGTCCACATCTTATCTATATGTAAACCTTTTTTGTCCTCTTCCGCTCGTTATTGTCTATGTGACAGATTTATTTTATATCCACGTAGTATTGCTATATAATGTAATGTATGTGAGAATGTACCTGCATAGCACTGTACTTTTGAAATATTTAATTGTATTTTGTTTGCTTAAATGTGATTATGTGTATGAGAATGAACAGATATACATTTTTACAGCTCGAAGATGGGTCCTGCTTCAGAAGTGCCTAAGAAATTATTATTATTATTTCATTTTCCCTCAAGAATGTACAGATATAAGCGAGAATATGTTTATGTAATTTGTGTATTGATGTTTAATGACACATTCAAAAATGCAGATTAATTGCTGATGAACACATGAGTGAGTGTCGGGATACAGAAAGAAAGATAAAGGGCTGGATGGTCGGACAGACCTGCGTCCCCAATTCTTTACCCTTTTAAATAAAGTTATGTCCATCTATCTCTCCTACTGATTCTGCTCTTGGGTTAAGGAGGGCAAAGAAATAACACCAAGTCTCACCTCCTTCAATAGCAGGCTGTCAAATACTTCATGAGTTCTGATACCATGCCACCTAATGTGATTATGCTTGAAATCATAATTTACTGTACATTTAAAAAAAAATTAAATTATATTTTTTTATAATATTTGTTTAATTAACAATACTTAATTTAGATTATTACTGCATGCTGTAAACGCACGCTGTTATATTACCTTTATAATGTTGCATGCCTTCATTTTAATGCTTTAAGTAACATGTGGGAATGAAAGGATATAATACGGTATGAAAGATAAATGCACAATGGGCTAATCACCTGTTTGCCAAGTCACCCTGATTACATGTCCCACCCATGGGCCTTGTGCACTTAGGTCCCCTCTACACCTCGTTTCACGGGGTAGAAGAGGCTTCGATTATGAGATGAGATGAGATGAAAGATAAATGAGAGTGGAAGGGCAGAATGTTAGACGGGCCTGCGCGCCCAATTCTTAACCCTTCGAAAATAAAGTTTGTTCTGTTCTGTTCTGTTTAAGATGTGGAGGACGAGAGTGAAATTGTTGCAGCATGTTGATGTGAAAGGTTTTTTCCTTTCCTTTAATAGATATAATGTAGTCAACATCTGACAATCTTTCAAGTACAGTATATGGTCCTCTCCAAGATACAAGTAACTTATTGTCCTTATTGGGTAACAATACATAGGCCTCATCACCCGGCCATAATTGGTGCAGTTTTCTGTTTTGATTAACAAACAATCTTGCCTTAAGTTTAGCTTTTTCTGATGCTTATACAGCTATCTGGCATGCTTCGATAGTTTTCTTTCTCAAGTTAACCACGTATTGGTAGGAGGTTTGAACATCCTCAGGCATGTCAGCTCCAACCAATAACTGTTTTAGAATGGACATAGGACCTCTTGGCTTGGCACCGTACCTTAATTGAAACGCACAAATCCAGTAAGTTCTTTCGGTATTTCCCGATAAGCGAACAATACCGCTGGGAGTACTCTATCCCAATCCTGCGTGTATTTCGCAGTTACTTTGCCTAGCATTTGTTTAAGACAGCGATTTAGCCTTTCAATTTTCCCGTTCGCAATTGGGTGATATACACTACTAAGAGATCTATCTATCTCAAACTCTCTCATAACTTAAGAAAAAAACTGGGTTCCCCGATCTGATAATATGTTTTCGGGAAAACCCAATCGACTGAAAATTAAAAATAGCGCATCAGCAACATCTGTAGTGGATATTGTGTTCAGAGGAATAGCCTCTGGCCAGTGCGTGTACATATCAATGGATGTTAGCACATAACAATGACCTCTAGCTGACGTGACTGATAGTAAACCTATAAGGTCTATCGTCATTTTCGCGAATGGACGCAAAGATATTTCTGTGGTGAGTTTTGATGTTATGAATGGTTGTTATGTATTATTATTGTATTAAATGAGATCAGCTATGAAGGTCTCTGAATTTAACAAATAGTATTGTAAACTTTTCAGAGGACCTTTCCGCTACCACCCTTTTGATCTCATTCAAAATTAATCTATATTATTATTAAAATGACTTCGTGTAGTGTCTAGGGTTATGAATGTAGAGTATAGGGTGCAATAACCAACTAACATACAAACAAATAGTTTATTATCCATAACAACCAACAGTATTACAACAATAACATACAAACGACACTTTAAAAGGCTATCTTATTTAAGACAGTGGTTGAAATTTGTGTAAATAGAATTTTTTACAATTTATTATCCTGATTCTAATTTATTTTGAACCAGGACTGACAATCAAAAGTGAAATCAAAAGAATCATTTACAACAGTCCAATAACACAGTAGATCTTCTGTCCATACATACAATATTATTCTAATATAAGTGTGTAGTTGTATTCTTCTACTTTGAGGTAATACTGGTATCAATCACTAGGAAGTTGGTTATAATCACTCCCTTTAAGTTATGTCTGTTTTCGTTTGTCACTTGTGGAAATATTAATAACTATTCACAGTTTTCTTCACTATCACTTTCTAGTTCTTTTAAGTTGCGCTGCCAGGTGCCGAACAAGAACTTAACTTGTTCTTCTTCTTCTTTGATCCATAACCGCACACCGTCAAAGCAGTCAGCGGCCATCACGCCTGGTGGCGTCTTGTAGGGCAGCAACAAATTGATTCCACCTTGCTCGGTCGGCGGCCATCCCTTGCACAGTGCCCCAACCGTGGTTCATTCTTTGCATCTCAGCTTCCACAGCTCTCCGCCAAGCCGTTCCCGGTCGGCCTCTCCCTCGCCCCCCCCCGGGGGTCCATAGCATAGCTGTTCTTGCGATGGTATCAGGGTCCCTTCTGAGGACATGGCCAACCCAACTCCAGCGTCTGCCAACTATGATGGTGTGCATGTCCTCCTGGTTACTCCGAATAAGTAGTTCTTGATTGCTGATGGTGTTTGGCCAAAAGATTCGGATAATTTTCCTTAGGCAGATTGTGTGGAAGGAGGACAGTTTCGACATTTCCTTCTCTGTTACTCTCCAACATTCCGCACCATAGAGAAACACAGAAAGCACACAGCCCCCACACAGTCCCAATTTAGTGCCTGTGCTGCACTGGGAAGACCTCCAAATGCCGTTGAGAACAGCAAAGGCTGTTCTCGCTTCACTCATTCTGTTGTCAATGTCCCTGCCCGCTCCGCCGTCAGGTGTCACTATGCCTCCTAGGTAAGTAAATGTGTCTGTCTGTTCTAACTTCTGGTTCCTTACGGTTATTGGCTCAGGATTGCCCACATTTAGCGTCATGACCTCCGTCTTCTTCAAACCGATGTTCAGGCCAACCCGCCGGCCATACCCATTCAGTCTATCGGTTTTGTCTTGAATGTGTTGGTGTGAATGCGCGAGTAGTGCAATGCCATCCGCATATTCCAAATCTTCCAGCGTAGAAAACGCCGTCCATCCAATTCCTCTTGGACTGCCCTCTGTTGTCTGGCGCATCACCCAATCTATGACTGTCAAAAATAATGTTGTTGACAAGGGGCATCCCTGCCGCACTCCTGCCCTCACTTCGAAAGCCACACTACCCGATCCAACACTGCACGCAAAGCCAGAACAGAGGCCCTTTACAATGGAAACAATGCGGCTGGGAACCCCACAAGCCCTCAGAATTTTCCATAGGCTGTCCCTGTGTATGCTGTCGAAAGCCCTTTCAAAATCAACAAAGTTAATGCACAGCCGTCTCTGCCACCCCGAGCACTGCTCCACAATGTTCCCGAGGGTAAACATATGATCCGCACATCCTCTGCCCCCTCTGAAGCCCGCGTGCTCTTTCCCCAGCCTATGATCAACCGCTTTTGAAATTCTCTGGATGATCATCCTGCCTAGTATTCCGCTGGGAACCGAGAGGAGGGCAACTCCTCTCCAGCTGTTGCAGTCTGCAAGGTCGCCCTTCTTGGGCAATTTGACAATTATTCCTTTACTCCACTCTGTTGGTGTTGTCTCAGTTTCCCAGACTTGTGCAAATAGTGGTTCTAATAGTTCTGCTGCTAGTTCAGGGTCTGTCTTGAATAGCTTGGCAGGAGAATACAGGTAGATCGTTTCCTCTGCTCGCTTGACAATCTGTTCCACCTGTTTGATAGGCAATGGCCACTAGCATGGGCTCGAAGTATCCAGACAGAGTCCTGAATCGAGCAGTTCTCAAGCGTTTGGTACTACATTAACGTCAGTACCCAGGACCCTGAAATGTGAAGGTTATGCATCCTTCTTTATACCTAGTATACAATACTATTCCACATTTAAGTACAGGTACATTACAAACAAACGAAAATGGTCATAGCTTTATACCAACCTATGCCACCATTATCTTTTGATGTGACAATGTACACCAGTATTCCTCTCCCCTAGTAGTTACAACGCCACTGCAATTCCAGCTGTAATTTTTTCCATACAATAGGATAGGTGTTATGCTCCTTGATGACAATCATACATGTTTTCTTGTAGTCTAACACCTCTCTGATAGTCTACCACATGGTGGATCAATCTCTAGGCTCTGCCTAGGTTTGCTACAGCACACTTACTTATAGTCGTACATTATTATCTCACATTCAATTTTTATTTTAGATACATGTTAATAAAGTCAATCTTACCACATTTATTCAATGAAATACACAAGTGAACGATGACTGGCATGTTTAGTACGAGGTCGGCCAATAATATTTCGCCTCACTTCAAATTCCTCCCAATCCCCTTCATCGTACTATCTTAGCCTATCTTTCACCTAATTTTTTTCCAAAAAAAAAAATGCTATCCAATCTAAGCAGATATGACTTGACCTGACAGTATCTCCGATTCTCTATGTATTATCCCCAATATTTAATTATCTAATGGACTATTTATGTAATTGATAACATATTCTTAGTCAGCAAAGCCACAGGTACACGAATATATGATTTTTATGAGGCTACGTGACTTGGTTCAATATTCCATATTGTTTTCCATGTTAGTTGTTGATTTTTAAACTACCTCCTGTTCAATTCTTTTCTCATGTACTTACGAGAGTCTCTCGTAATACACGAGAATTACGTCATTCGCAACAAGAGCTAAGCGTGTTTCCCTGACCGTAGTGTCCACTTTTTCTAACTTTTTCATCGTAATTTGAAAAACCGCCTAAGGCAATACTAGCAAGTAGTTTTATTTTTTTTAGAACAATGTGAGACGTGATTTGCGTTGGGTTTTCTCCGTTTCCCCTCCCCTCTACAATGTATTTAGGCAGATACTTAGTTGATGTGGTGAGTTGGGAAATAAATATATTTATAGGGGACTTAGTGTACTGAATGAGATAAGCTGTGAAGGTTTCTGAAGATAATAAATTTGGTGTGTATACAGACGACCTTACTTGCTACCACATTTCGATCTCAATCAGACTTATTCTTGAATAAATGAATAATAGCTTCGTTAAGTGTCTAGGGTTATAATAGTGATGAAGTGTAAGTATATAACAACCAACTGACATATACACAATTACTTTAATAATTTCCACAATTTACAGCACTTTGACAATCACAAACACATAACACTCTAAAAGACTATCTTATTAAGTCAAGGGTTAAGTTTTAAAAATGTATTAATGATCTTTCAATATCTTTCCTGATTCTATTGTATTTGTGAATCAGGAATCACAATAAAAATGTAATCACAATATTTATATACAAGTATTTATACACTGGATATTTATCCAGTCATAGACTGTTATAGCAATATGAGTGTGGTGTTGTTGTGTAATATTATGAGGTAATACTGTCATTAATAGCTAGACTGTTGGTTGTCATCATGACTTCATGTGTTTGTTACTGGTGGAAATCTTATTGAAGGATTTACAGATTCCGTTTCTTTAAAATTTCTGTCCCTTTTTATATAATAAAGTTCAGTTCAGGGGTGATTTTATTCAAGGTTGAGCTATTTCGTGCGGACAAGCGCTTATCTCATAATGGAGCTGCAAGAAACCTGTATCATATGCTCGCTTGCTTCTCAGTTTGATAGTATGATATACAATGGCCGCTATCTTGTGCAAGGAGTCTGCTGTCAGCTTTCTGGATCACGCAGTACTCAGACCGGACGATGCAATATCACCATCAATACCACGGTCCCACAATTCGTAAGGAAAAACACACTAAAGATGACTGACACAGTTTGATCTGCAGTATGTCCAGGCTGTTATATATATTTAATTTTGAATAACACTGCCTGATCTCATCTCTCACGATGTGTAACGATATGGCGTCCCCTCTAAGATTTCTTCTGCCAATATCCAGTACATTGGCCAATCGTTTTGAATATTTTCAAAAGAGTACACAGTCATTCAAATATTTTCATCACTTTTACTCCGTTTCTAGGCATTTATTTGTTATTCATAGGTCACCCAATTAAATTTCTTTTAACTTCAAAGTTCAGCCAATGGCCTCCCTCGTACTATCTTAGACTTCCTGTCACTACTATGTTTCAACAAAATTCAGGGAATTCCATCCCAAGCAGATATGACCAAACCTGACAGTATCTCTGTTCTCTATATTGTTTTATTACCAATATCTAATTATCTAATGGACTTTTTAGATAATTTATTACATATTCCTAGTCCACTAGCCTTCCTGTACACGAATATAAGATTTTCAAGGGGCTAAGTGGCGTAGTTAAGAAAACGATCTTTTTTCGATGTTAAGTGTTTAATTTCAACTACCACCTGTTCAATCCTTTACGACTGTTCCACAGTCCGTCTATCTCTCTCTCTCTCTTCTTCTAAGCCCGTCTGTCTTTCCAAGGCTAACCTTGTGCGCGATTTTGCACTAATGTTAGTTTTTAAAATCAAGGTCGTCTAGAAGATTTTACTACACATTTTGTTTTAGAACTACGGTTATCGCCGTATCGTTTAGTCTAAGTATTTTATTTATGAACGAACGAATTAGGACAAGTAGGATTCTTGTGTTAGCCATTACGACGTTATACAACGAAGGCGTTATCTATACTGGGAAAGCACTGGTCTTTCTCCATTCTTCTTCCTATCGTATTATTTCGTTCGGCTTTACATTTATGTGCTAATTTATATATGGGTATTAGAATTTTTCACCACAATTCTCCCCAACTTAAAACAGACATTATATGTCAGTCCCTCATTCTATATACACATAGATACATTTCTATATATGCCTGGTGATTACTCTGATTCTCATCACACGGATGGCGGCTTAGAAAATCAGCACCTAGGTTAGTTTTTCCAGAAATATATTCTATACTGAACTGATATGGCTGTAATAGCAAAGACCAGCGCAATAACCTAGCATTTTCATGCCTTGCTTGCGCTAGAAAAGACAGGGGTTTGTGATCCGTTTGTAACTTGAATGTCTTCCCATACAGATAAATATTGAATTTCTTGATCGCCCATATCACTGCGAGACATTCTTTTTCACTAGTTGAATAGTTTTTTTCAGCTGTATTCAACTTACGACTAGCATTTGCCACTGGGGTTAATTCCCCATCCAGTGAATCTGACTTCTGTAACAGGGTGGCACCCAACCCTAGATTACTAGCATCCGTTCTCACAATGAATTCTTGACTTAAGTCAGGTAATTTCAAAATAGGTTTGCTTGTGAGCTTTTCCTTCAATTCTTGGTATGCTAATTCACAATGTGCTGTCCAGGTAATTCGATCTGGATTTCCTTTGCGTGTCAAATCAGTTAACGGTGCACATATGGAGTTACAGTTTTTGATATACTTTTGGTAGAAACCACATAATGAGACAAACGATCTCATGTCTTTCTATGTTTGTGGCCTCGGTGCTTTTCTCAGTTTCTCCAAGTTCTTGGGGTCAGGGGTCATGTTTCCCTGATGGACTGTGTGTCCCAAGAATTCTAATTCTTTACATCCAACGCAACATTTGGTTGGTCGGGCTGTCAAATTCGCTTCTCTAAGTCGATCAAACAACATGTTCAGAGAGTCAATGTGTTCCTCAAATGTTTCTGTCGCTATGAGGATATCATCCATGAAGTTTGTGATGCATGGATTATTCAGGGGATCCAACAATTTTCTCATCATTCTAGAGAAGACACTGGGCGCATTTTTCAATCCAAATGGCAATCTGTTAAATTCATAGTGTCCCTCTGAGGTACTAAAAGCTAGATAAGGTCTAACCTCAGGCTTTACTTGAATCTGATAGTAGCCTTTGCTCAGATCCACCTTTGAGAAATATTTAGCTTTATTCAGCCTGGCAAACAGCTGATTTGTATCCGGCAATGGATCCACCTGACCTTCTGTGATAGCATTCAGTCTCCTGTAATCTATACAGAGTCTATGTTCTCCAGAGGGTTTTCTCAAGAGAACCACACTGGAACTATACTGAGATTCACTGTGTGAAATAATTCCTTCCTTCAGCAAATAGTCTATCTCTTCCTTCAAAGCCTTCTCCTTAGCGAAAGGAATCGAATAGGCTTTCATACAGACTGGTGTTGGGTCTATAAGTTTCATATCATATTCTAATAAGTTTGTATGCCCCGGACGGTCCGTTAGCACCTCTGTATGATCATCTAGAACCTGTTGCACTATCCCCTTCTGATTTTTCGTTAAATGTATACTGATTTTCATCTGTGCAGCGGTCTCACAGGGATGTAATGGATATTCAAATGATGAAAGTGGTTCTTTTTTCATCTCCATTGCAATATACAAGGTCAGCAAATGTGTCTCTTCCTGATTTTCTCTTTCCAAATATTTCTTCAGGAGATTCACATGATAGATTTTTTCTTTCCCCTTCTTATCTATCTTATAATTTGTTTTAGACACCTTCTCTAGAACTGTATATGGACCTTGCCATCCAATTTGCAACTTATTCTGACTAACGGGTAGAAGAAGCAGTACTTTCTCTCCCACAGCCAAATCTCTGTCTTTTGCTTTCTTGTTATAATAGGCAGCATGCTTTTTCCTGGCTTGTCTCAAATTTTCATTGGCAAGTTTCCAGCCAGTTTTTAAACGAGTGGTCAGCTCATTCACATATTGGTATGATGATGTAATATTTTCATCTGCCTTTTCATCAGTCCATGTTCTTAACAGGGTTACATATGGACTTTGAATATTGTTGACCTGTTTTTCCAGGTACCGGTATGGTCTCTTCCACTAGAAGCACTATAGTGATGATTTTTCTTCCCAGAATCATCATTCACAAATCGACCGCTACCAATTCTTTTCTTGGGGCTGTCTCCCCACTTAAAATTCCTTGTGAGAGATCTCCTCTCTACATTTTCTTCCTCCAGTTTACATAAGTCCGATCGAGGGATTTTCGGCTTATTCTAGGGTAAGACATCTCTTTGTACTCGCTGCATAGTGGCCATTGTAAAACATCCAAGTGAAGATTGTCCGTGAAAAGGGGGTTCCCATTCCACTTGGTTCACTTTATTAAATTTATTTTTCTTTCCATTGTCAGGCCTAAGTTTGCCCCGTGGCGTGTCTAGGTCCTGATCAATGTTCCCACTTGTGGGTGTTCCCTCATGTAATATGCCACATCTTTCTACAAAATTCTCAATGTCAAACCTTGCCTTGGGCCAATAATAATTTTGAGCCACCTTTTGGATGATGGTACCTATTTTCTCATGGTCCCCATCTTTTCTCACATGTAAGCTCCTTATTAACTTTGCCCTATACTTTTTAGGAAGTACCAGCTGTCCCTGACCATTGGATCTAGTTCCGGCCTTCCTGTAAATCAACTTGTTTTTCATATAGAAATCTCCCTTGCCTGGAGGTGTATGACATGTTGACAATTTCTTAAAACAAGGCTTGAGGGTCTTATCCCCAGCCTGTGCCTTCCTCATCTCATCTGGAGTGGTATTTATCATATTATCCTCCTCCTGTTTAGACTGTGATCTGGTCTGAAGCGTGGCCATGTACACAGGTCTCTTTTTACACACTTCTGTGTTATGGTTGTCCATCCGACACCAACTACAATATAATCTACCTTTATGAAAAGGTTTTCTTTCATCATATTTCCTTTCATCGAATTGTGGGGTTTTATTTTTATTATCATACCGTGGCCTATCAAACTGGTGTTTACCTTTGTTCTGATCTCTACGATCAAACTTATTAAAGTTTTGTGGTGCCTTAAAATTGTCTACCTGTTTCTTTTTATTTCCAGTTACCTCTGCTTGAGCTGCCTGATATCTTTCAGCGACATTTCATTTCTCCAAGTAGGTCTCTAACCGTGCAGAGAACAGGTGATATGTCTCACCCGACAGCAGTTTGGCCTTCCTGAATTTTTTCTATAAAATTCCCCATTCTTTTCATATCTTAACAAAAGAGCCTGCTTTAGCATGTCATAATTGTCCTGATTATCGCTGCTCTTCTTCGCAAAAACTTCATAAGCTGTACCACGAAGCCCTTGTGATAACTTTAGGCTCCACCTTTCTCTCTCTAAACCATACGTGGTAGCTAAAAGTTCATATCTATTTAGGTAACTTTCTATGTCATCGTCTTTCCCGACAAAATGGTCTAAATGAAAACTCATAGCTGAGGTTGAGGCTCCCTGACTAACAGTGGCATCTGAGGCAAAGGGACTGGCACCATTTTCAGGAGCATGGCCTTGAAATTCTAACTCCCTTAGTCGTAACTCATGTTCCCTTTGTAATCTCTTCTCCTCCTTTTCTGCTTCCCTTTCTGCAGCCTGTCTCCTTTCTTCTCTTTCTGCAGCTAGTCTCTTTTCTTCTGCTTCTCTTTCTGCAGCTAGTCTCTTTTCTTCTGCTTCCAACTGTAACTTCTTAGCCTCAGCCTCCAATGCCCTAGCCTCTTTGTCAGCCTCAATCTGCAGCCTCTTAATTTCTTTATCTGCCTCTAACTTTCTTTCTGCTTCAAATTTTCTTTCTTCACGTTCAATAAATTTGTCACATTCAGTTGTGACATAAGCAATCATAATTTGCCCCTCCATTCCCAGCTCTTTAGCAGCCTGCACAGCAGCAGATCGAAACTTTGCCAGGTCAGCCATTTTCTAACAGGCAAATTTATACAATGTCTAACCAAGCAATTTTATCTATGACTAATTATACTAAGGACAACCACAAGCACTGAGAGCTCAATCTTATTTATTTTCCACCCAAGAATACCTTTTTAATTTTATAAATTCCGGACAGGACCCCAATATATGTGGTGAGTTGGGAAATAAATATATAGGGGACTTAGTGTACTGAATGAGATCAGCTGTGAAGGTTTCTGAAGATAATAAATTTGGTGTGTATACAGAAGACCTTACTTGCTACCACATTTCGATCTCAATCAGACTTATTCTTGAATAAATGAATAATTGCTTCGTTAAGTGTCTAGGGTTATGATAGTGATGAAGTGTAAGTATATAACAACCAACTGACATATACACAATTACTTTAATAATTTCCACAATTTACAGCACTTTGACAATCACAAACACATAACACTCTAAAAGACTATCTTATTAAGTCAAGGGTTAAGTTTTAAAAATGTATTAATGATCTTTCAATATCTTTCCTGATTCTATTGTATTTGTGAATCAGGAATCACAATAAAAATGTAATCACAATATTTATATACAAGTATTTATACACTGAATATTTATCCAGTCATAGACTGTTATAGCAATATGAGTGTGGTGTTGTTGTGTAATATTATGAGGTAATAGTGTCATTAATAGCTAGACTGTTGGTTGTCATCATGACTTCATGTGTTTGTTACTGGTGGAAATCTTATTGAAGGATTCACAGATTCTGTTTCTTTAAAATTTCTGTCCCTTTTTATATAATAAAGTTCAGTTCAGGGGTGATTTTATTCAAGGTTGAGCTATTTCGTGCTGACAAGCGCTTATATCATAATGCAGCTGCAGGAAACCTGTATCATCTGCTTGCTTGCTTCTCAGTTTGATAGTATGATATACAATGGCCGCTATCTTGTGCAAGGAGTCTGCTGCCAGCTTTTTGGATCACGCAGTACTCAGACCGGACGATGCAATATCACCATCAATACCACGGTCCCACAATTCTAAAGGAAAAACACACTAAAGATGACTGACACAGTTTGATCTGCAGTATGTCTAGGCTGTTATATATATTTAATTTTGAATAACACTGCCTGATCTCATCTCTCACAATGTGTATCGATATGGCGTCCCCTCTAAGATTTCTTCTGCCAATATCCTGTACATTGGCCAATCGTTTTGAATATTTTCAAAAGAGTACACAGTCATTCAAATATTTTCATCACTTTTACTCCGTTTCTAGGCATTTATTTGTTATTCATAGGTCACCCAATTAAATTTCTTTTAACTTCAAAGTTCAGCCAATGGCCTCCCTCGTACTATCTTAGACTTCCTGTCACTACTATGTTTCAACAAAATTCAGGGAATTCCATCCCAAGCAGATATGACCAAACCTGACAGTATCTCTGTTCTCTATATGTTTTATTACCAATATCTAATTATCTAATGGACTTTTTAGATAATTTATTTCATATTCATAGTCCCCTAGCCTTCCTGTACACGAATATAAGATTTTCAAGGGGTTAAGTGGCGTAGTTAAGAATACGATCTTTTTTCGATGTTAAGTGTTTAATTTCAACTACGACCTGTTCAATTCTTTACGACTGTACTATCAGTATAAAGTCAGGAGCCTTGCGTAAAATATCAGGTTTTCTAATAAGAATTAAACCTGTTTTCTAAACCTAACATCGTATCGTTAGTTTTGTTTTTCACTGTTTATTTGAAAAATCTGGCCATGCACTGCATGCGACTTGGTTTAATTTTTAAACACACTGCGAGCTGCTTGTGTGACCGTGTTCCACAGTCCGTCTATCTCTCTCTCTCTCTTCTTCTAAGCCCGTCTGTCTTTCCAAGGCTAACCTTGTGCGCGATTTTGCACTAATGTTAGTTTTTAAAATCAAGGTCGTCTAGAAGATTTTACTACACATTTTGTTTTAGAACTACGGTTATCGCCGTATCGTTTAGTCTAAGTATTTTATTTATGAACGAACGAATTAGGACAAGTAGGATTCTTGTGTTAGCCATTACGGCGTTATACAACGAAGGCGTTATCTATACTGGGAAAGCACTGGTCTTTCTCCATTCTTCTTCCTATCGTATTATTTCGTTCGGCTTTACATTTATGTGCTAATTTATATATGGATATTAGAATTTTTCACCACAGTTGACCAATGGAAGTGGAACGTTTGTCTCAATGACGAATTTGAAAAATATGGTACCCTTTTGGTTCGGCCATTGCGTTATAAAATAATACGCTGAAGGCGTAGGCGACAACTTACGATTCTCGCCGAAAATTTTTAGTACTTTCTTATCTTTGACTTTATGCACTATACTGTTATATCCTAATTTAGATATTGTATTTAGAAGTTTACCACATATCTCCCCACTTAGAATAGACTGTCACATGTCAGTTCCTACTTTTAAATACACATAGATAAATTTACTACTTATGCCTGGTGACTACTCTGATGTTCGTCGTACGGATGTCTGCTTCAAAACTCGGCACCTACATTAGTTTTGCCTGGAATATATTCTATAGTAAACTGGTATGGCTGTAAGAGCAACGACCAACGTAATAATCTAGCATTTTCATGCCTTGCTTGTGACAGACACACGAGTGGTTTATGATCTGTTTGGATCTTAAATGATTTACCATAAAGATAAATCTGGAACTTCTTTATAGCCCATATGACCGCCGAACGATCTTTTTCACTTGTTGAATATTTTTGTTCTGCTGTGTTCAACTTACGACTAGCATAAGCTACTGGGGTTAATTCCCCATTAAGTGAAGTTGACCTTTGTAATAGAGCTGCACCCAAACCTATATTACTAGCATCCGTTCTCACAATGAATTCTTGAGTCAAGTTAGGTAATTTCAAAATAGGCCTGCTTGTGAGCTTTTCCTTCAACTCTTGGTAGGCTAATTCACACTGCGCTGACCAAGTAATTCTATCAGGATTTCCTTTGCGCGTTAAATCAGTCAATGGAGCACATATGGAGTTAAAGTTTTTAATATACTTTTGGTAGAAACCACATAATGAGACAAAAGATCGCACATCTTTTTTGTCTGTGGTCTTGGTGCTCTTTTCAGTTTCTCCAGGTTCTTGGGGTAAGGGGTCATGTTTCCCTGATGTACTGTGTGTCCCAAGAATTCCAGCTCTTTACATCCAACACAGCATTTCGTCGGTCTAGCTGTCAAATTGGTCTCTCTAAGTCGATTAAACAACATATCCAGAGACTTAATGTGTTTCTCAAATGTTTCAGTCGCTATGAGAATATCATCCATGAAGTTGGTGATGCATGGATTATTCAGGGGATCCAGTAACTCTCTCATCATCCTCGAAAACACACTCGGTGCATTTTTCAGCCCGAATGGCAACATGTTAAATTCATAATGTCCTTCCGATGTGCTAAAGGCTAAATAAGATCTAACCTCCGGCTTTACTGGAATCTGATAGTAGCCTTTGCTCAGATCCACCTTTGAGAAATATTTAGCTTTATTCAGCCTGGCAAACAGCTGATTTGTATCAGGTAATGGATCCACCTGACCTTCTGTGACAGCATTCAGTTTCCTGTAATCTATACACAGTCTGTGTTCTCCAGAGGGTTTTGTTAACAGAACCATACTGGAGCTGTAAGGAGATTCACTGTGCGAGATAATTCCTTCTCTCAGCAGATAATCTATCTCCTCATTCAAAGCTTTTTCCTTAGCGAACGGAATCGAATAGGCTCTCATACAGATTGGTGCTGGGTCTATGAGTTTCATATAATACTCTAATAAATTTGTATGCCCCGGTCGGTCCGTTAACACATCTGTATGATCATTCAGAACCTGTTGAACTCTCTCCCTCTGATTTTTCGTTAAGTGTGTGCTGATTTTTACCTGTGCAGCGGTCTCACAAAGATGTAAAGGATATTCATGAGAGGTGAGTGGTTCCTTTTTCATTTCCATTGCAACAGACAAGGTCAGTAGGTGTGTCTCCTCCTGGTTTTCTTTTTCCAGATATTTTTTCAGGAGATTCACATGATAGATTTTCTCTTTCCCTTTCTTATCTATCTTATAATTTGTTCTAGACACCTTCTCTAGAACTGTGTATGGATCTTGCCATCCAATTTGCAATTTATTATGGCTGCCGGGCAGTAGAAGGTGCACCTTCTCTCCCACAGCTAATTCTCTGTCCTTCGCTTTTTTATTGTATTAGGCAGCATGCTTTTTCCTGGCTTGTCTCAAATTTTTATTGGCAAGTTTCCAGCCAGATTTAAGACGAGTGGTCAGCTCGTTCACATATTGATATGATGAGGTAATATTTTCTTCTGCCTTTTCATCGGTCCATGTCCTTAACAAGGCTTCTAATGGACCTTTTATTGGCCTTCCAAATAACAAGATTGCCGGGGCCATACCGGTTGAACTATGGGGTACTTCCCGATAGGCAAACAGGGCGGCGGGAAGGTATTGATCCCATGTATCTGGTTTTTCATGTGCCAACTTTTTCAGGATCGACATGGGTGTCCCGTTAAATCTTTCCACTTGGCCATTTCCTTGGGGATGGTACGGGCTACAATGAAAGTGTTTGGATTGAAGGATCCTGAATACTTCTTCAGTTAGTTTCCCTTTGAACTGAGAGCCATTATCAGTCAAAATTTGGTTGGGAAAGCCTAACCTGGTGAAGATTGTGAGTAATGCCTCTGCCACATGCTTCGAATCGATTGATGACAGGGCTACCGCCTCTCCCCACATAGAACAAGTGTCCACCAGAGTCAGAATGTAATTGTTCCTCCTCTTGGTCCGAGTGAGAGGTCCCACAATGTCCACTGCAATTCTTTCAAAGGGTGTTCCCACTATGGGCATTTCCCCTAAAGTTGCTGGAGCAGTTCAATGCTTTGGAGCTACCCGTTGGCATTCTCAGCAGGAGTTTACATATCTCTTTATGTCTTCAGTTATCCCTGGCCAGAAATAATGACAAGCTATACGCTGTCCTGTTGCGTTGATCCCCATATGACCACTAAAGGGAGTCGCATGCCCTAGTTCCAACACTTTAGTCCTATATGAAATGGGAAGGACCAGCTATCCGTGACCATGGGATCCAGTTCCAGTCTTCCTATAAATCAATTTGTTCTTCATATAGAAGTCTCCCTTGCATGGAGGTGTATGACATTTGGGCAATTTCTTAAAACAAAGCTTGAGGGTCTTATCCTCCGCCTGTGCCTTCCTCATCTCATCTGGATGGGTATTTATTGGATTATCCTCCTCCTTTTTAGACTGTGATCTGGTCTGCACTGTTGCCATGATCACAGGTCTCTTGGGATTCCCCAAGAAGACATATCTACACCCCAATATCAGAGGGTAGATTGGCTCATTTATCACTGCTGCTTTTATGATTCCTTCCACATATCGCGTTTTCACCTTTATCCGGGCGACGGGAAGTGTCATGGTAGCTACATCCTTGGTTGCAGTTTGGATCTCCACTGTTTCTGTGGTGTATTGATCTGCCTGCACCAGGTGAGAACTCACAACGGAATCATAATCTAGACCTGTATCATACAAGCACCGTATGGTGGCACCATTACAGATTACATCTTCACACACTGGGGGATGGTATGGTTCCTGTAGTTCCGCAGGTTTGACCTTTTTTCCCGTCTTTCCAGATGTCATAGCAGCACAATGAGGAGGTTTCCTTCTACAATGGTCAGTGTCATGATTGTTCATCTTACAATTTTTACACCACCTCCTTCCTTGGTTGAAAGATTTTCTTTCATCATATTTCCTTTCATCGAATTGTGGGGTTTTATTTTTATTGTCATACCGTGGCCTATCAAACTGGTGCTTACCCTTGTTCTGATCTCTAGGATCAAATTTATTATAGTTCTGTGGTGCCTTAAAATTATCTACCTGTTTCTTTTTATTACTTGTTACCTCTGCTTGAGCTGCTTGATACCTCTCAGCGACATTGAGTAACTCACCCAGCCTCTCTGCACCTTGTTCCATGAGAAACTTTCTTAGGTCTGGAGCCATGGACTCTCTTAGCTGCTCAATAAGGATCATTTCCTTAAGATCTTGGGTTTTCCCCAGAGCAGTCCATTTCTCCAAGTAGGTCTCTAACCGTGCAGAGAACTGGTTATATGTCTGACCCGACAGTAGTTTGGCATTCCTAAATTTTTTTCTATAAAATTCTCCATTCTTTTCGTATCTTAATAAAAGAGACTGCTTTAGCATGTCATAATTGTCTTGGTCATCTCTGCTCATCTTGGCAAAAACTTCATAAGCCGTTCCCCTAAGCCCTTGGGATAACTTTAGGCTCCACCTCTCTCTCTCTCTAACCCATATGTAGGGGCTAAAAGTTCAAATCTACTTAAGTACCCTTCTATGTCATCATCTTTCTCAACAAAATGGTCTAAATGAAAACCCATAGCTGAGGTTGAGGCTCCCTGACTAGCATTGGCATCTGAGGCAAATGGGCTGGCACCATTTTCAGGAGCATGGCCTTGAAATTCTAACTCCCTTAGTCGTAGCTCATGCTACCTCTGTAATCTCTCCTTCTCCTTTTCTGCTTCCCTCTCTGCAGCCTGTCTTCTTTCCTCTGCTTCTCTTTCTGCAGCCAGTCTCTTTTCTTCTCTTTCTGTAGCCAGTCTCTTTTCTTCTCTTTCTGTAGCCAGTCTCTTTTCTTCTCTTTCTGCCGCTAGTCTCTTTTCTTCGGCCTCCAACTTCTTCTCTTCATACTGGAGCCTTTTAATCTCTGCCTCCCTATCTGCCTCCAATGCCCTAGCCTCCTTGTCAGCCTCAATTGTTAGCCTCTTAAGTTCTTTGTCAGCCTCAATTTGTAACCTCTTCTCTTCAGCTATCTTCCTATCCTCCCTTTCAATATACTTGTCGCATTCTGAAGTTACATATTGGATCAAAGCTTGACCCTCCATATTCATTTCTTTAGCAGTCTGCACAGCGCAGATCGAAACTTCGCCAGATCAGCCATTCTGTACTATGCAACCTTTAAAATTTCTAACTATACAAATTTCTAATTATGGCTAACAATTTCTAATGATAACCAAGAACAACCACAGGCACTGATAGCTCAACCACTATTTCATTTCCACAAAAGGAATACTTTTAGTTTTATACTATCTGAGATTCCTAATATAATTGATAATATTTTAAGAATTTAAAATCCCAGAAACGAGCTACCCAATATAGCTGGTGCTATGAGAAATTCAATCCCAGGAGCGAGACCCCAATATATGTGGTGGGTTTTGATGTTATGAATGGTTGTTATGTATTATTATTGTATTAAATGAGTTCAGCTATGAAGGTCTCTGAATTTAACAAATAGTATTGTAAACTTTTCAGAGGACCTTTCCGCTACCACCCTTTTGATCTCATTCAAAATTAATCTATATTATTATTAAAATGACTTCGTGTAGCGTCTAGGGTTATGAATGAAGAGTATAGGGTGCAATAACCAACTAACATACAAACAAATAGTTTATTATTCACAACAACCAACAGTATTACAACAATAACATACAAACGACACTTAAAAAGGCTATCTTATTTAAGACAGTGGTTGAAATTTGTGTAAATAGAATTTTTTACAATTTATTATCCTGATTCTAATTTATTTTGAACCAGGACTGACAATCAAAAGTGAAATCAAAAGAATCATTTACAACAGTCCAATAACACAGTAGATCTTCTGTCCATACATACAATATTATTCTAATATAAGTGTGTAGTTGTATTCTTCTACTTTGAGGTAATACTGGTATCAATTACTAGGTTGTTGGATATAATCACTCCCTTTAAGTTATGTCTGTTTTCGTTTGTCACTTGTGGAAATATTAATAACTATTCACAGTTTTCTTCACTATCACTTTCTAGTTCTTTTAAGTTGAGCTGCCAGGTGCCGAACAAGAACTTAACTTGGCAGAAGAATACAGGTAGATCGTTTCCTCTGCTCGCTTGACAATCTGTTCCACCTGTTTGATAGGCAATGGCCACTAGCATGGGCTCGAAGTATCCAGACAGAGTCCTGAATCGAGCAGTTCTCAAGCATTTGGTACTACATTATCGTCAGTACCCAGGACCCTGAAATGTGAAGGTTATGCATCCTTCTTTATACCTAGTATACAATACTATTCCACATTTAAGTACAGGTACATTACAAACAAACGAAAATGGTCATAGCTTTATACCAACCTATGCCACCATTATCTTTTGATGTGACAATGTACACCAGTATTCCTCTCCCCTAGTAGTTACAACGCCACTGTAATTCCAGCTGTAATCTTTTCCATACAATAGGATAGGTGTTATGCTCCTTGATGACAACCATACATATTTTCTTGTAGTCTAACACCTCTCTGATAGTCTACCACATGGTGGATCAATCTCTAGGCTCTGCCTAGGTTTGCTACAGCACACTTACTTATAGTCGTACATTATTATCTCACATTCAATTTTTATTTTAGATACATGTTAATAAAGTCAATCTTACCACATTTATTCAATGAAATACACAAGTGAACGATGACTGGCACACTTTCGATCTGCCGTTCTGTCCAGGCTTTTGAGAAATATTGTTTGCACAGCACAATCCTGCTCTCATCGCTCCTTGGCAAAGTTTTGTTATAAAATGGCGTCCTCACCTAATACTTTTCCCCCAATATCAACTACTCTGGCCAATGATTATCCTTATTTCACTTGTAAACAAAGTCTTTCAAAAATACAATTCAACTTTCTACTACGTTACTCGGGTAATATATGTTTAGTACGAGGTCGGCCAATAATATTTCGCCTCACTTCAAATTCCACCCAATCCCCTTCATCGTACTATCTTAGCCTATCTTTCACCTAATTTTTTTCGAGTAAAAAAAATGCTATCCAATCTAAGCAGATATGATTTGACCTGACAGTATCTCCGATTCTCTATGTATTATCCCCAATATTTGATTATCTAATGGACTATTTATGTAATTGATAACATATTCTTAGTCAGCAAAGCCACAGGTACACGAATATATGATTTTTATGGGGCTACGTGGCTTGGTTCAATATTCCATATTTTTTTCCATGTTAGTTGTTGATTTTTAAACTACCTCCTGTTCAATTCTTTTCTCATGTACTTACGAGAGTCTCTCGTAATACACGAGAATTACGTCATTCGCAACAAGAGCTAAGCGTGTTTCCCTGTCCGTAGTGTCCACTTTTTCTAACTTTTTCATCGTAATTTTAAAAAACCGCCTGAGGCAATACTAGCAAGTAGTTTTATTTTTAGAACAATGTGAGACTTGATTTGCGTTGGGTTTTCTCCGTTTCCCCTCCCCTCTACAATGTATTTAGGCAAATACTTAGTTGACCTAGGGAAGTGGAACGTTTGTCTCAATGACAAATTTGAAAAATATGGTACCCTTTTGGTTCGGCCATTGCGTTATAAAATAATACGCTGAAGGCGTAGGCGACAATTTACGATTCTCGCCGAAAATTTTTAGTACTTTCTTATCTTTGACTTTATGCACTTTACTGTTATATCCTAATTGAGATATTGTATTTAGAAGTTTACCACATAGTCTGACGCCTGGATAGGCGCACGATGCTTGGGGCGTTTAGCTGCCACATCTTGGCAAGTTTTGCACGTGCGACAAACGATTTTCACATCTCTTGTCACCCCAGGCCGAAAGAAATGAGACAAAACCCTATGTTTTGTCGTGGCGAACCCTAAATGTCCTGCACAATTAACATCATGAGCATGCCGTAAGACAAATGGGCGGAAACTTGTAGGTACCATAATTTGTTTCTTACTGATGGGGAATCTTGGAAATTCCGAATCAAGATCACATTCTTGATTGTGTACCAGTGTAAAGAATTATCATTAAATACCACATCATCAGACTTGGCAACATGAAACATTTTTTTAATGAATCATCTTCATTTTGCATCTGTATGAATTATTCTTTGTCAATAAGTTCAACATGTAAATCATCCTCATCTGTCCCCTCCTTATCAGACAATTCATCATCAGTCACCACCTCCTCAGTCACCCTCTCATCATTCATCACCTCATCAGTCATCTCCTCAGTCTGGACCTGTTCATGCAACTTTGCACGAGACTGAGCTCTAGTAGTGACAGCATTTGTCATAAGCAAATGATGCTGTTCCCATTTAAAATATCATCATTAGTGCAGCCATGAAGACCATGGATATTCCCCAGGGTTATTCCAGCAATTGGTTTGTCCAATAGGCAAACGAGAGTACTTCCAGTAAAGTAAGGGGTATCTAAGAATACTTCAGCAGTTGGGTAATATTCAACTGTGCCCCCGAATGTAATGCACTTGACTTCTTTGCCTGTGTACTCAGATTGGTCCACTAATGACCTTCGCACTCTAACAGTAGTGCATCCAGTGTCCCTGAGCACTGAAACATGTCGGTTGTTTACAAAACCCCTATTAAAAACTAGTGAACCTGCCTTACCATAAGAGGACATGACTGGCAAAGGATGTCCACACAGGAGCCTAGGAACTCCCTGTAGCTGAAACAAAGAATTACATTCAGAAGAATTAGTACTATTTGACAAGTCCACACTACATGCATTTGCATGAGCAGCAACATTGTTATTTTGGACTGTATTATTATCATTTTGATGCACAACTGCATTCCTAGAACGTCGAAAGTTATTGGTCTGTTGAGAACTTCTGTTGTTGTAATTATTTACATTGCTTCCATAGAATGACCTTTGGCCTCTGTTTGATTGGAAATTATATCCACCTCTGTTCCAATCCCTGCTAGGTCTAAAAGATGATTGTTGAGATATATATATCCATCACCATATGAATGAAAATTCCTATGACGTTGTTGTGACCTATTGTTAAAATTATACCTCCCTCTGAAAGATCCAGTATTATTATCTCGATTTAATCGAACATTTTTGTCCATGCTATTTGATCGTTGTCTGAGTAGATTGGACATCCTGGTTCTAGGTGATGCCACTGGCAATGGATCCTTTATGATAGTCCTGCTAAGATTTCTTCCAGGATGTGCAATTTGGTATTGTCGTCCAAGATTTTCTACAGCAGCCAACGTTTCAGGCTTTCTCTCCTGTAAAAATGACAAAAAGTCACCACTGACTGAAGACAGCACTATCTCTTAAAATTAAGTCAGCCAGCCCATCAAAAGTTTTATCAATTTTCGACAAATCAACCCATCTAGAAAAGCAAAGATTAATTGATGAAATAAATTCAGCAAATTCCTTGGCTGAATCAGGCAACACTGATTTTAGTTTCAATCTGTAACCATTTTCCTCCAGTCGATACTTTTTTTAGCAATAAAGCCTTCACAGAATCATAATCATTTCTTGAATGATCATCCATGGTGCAGACTGCAATAAGAGCCTCACCAACTAATAAACTCATTAACCTGCTAGGCCATGTAGCTGTATCAATCTTAACCTCATGGCAACATGTTTCATATATATTTAAAAACCATGAAATATCGTAAATATTGGGATTACATTTGGGCAAATTTAGTTTAAATGTAGAGGCATGGTCTTTCTTTCTAGCTTCTTCACCTGCTGGTTTAACATGTTGTTATTGAAATTTTAATTTTTCTAACTCAATTTCTGCCATTCTTGGAGCACAGGCTAATTTTTTTCTTCAAGTTCCTGTTGTGCCTTTATTTCTGCTTGAGCATGTGCATGTGCCAATTTTTTCTCCTCAAGTTCCTGTTGTGCCTTTATTTCTACTTGAGCATGTGCCAATGTTTTCTCCTCAAGTTCATGTTCTCTTTTTTTCAGCTATTTCTTCTTGTCTTTTCTTCTCAGCAACTTCTTCTTCTCTCTTTTTATCCTCTATCTAAGAGTTTCTGATCCCTTGCCACGTCTTCTAACCTCTTTATTTCCCTTGCATGCTCAGTGAATGCAAAGGTTTTTAAAGCCTCACCCTCCATATCGAAATCCTTACCAAGCTTGGTAAAATATTCCATAATTCACTATTATTGTGACTCCAAATTGTCCAATAATACTATAATCAAAATATATATTTAATATATGAGCAATAACAGCAACAATTCTTTCACCACTCAATATCAATAAACTGCATTAAACTGTAGATGGTATATTAGGAGCACAAAAAAAACTTAGAAGTACAAACAAGATTACAGCAGAACAGTAGAAGAAGCCAACTCAACAAAATACCAATGAATAAACCAAGGCAGAAATGTATGAACTGTAGCAAAATGAAAAATAAATTGGCTCTACCACACTTATGACAATTCAAGTACAATTTCACAACATATAATACATCTAATAACTGAATGATAGCAAGATAAGGTGTACAAATCTCACAAACAATAATGAAGAATAAACCAAATAAAATACAATGAACCTGACAACAAATACAAATTTACAAATACATAGGGCAAAACAGCTAACAGAAATGGTAATGATAATTTCAGTAGTAGCAGTAAACACACAGCTTTGTAATGCAGGTCCCACTATCTGAGAAAACCTGGACCAAACCCTATAGAACAACCAAGAATTCACGACCATAGGATTGGTATTGTGAATTAATGGTTCCCTCGCCAACCAACCTGCCTATCAGACAAACATGTAGATACAGATACACATAAAACATATAATTTAAAAAAACCTGTCAAATGAGACTCTTCAAGACTCAAACTGTATGAATCACGAAATTCACTTATCTGTCTTATGAAAAAATATCCTGAGTCCAGCTTCTGCCTCAGGGAAACACGATTCAACAGATATGCAACGATTAGGGTTTGATTCAGTATTCACACTTGCAGCCGATCAGCACCGCCATCTTGAAAAAATTTCTGCACTTGAAAAAGTTTAGTCCACCGACTTGAAAACTTTTTTGAAAAATCACTTGAAAATACTGGATACAGTTCCACACAATATATTTATGATCCCGGCTTGAGGCCACCAAAACTGTTACGTGTCGTAATCTTAATTATTCCGGAGGTATTCTCCGTGGCCAAAGTAGACTCTAGGGGCAGTCATACAAAACAAAATCTCCTTTATTCAGAATGGCAAAAGAAGGTTCACATCTACCTCAGCCTGATGCAAGCATAACTTTTGAGGAGACAAAGATTTTTATCAGAATCAGATACAGAAACAAATGGAATGTTGAACATCCAGGGCACACGCTAAATGATGCTTACGAGATTCAAATAGCCTCAAACTGACTACTGCTTTCTTTGAGAACATTCAAGTGGACGTCTGAGAGTGTACGAAGAAAAAGAAGAAGAAGGACCTCTTTATGAATAAGCACACATTTCCTTACTAGAATAAGCCAGGGACACCTCAACCAAGTATACTGATGTCCTTGTGATGGAATAATTCAGGAAAAACACGAATACTGCAGGAGCTCAAAACACATACGTCTGCACACTTCCAAACGCATGCAGCATCTCTCTTGCAGACGATCACCTCACTTCTGCTTCAGATTTGTTCACGTCTGCCAGTAAACCATATCGGCATGACGTCACTTCCTTTATTAATAAGTTACTCCGTATAAAATAAACAAAAAAGGAGCCCTGTTGAGCTGCCTATTATATCGACATAAATGTAATGAATTTTAATCATAACAGCTTCTCTTCTATTATTGTTTGCAATAAAACATGAAGGAATTTCATTTACTTTCTCATGATGACGTAGATGATGATGAATGATAGATAAAATAATGAAGATAATTAATTACACCACTTCACAAAATAGCACAGACTATAATCATTTTTTTCCCAGACTGGCCTACCAGCGGGTACCTACTGTGACGTCATCAGTGGTGACCTGTTCAATGGTGCATGTACAGGCAAGTCGGTGAAGGTTAATGGTGACGGGACAGCAAACATTAACGTGTGTAGCAACTGTGACGACCCATTCCTGGCCATACACGTCGGTAAGTGATCTATCTCAGCTCTTTCCTTCACTTGTCTGTCGCCTACTTGTGTCACAAGAAAACAATTCGAAAATGAATCCAGAGATCCATATATTACGCTTGGAAACGCTACGGAAATCACGAGAAAATCACTCCATTTCCTTCAACGTGCACATAATCAGTCTTTTATGCTTACCTAGCAAAGCTGGCAGAGCATAAATAATGCTGATGCAGCAAAGTTGGATACGATAGATGAAAAATATGGAATGTAAGAAGTATATATATATAGGGTCTAGGAACGCTAAATAACTAACAGTCGTATTAAGCCGTAATGTTCACCATTAGCACTGGTGTGGCTATCAAGAGAGTGGGAAGCGAATTCATAAAACGTTACAGACTGTAGAGTTAAGTTTGTAATAATCTGGAATGCACTCTAAATATAGTTCCGAGATTATTCTGGTTTAGAATTCTATTTGAAATTCTGAATTACGATCTGACAGAGATATCTGGAGGAACAATCCTTCAGCCTTTGCACTTAGCTGTAAAATCTGTATTGTCAGTCAATGGCGCAGGGTGTAATGTGTTGTCATCCAGCAGCGGTTTAACTTTATGCATGCGAGGGTTGATCTTGTCTCCTTTATGGTTAGGAGTTGACTATATCTCTGGCTTTAAGTTCTGCTGATCGGTCATAGATGTGCTGGTCTGTTAACGTCAGGCGTTACTTTTATAAAAAGATATTCGCTGATTGGACACACTTATCCACCTGGTCATTAACTCGTGGTTGTTCACCTCATGATTCGTGAAAAAAAGTCAAAAAACGACAACTCGTGACAGGTTCATGAGAATTTTTTGAACACAAAACTCTCTGTGAATGCTTATTACGCTCCTTTTAGTTGAAAATTCAAAGATATTCGCATCATCATTGGACGTTTACAGACATCAGTCACAAAGTGTAGTGGCCAGACAATTTAATGTGTGTAGAAGCACCATTAGTCGCCTTTGGAGGCGATTTCCATGAGCGCTACGCCCAGAACAGCGCTGATGAGGCTCCTCCATATGGTGGTGGAGGTGTACTGATGTGGGGGGCGATCAACTTCATGTGAAGAAGTGACCTGGTGCAAATTGAAGGACGCCTGAATGCCCAACGATACATCGCTGAAATTCTTCGTCCTCACGTCCTTCCACTTCTGGCTGCACGAGGGTCGATTTTTCAGCAGGATAACGCTCGACCTCATTGTGGCAAAACTCACCACCCAGTTCCTCGCTGACAACAACGTCCAGACCATTCCGTGGCCAGCCATGTCATCAGACATGTGTAGCGGGAGGTTATTTAAAATTATTTATTATGTAAGAGTATGCCAGTAAAGAGTTCTGACCTTACAAGTAATACCCCAGTCTTAGAAATAAGCACTGGTGTATTGTTATCATAAAAATAGTCAGACTGTGAAAACCCTGGCCCAGTTGGTAAGAAGTAGTACCAGGATTTAAGGTGTCTCCTCCCTGTGACTATCTTATGATTACTTATATGCTAGGGGATAAGTAAAATGTACATTCACTGAACCCACAAAATGGAAGAAGTGAATAAATCCTCAGGTACAGTAAAATAGTTTAATAATTGCACTAATTATTCTATTTCTACTAGTTGGAAAAGAGTATACACATATATATAAAAATATTCACACAATTACTATTATTGTCTGTTTAGACTTCAAGATCTTAAATAATAAAGTTACTGAAATTACTGTTATTAGTCCTTTGCATTTAAGGATAACTGTCATCAGTTGACTGAGTTTCTGTATGGTTAATTATTGTTTTGAACTATTGGCTGTTTCACATGTATAGGTGGTCAGTGTCAAACAGGACACTTATCTTTCCAACTTGATACTGCTGAAACTGTCCTTTGCTGATATCAGACTTGGTAGGCCCAACAGTAGGGATGCCAATGACCAGTTGAAGTTCACTCTTTGGGGTCCTGCACTTTTGTGGGATTGCCTCGGATGAACTACACCGGCTTCTGATACTGGACAGTCTGGTTTGAGTTATTTCATGGAACCTGCAACATATCAGCCTTGGCTAGTATCTGGCTAGACTTGTAGCTGACTAGCACAGATGTCAGACCAGTCAGTCATCAGATGTCACCGTTATACAATCATAGTAAGTAAGGACATCATTTCAGTGATATAGCATTAATATTAACATTTCACTTAAGTGTAACTGACTAGCACATAAGTCAGACTAGTCAGTCATCAGGTGTCAAAGTTATACAGTCATGGCAAGTAACATCATTTCAATTATACAGAATTAATATTAACATATCAGTAATAAACATCATCTGGTTTACTCTGCTCCTATACATCCTTTCCTGATCTATAACTTGATCCTTCTAAATCATATCAAGTACAAATTCAAATACTGATGCTATTTTAGCAACTACCCAAAATTAATACATAAAATAAATAAAGTGAGTGACCACGTGATCAGGTTGCTTTCTACTGAAACTGGCTGTAGAACACTCCAGTTTACCAGCTGTAAATGGGTACAAAGTTGTGCGCTCGAACTAGGGAAGGCAAAGGCAGCGAGGAAGGAGACTAGTCGCCTTAAGCTCGTAAACTGGGATCTTCCATGATAAAGTTTCTAACACTTCATTTCCCTACGACAATCTCTGCCATGGGACTGCCTTTATCTTCGTAAGCGATAAAGCAATATGATAAATATATCTTCATTAGGCTGTGGGGCTATTTGTGATTAATTTTTGTACAAGCAACAATCATCTCATCCACAATGCACATGTTTAGATCATATTAAAAATACAATACATTATATCAATGACTATTATACAGGCATATTTTGTGAATTCTATATGAACCTGAAATAACAAATATTATACACGGTAGTTATCATAATTTCGCTTACCCTCAGACTTCAGATACTGGACTTAAAAATGTTTCTGGCAATCCGCTCACAATTCATGGATAGTGGCGAAACTCTGCCTCCAGTCTGTCTGAACCCTCTTTCGTTGTCCGTGTCTCAGTTTACCGGTACGCTTTATATACGATAGCGCGGACGTATCGGAGAGTACCGACGTCACAGCTTAGACCTAAACCTAAAAAATCCTTCACGAACAGTGATTTCGGCCGATCTGTGCGTCGACGGAATTTTTGCCTTTCTCATTCTCGGCATATATAATATCCATATTGTTCCATCTTATCTAGTTTTATACAGCTGATAAAACTCTATCTTCCTATCCATGTAAATTCCCAAACTGTTATTTGTTGATTTTAATATTTAGAACAGAAGTGGGTTTACATGCTTTTAGCGTAACTGTGGGCAGCCGAAATACGCATATATCTCCGTAAATGAGAACTTCCTACCGTTCCATCTTATATGCAGTTATACACCATCCTTCCCTGTACTGAAATGTAAAATACTTTTCATACGGATTCCCTTCTGTTTTTATTTATCGTTGGCGATTTCCTCTGTCCGATACACATTTCGCTGATACGCCGCCATTTTGAAAGCGGTCACTCGATCGTAGATGGGTTTATAAATCTAACTGAACCCATTTGCAATGACTTGAAACCAATTTTGCGACATAGCTCCCCCATATTTTAAGCTGGATGATATCTAGCTTAACTATTGGGTACAAGACAATTGCAAATCGACCATTCCGAGGTTAGTTTTCCTTCTTTCTATCCTCCTCAAGCTCTGCGGGATGGCGACTTAGAAAATCTGCGCCCACATTCTGTTTTCCCGGAATATATTCAATAGTGAAGGAATATGGCTGAATCAATAATGACCATCTTAGTAAGCGAGTATTTGCATGACGTGATGAGGCCAAAAATGACAGGGGTTGATGATCGCACTGGACCACAAATGGCTTGCCATACAAATTGGGTTGAAACTTATTGATGGCCCACACCAATGCTAAACATTCCCTCTCTATAGTAGAGTAATTCTTTTCTGCCGCGTTCAACTTGCGGCTGGCATAAGCAACAGGAAACAGTTCCTCATTCTGAGATTTTTGTAAAAGCGCGGCCCCAATTCCTACATTGCTTGCATCAGTCCGTACTATAAACTCTTGCATCAGATCTGGTAACTTCAGAATAGGCCTACTAGTGAGTTTATGTTTCAATTCTGAATATGCATGCTCACACTCTGCAGTCCACTTTATTGTGTCCGGCTTCCCTTTCTTTGTCAGATCCGTCAAAGGTGCACATAAGGTATTGAAGTCTTTGATGTACTTTTGATAGAATCCACCTAAGACAGCTGATTGGTATCCGGGAATGGATCAGCTTGGGTTTCTGTGATCGCATTTAATTTCCGGTAATCGATACAGAGTCGGTGTTCTCCACTTGGTTTTCTCAACAGTACAACACTTGAACTGTAAGGTGATTCTGACTTGGAAATGATTTGTTCTTGCAACAGATAATCAATTTCCTCCTTCAATGCCTGTGCCTTGGCATATGGTATAGGGTAGGTCTTCATGCAGATAGGTGTTGGATCGATGACCTTCATATCATATGTCAATAAGTTGGTGCATCCTGGTTTATCAGTTAACACATCTGCATGTGTTTTTAAAACTTCTTTAACTTGCTCCCTCTGTTCCTGAGTTAACTGAGTACTAATTTTGACTTGTTCATATGTCTCAGTCGGTCTTAATGGATACTCTATTGAGGTAAGTGGTTCATGCTTCATTTCGGTTGCGATGGCCAGAGTCATCATATGAGCTACCTCCGTTGATGTCCTGTCATAATATTTCTTTAACAGATTAACATGGTACACCCTTTCTTTGCCCTTCTTGTCAATTTTGTAATTAGTCCTCGATATTTTCTCTAGCACGTTATATGGACCCTGCCAACCAATCTGCAGTTTGTTGTTACTGCTGGGCAATAGAACAAGCACTTTTTCTCCAACAGCAAGTTCCCTATCCTTTGCTTTCTTGTTATAGTATTCAGTATGTTTCTTTCTGGCTCTGCGAAGATTGTCATTAGCCAATTTCCAGCCCATTTTCAGTCGAGTGGTCAACTCATTTACATACTGAATTGATGAGGTGACACTTTCCTCTGCCTTCTCATCTGTCCAAGTCCGCAGTAATGCTTCCAGTGGACCTTTTATAGGCCGACCAAACAACAATGTGGCCGGTGCCATTCCTGTGGAATTGTGTGGGACTTCCCGGTATGCGAATAATGCAGCGGGTAAGTATACATCCCATGTTTCAGGTTTTTCACTTGCCAGCTTCCTGAGAATAGAAATGAGCGTACCGTTGAACCGCTCGACTTGACCATTTCCTTGTGGGTGATAAGGAGAGCAATGATAATGTCTGGCTTGAAAAATCCTGAACACTTCTTGGGTTAGCTTTCCCTTGAACTGGGAACCATTGTCCGTCAATATTTGATGTGGAAAGCCTAACCTGGTGAATATTGTCAACAATGCCTCTACCACATGCTTAGAATCTATAGATACCATGGCTACGGCCTCTCCCCACATAGAGCATGTATCAACTAGAGTTAAGATATAACTATTCCTTCTCTTAGTCCTAGTGAGGGGTCCAACAATATCCACTGCAACTCTCTCGAATGGGGTACCCATGATTGGCATTTCCCCTAGAGTTGCTGGTGCAGTCCCATGCTTGGGGGCTACCCGTTGACACTCTGGACAAGATTTCACATATCGTTTGATATCTTCCGTGATCCCTGGCCAGTAATAGTGACAAGCTATCCGTTGACTTGTGGCACCAATTCCCATGTGTCCACTAAATGGAATAGCATGTGCGAGCTCCATAACTTTCTCCCTGTATGACTTTGGTACTACCAGCTGTCCATGTCCTTGCGGTCCTGTACCAGCTTTTCTATACAGTAGTCCATTTTTCATATACAAGTCTCCTTTTTCTGGAGGGTTATGGGCCTTTGGCAATTTGCCAAAACAAGGCTTCAATGTGTCATCTTCTGATTGAGCCTGTTTCATCTGCTCTGGCTGAGTATTGTTAGGATTTTCCTCCTCGTTTTTGGTGCTCGACCTGGTCTGGACTGCCGCCAGGACAACAGGTTTTACTGGGTCACCCAAGAATACATACCTACACCCCAATATCAGCGGGTATATAGGGTCATCTATCACTGCGGCTGTTATCACTCCTTCCACGTAGCGAGATTTCACATTGATCCTAGCTATAGGAAGTGTCATGGTTGCTGTTCCCTTAGTTGCCCCTTGTATTTCCACGGTGTCTGTGGTAATTTGATCAGAGTGCACTAGGGTTGAACTCACAACTGAGTCGAAATCCAGGCCGGTATCATATAAGCACATGACTCGATTGCCGTTCACGGTTACGAGCTCACTCACAGGGGGATGACGGAGGCTATTCTGACTCCCTGTCAGTTCCATCATATCTGTCCTATTCCCTGTTGCTAAACATGCAGCGTGATGAGGGGTTTTCCTTCTACAATCTACAGTGTTGTGGTTGCTCATCTTACAAATTTTGCACCACTTATCTCCCTGTTTGTAGGGTTTCTTTTCCTGAGTCTGAGGGTTCTTGTCCTTATTATCAAATCTTGGCTTATTTCTGTATGGATGATCCTTCTGGTCAAACTGGGTATTCTGCGGTGGTGGCTTATATCCTTCTACCTGCTTCCTTTTTGTTCCTACCAATTCAGCTTGAGCTGCTTGGTATCTCTCTGCGCATTTCAAAATGTCTTCCAGCCTCTCTGCTCCTTGTTCCATAAGGAATTTCCTCATTTCTTGAGACATGGAATCTTTCACTTGCTCTAACATAACCATTTCTTTCAGATCCTCGTATGTTTTCTGATACCTACCTAATCTACTCCATTTCAACAAATACGTTTCTAGCCTAGCTGAGAACTGGTTATATGTTTCTCCAGGTAGAGGTTTAGATGTTCTAAATTTCTTCCTATATGCCTCTGAGTTCTTTTCATAGCGGATCAGTAAGGCTTGCTTTAGTATCTCATAATTTTCCTGATCTTCTTTGGGGAGTTTCAGAAACACATCATATGCAATACCTCTCAATCCCTGGGATAACTTTAGACTCCATTTTTCCTTTTCCAGTCCATATGTAGAGGCTAGCCTTTCATACCTATCCAGGTATGACTCAATTGCGTCCTCCTTTTCAACAAATGGATCTAGGTGGAAGTTCATGGCTCCATTTGCTGTGTTCTGAAAAGAGCTATTCGCAGAATGAGGTGAGCTATTACCATGGGTGATAGTCCCAGCCTGAAGTTCAAGATCAAGCTGTCTCATTTTCAGCTCATGGTCTCTCTCTGCTTGTAACCTCCTTTCTTCTCTCTCAGCTTCTAATTTCTTGGCTTCTCTCTCCGCTTCTAATTTCTTGGCTTCTCTCTCTGCTTCTAATTCTAATTTCTTGGCTTCTCTCTCTGCTTCTAATTCTAATTTCTTGGCTTCTTTCTCTGCTTCTAATTCTAATTTCTTGGCTTCTCTCTCTGCTTCTAAATTCTTGGCTTCTCTCTCCGCTTCTAATTTCTTGGCTTCTCTCTGTGCTTCTAATTGCTTTGCTTCTCTCTCGGTGTACTTTTCACATTCCGTCGTGACATACCGGATCAGAGCGTCACCATCCATGCCAAGCTCTTTTCCCACCTGCAGTGTAGCCGACCTAAATTTGACCAAGTCAGCCATGATGTATCTGTAGTCTAGTAGGGCAAGCGATCTTACTCCAACTAATTTACTACAATATTATTAACTTAGTTAAAATTACAGTTAATTAAACTGACTTCACCATATATGAAACAGCTTTCTTTATCTGTACTCAATGGTACTCCTAAAAAATTTTTTTTTATATTCTTCCTATTATGTTTACTCTTTCCAAAAAAAAAATTTGCAAAAAAGAAAATTTCCTACACAGCAGAAATAGAAAGATGGCTCAAGAATATCAAAGATATATCCCGGACGAGCCCCCACTGTAGCGGGAGGTTATTTAAAATTATTTATTATGTAAAAGTATGCCAGTAAAGAGTTCTGGTCTTACAAGTAATACCCCAGTCTTAGAAATAAGCACTGGTGTATTGTTATCATAAAAATAGTCAGACTGTGAAAACCCTGGCCCAGTTGGTAAGAAGTAGTACCAGGATTTAAGGTGTCTCCTCCCTGTGACTATCTTATGATTACTTATATTCTAGGGGATAATAAAATGAACATTCACTGTGACCACAAATGTAATAAGTGAATAATTCCTCAGGTACAGTTAAAAATATTTTAATATTTACACTAATATTCTATTTCTACTAGTTGGAAAAGAGTATAAAAATATATATAAAAGTATTCACACAATTACTATTATTGTCTGTTTAGACTTCAAGATCTTGATATTACAGTTACTGCAATCACGGTTTTTAGTTCTTTGACTTTACAAATAACTGTCATCACTTGACTGTTTGAATATTAGGTTCACTATGGCTGTTTTCATAAATGGGTGGTCAGTGTCTTAACTGCCACTTATCTTATCACTTGATACTGCTGAAACTGTCCTTTGCTGATATCAGACTTGGTAGGCCCAACAGTAGGGATGCCAATGACCAGTTGAAGTTCACTCTTTGGGGTCCTGCACTTTTGTGGGATTGCCTCGGATGAACTACACCGGCTTCTGATACTGGACAGTCTGGTTTGAGTTATTTCATGGAACCTGCAACATATCAGCCTTGGCTAGTATCTGGCTAGACTTGTAGCTGACTAGCACAGATGTCAGACCAGTCAGTCATCAGATGTCACCGTTATACAATCATAGTAAGTAAGGACATCATTTCAGTGATATAGCATTAATATTAACATTTCACTTAAGTGTAACTGACTAGCACATAAGTCAGACTAGTCAGTCATCAGGTGTCAAAGTTATACAGTCATAGCAAGTAACATCATTTCAATTATACAGAATTAATATTAACATATCAGTAATAAACATCATCTGGTTTACTCTGCTCCTATACATCCTTTCCTGATCTATAACTTGATCCTTCTAAATCATATCAAGTACAAATTCAAATACTGGTGCTATTTTAGCAACTACCCAAAATTAATACATAAAATAAATAAAGTGAGTGACCACGTGATCAAGTTGCTTTCTTCGGTAGTACAATTACATAGTTTTGGAATTGAAACCTGGCTGTGGAACACTCCATTTTACCAGCTGTAAATGGGTACAAAGTTGTGCGCTCGAGCTAGGGAAGGCAAAGGCAGCGAGGAAGGAGACTAGTCGCCTTAACCTCGTAAACTGGGATCTTCCATGATAAAGTTTCTAACACTTCATTTCCCTATGACAATCTCTGCCATGGGACTGCCTTTATCTTCGTAAGCGATAAAGCAATATGATAAATATATCTTCATTAGGCTGTGGGGCTATTTGTGATTAATTTTTGTACAAGCAACAATCATCTCATCCACAATGCACATGTTTAGATCATATTAAAAATACAATACATTATATCAATGACTATTATACAGGCATATTTTGTGAATTCTATATGAACCTGAAATAACAAATATTATACACGGTAGTTATCATAATTTCGCTTACCCTCAGACTTCAGATACTGGACTTAAAAATGTTTCTGGCAATCCGCTCACAATTCATGGATAGTGGCGAAACTCTGCCTCCAGTCTGTCTGAACCCTCTTTCGTTGTCCGTGTCTCAGTTTACCGGTACGCTTTATATACGATAGCGCGGACGTATCGGAGAGTACCGACGTCACAGCTTAGACCTAAACCTAAAAAATCCTTCACGAACAGTGATTTCGGCCGATCTGTGCGTCGACCGAATTTTTGCCTTTCTCATTCTCGGCATATATAATATCCATATTGTTCCATCTTATCTAGTTTTATACAGCTGATAAAACTCTATCTTCCTATCCATGTAAATTCCCAAACTGTTATTTGTTGATTTTAATATTTAGAACAGAAGTGGGTTTACATGCTTTTAGCGTAACTGTGGGCAGCCGAAATACGCATATATCTCCGTAAATGAGAACTTCCTACCGTTCCATCTTATATGCAGTTATACACCATCCTTCCCTGTACTGAAATGTAAAATCCTTTTCATACGGATTCCCTTCTGTTTTTATTTATCGTTGGCGATTTCCTCTGTCCGATACACATTTCGCTGATACGCCGCCATTTTGAAAGCGGTCACTCGATCGTAGATGGGTTTATAAATCTAACTGAACCCATTTGCAATGACTTGAAACCAATTTTGCGACAACATGAACCCTATAGAACACTTATGGGATGAACTCGACAGACAACTCCGCAAGCGAGACGTGGCTCCAGCCAATCTCCGACAGTTGTCTCTTGCACTGCCGGAAGAGTGGGCAGCCATCCCACAGCAACAGATCCAACGGCTAATCGGATCCATGTCAAGGAGATGTCGTTCTCTGAAAGAGGCCAGAGGAGGCCATACACCTTACTGAAACGGAGGTTTCAGTCGCAAAGAATAAAAGTCCAAACCAAATTTAATGAACATCATTTCATTGTTAAAGTCTGAAAGTTTCTTCATGCCAAGATTGAAACATTAATTCCGTAAAATAAAATTTTGGTACAAGTTTGAAATTTGGTGTCCATTACCACTGCAATAATGTTGCGTTTCTTTTTTTGAACAGTATAATTCTGCGACTGCGAATGTTGTCCGATCAGAAACCTAAAATATTGAACAGAGTGAAGATCCTTTAACACCACTTCGTGAATCCCAAAGAGTTTGTTAATTTAGACGTCTCGCTATTTAGATGTGTAAACTGGAAGTAACGTCTATATAATATAATATAATAGCACCTTCAGTCATAACTGACTATGGAAATGCGCCACTGAGGTGACAGCCTTCAGCTGCTTATTTTCCTGGTGTTCTATTTTTACGTTTTCCCCTCTCTTCTGCATGCCGTGAGAGCTTCTTTTCATTAATGTCTAAGCCTCTGACTATTATAGGTCCTCGTAGGTCTTCTCACATGTACTGAAGGTTCGTGATTTTCGCTAAAGTCTACGTCACTAATTTGTGAGAGGCAGGTAATAGGTCCTGACGTAATTAAACATAATACTATCCCGGACAGCTGTGTTATTATTGACACAATATCAGCTTGCGTATCCAGTGGGCGTGTTTTACTGTATGGTCCCCACGTTTACTTAGGACACAGATAATTGGTTAAACAGCCCAGTCTCTCATAACGACCTATCTGTTCTCGTCTTGTGAATAGGATACCATGCGACGATTCAATTTTGTAGACTAAGTCGTCCTTGATAATTTTTTTAAAAATCGATAGTCTAACCACGTGAAATAATCTGGGGGTAAGTCATTGTTGTATTTACACAATGACCTCTGGTCTACCGTGACGTGTGAGTAAGGAAAATGCAGACCAAAAAAAAACAAACCGGAAAGACCAGTGGCGTACTAAGGGGGGTGTGAGGGGGCGGTCCGCCCGGGTGACATCCAGGAAGGGGGTGCTATCGGGCACTATTATATAATACTTACTGTTAAAACGTTACTTAATACTGTGTTTCTTTATTGGGGTAGGAGTTGTCACGGGTAACCTCCGCCCTGGGTGCCAAGTACTTGAGGGACGCCTCTGGAAAAGACCATAATAATAATAATAATAATAATAGCCCCTTCAGTCATAACTGACTATGGGAATGCGCCCCTGAGGTGGCAGCCCTCAGCTGCTTATTTTCCTGCTTATTTTCGACGTTTTCTCCTCACCTCTGCTTCTTGTGTTAGCCTCTCTTCTCCCAATCTGAGGTGGTGCCGTAAATAGCATCGCCACTTAGTGCGATCGGCAGCTTCATCCTCCCATGTTGCTGGATCCATGTCCAGTGCCCTCATATCTCTCTTGCACACATCTTTGAACCTCAGCTGTGGTCGCCCAACTGTTCTCTTGCCATCTGCTAATTGTCCGTAGAAGATATCTTTTGGGATGCGACCATCTTCCATGCGGCGAACATGGCCAAGCCAGCGAAGTCTGCGCTGTCTAAGCAGTGTATACATACTTTGAAGGCCAGCACGTGACAACACCTCGACATTTGCCACTTTATCTTTCCACGAGATGCCGAGGATGCGGCGTAGACACCGCAAATGGAAGGTATTGAGCCTTCTTTCTTGCTTAGCATAGGTCGTCCAGGTCTCGCTGCCATATAGGAGTGTGCTGGTGACGCAGGCATTATATACCGCAGCTTTGGTCTTCATTGTGAGTTTAGAGTTTCCCCAAACACGCGATGTGAGGCGGGCAAAGGTAGCTGCAGCTTTGCCAATGCGGCTGTCGATTTCTGTATCCAGTGAGAGTTTGTCATTGATGGTAGACCCTAGGTATGTGAAGTGGTGCACCACTGCCAATTCATAGTTATCGATAGTGATAACTGGTGCAGCACCCACATCCTGACTCAGCACATTCGTTTTCTTTAGAATTATTGTGAGGCCAAAGTCCTTGCATGCTTTAGTGAAGCGATTCATCAAGCTCTGAAGCTCCTGTTGGCTTTGAGTGACGACTGCAGCATCATCAGCGAACAACAAGTCTCTTATAGTGACCCTTTTTATTTTTGTTTTTGCCTTCAGCCTTGAAAGATTAAACAGACGGCCATCTGACCTAGTGTGAAGGCATATTCCTTCAGTTGCATCTCTGAATGCATGTTTCAAGAGTAAGGCAAAGAAGATTCCGAAGAGGTTCGGAGCCAGAACACAGCCTTGTTTAACGCCACTTCGTATATCAAAGGGCTCTGACGTGCTTCCAGCATATTGGACTGTTCCCTTCATGTCGTCATGGAATGACTTTATCATTTCCAGCATTTTAGAAGGGCAGCCTATTTTCAGGAGGATTTTAAAGAGTCCATCCCTACTAACCAGGTCGAATGCTTTTGTGAGGTCTATAAAGGCGATATATAATGGTCTTTTCTGCTATCTTGATTTTTCCTGAAGCTGGCGGAGAGAGAAGATCATGTCTGTTGTTGATCTGCCAGCTCGGAATCCACACTGTGCCTCTGGATATATGCGCTCAGCTAACTTGTGTGGTCGCATTAAGATGACTTTGGCAAAAACCTTACCAACAATACTAAGAAGAGAGATGCCTCTGTAGTTATTGCAATCACTTCTGTCTCCTTTATTTTTATACAGTGTTACAATCTTGGCATCTCGCATGTCTTGAGGAATAGTTGTCTCTTCCCAGCACTGGCACAGCATCCTATGCAGGGGATGTAATAGCGTGCTCTTACAGCATTTGATTAAATCAGGAGGAATCCCATCACTGCCTGGTACTTTGCCAGAGGCCAAGCTATCAATGGCCTTACTGAGTTCCTCTAATGTTGGTTCGGCATCCAGCTCCTCCATAGTTGGCAGACTATTGACAGCATCAAGGGCTGCAGGCGTAACGGTATTGTCTCTAGCGTAAAGCTCAGAGTAGTGCTCGACCCACCTCTCCATCTGCTTACCCTTATCGGTTAGCTTCTCTCCGCTGATGGTTTTTAGTGGTGCCGTCTTACTTTTATGGGGGCCAAGTGCTTTCTTTATACCGTCATACATTTGTCTAATGTTGCCTGTTTGCGCTGCGATCTGGATGCTCTCACTGAGCTGGAGCCAATAGTCATTTGCACAGCGTCGAGCAGTTTGTTGAACTTTGCTTCTCGTAGCCCTCAGGATCTGTAGGGTTCTGGCACTCGGTGAACGTTTGTATTCATTCATAGCACTGCGCTTAGCTTCAATAACAGGTGCCATCACATCTGATGAAGCGTCAAACCAAAAAATCGATAGTCTAACCACGTGAAATAATCTGGGGGTAAGTCATTGTTGTATTTACACAATGACCTCTGGTCTACCGTGACGTGTGAGTAAGGAAAATGCAGACCAAAAAAAAAACAAACCGGAAAGACCAGTGGCGTACTAAGGTGGGTGTGAGGGGGCGGTCCGCCCTGATGACATCCAGGAAGGGGGTGCTATCGGACACTATTATATAATACTTACTGTTAAAACGTTACTTAATACTGTGTTTCTTTATTGGGGTAGGAGTTGTCACGGGTAACCTCCGCCCTGGGTGCCAAGTACTTAAGGGACGCCTCTGGAAAAGACCATATTGCAACATGAAAAGTACTGACGAATAAAGAAGAGACAGACAAAAGGAAACACCATGAGAAAAAGAGGGAGAAGGGTAGGCCATGTTACGACAAATGTCTAGAACGAGGAATACCAAACGGACTTAATGAAAAGGCAACTGAAACTGGGAAAAGTTAGGGGGCGATACGAGGAAAAGTTGGTAATCATTATTGTTACTGTAGCTCAGAATCGACATTACTTGGAGTAAACCACTAGATCACAGTCTCCATCAGCAAAGGAAAATATGAATGCTGACACTGGCTAAAATAAAAGATATTTCATGCCGGCAAAACGTCGGATTTGCTTCTAACTCCACTTCTCGCTGGTCTCATTTCGTGGAAAATGTAGCTTCCGAAGATCTGGGATTTTAACAATAAATAAACTATTGGTGCAGCAGGAAGCAAAAACGATGGAAACACCATAAGCAGAGAATAAACTAGCTTTGCTAAATGTGATTTAGACTACAGGAGAAACTTAAAAATAGAAGACCTGTCACCAACTATCTCTAAAACAAACCGAGCTCAAAGTCATCTAAATCAGTGCTTTTTTCCCGGTTTCTTTTTGCAGCATTTTAAGAAGCCTCGCACCCTTTTAAAGCGTCTTAAGAAGCGGTCGTGCAGATAGGTTTGAGTTATTTTTTTCCGTCTGAATAGAGTGGATGGTGATAGTTACGTGAGAAAAGGTGTGAGAAATAGATTTCACAGGTGATAGCTTAAGGAGAAGATATGTCTCTGGAATGAGTAAGTTTCTCTATTCCAGCCTATCTATACGACTATAATTTAGTACAAGACAACCTTGCCATCCTCATAATATAAATATCAGTTTAACTACACACACACACACACAGCTATGTGACAACAAGACACACAAACGTGAAAAAAAAACTACGGTTAATTGGGTATGGGTCTGACCAACACACAAAGTTAAGTTTCTTTTGCTGTTTATTATCATTTAAACTTGACAACATCAAATATCTAAAGAAAGATCAAATAAACTCAGATTTACATACATATGAAATAGCAGAATAAATGTGCCCTCCCCCTATGGAGAAAAGAGCCCAAAAATTCATAACCCAAAGGTCGAAGGTTTGCACTATGTTACAGAGTAGACAGTAAAGTAAACAAGTTCCTGCTATATGCTACCCAGTAAAGTTAACAAGTTTAAGCAAATCAAATTTTGGTAAAGTCCCTGTAACAAAGAAAACATATTCACACTTTATTTCATACAGTGGCCACTCAATCACTCTTACCTACTCTTGGTGATATCCCTTTGAATTACGGTTTTCCCTGAATATGTCATATCAGGTTCAATTCCCAAATTGGCCCCAGTCCATCCTCTAACCAAAAAAAAAAAAAAAACAAAGACTAGTGAGGTGAACGCCGAATCTGGTGTGGGTTTTTCCTGGATGAACACAATGTGACCGCCAATAGTTGATGCAAGAGCGTGATCTTGGGGTTTACAGTTAAAAGAGGAAAATACTTCCCGGATTGGGAAACATCTGGCTGCTAAAAATGTTACAATTGATAAACGATGATAATCCTATCGGCTGACTATATGGTAGAGTGCCGATTCTGAAACAGCGTAAATTCTGGATGCTACGCTTGAATGCGATTGTAAGAAGTCGGGAATAAAGGTTATTTTTGCACACCCCAGTGGGCTGACAAAATTGAAAAAAATATTGCTGGGTTTGGTAAGTTCAGTTAAATTTACAAGTTAAAATGTTTCTTATGTATCGTTGGCAAATACTTGCTAACACATGAAATTGGTGGCGCACAAGCCAAGAAAAGACAACATTAACCAATCGGTTAAAAAAAAGACAGCTGGACGCCCTTGTGATCAGGTCAGCTAGGGATATAAGAAAAACAATTATGGAAAAATGCTACTCCTCTATATAGCTATGTAAATGCACACAGACGGGGACAAGACGATCTCTTATCCACTGTGTCAGTCCTGATTAATTTTAAAAGGCACACGGTGTTTTCTTTTATGCCTACTCTATCGCACGTCGCTTAAGTTGCTATTAATTTGGTCCGACGTCTGATAGTTTAGTCGTATGATATTAAATAATAGGCACTTATAACAAATACGCGCAATGAAATAAGCGTGAATTCTTTTCTGTCACTCTCAGTCGCGCCTAGCATATAAATCAGTCTACTAAAACCGTCTCTTCTTGTGTGAGAAAGCGTGTGGTGAAAATTAACATTATAACTGAACATCTGGTATGAAATACCTACGCGTTATTTGATTTCACTAGTTTTACCAGCTAGAAAATCTAAGTGAATTATAATGGTAAAGCTAACACTTTAAAACACGTAAGCACTAATTTCTGTTACCAAAAAATCAGAATGAAATATCCCCACGAATGCTAATAACACATTTAGCGAAATGGTTCTAGAAGTGCGTGCTTAGACTATCCAAAAATTCTGAGTGACAACTGATAGCAGGTTTAAGAAACCAAAGTTTATATATCATTATGTTTCTCTGATCTATCGATGATGTTACTTTTCACGTTACCATGCGTAACGAGAATCAGAAACACAGATTCAAGATAAAAGTTTTACGGCCAGTCTTCCATCGAGCGCTTTTGATCGTCATCAAAAGACTTCTTACGTCTAACGGGTCTCTCGAAGATTTTGCCCGTGAGTCTACTTCAAAGCGTACTCGGGGAAAGACTTTGCCCGTGAGTCTAGTTCAAAAGATTCTGTGTTTTTCACGTGCGGTCTGTCAGGTATCGTATGATTGACAGATAAGCTCGCGTGATAAGACGCGGTAAACAAACCTGATTCGCTACCTGTTATGACGGACAGGTCACGAAAGTTTGTAAACACTTTGTTTGCTTGAGTTCCAGAGAAGAGGCGTGGATGAAAAAAATTAAGCTTGTGTGAGTACACAGGCAGTAAATGCATGGTTTTAGCTAGCAAATCATAGAGCGCTAACGGGATTACAAAGACTGTCAGATTACTGTAGGCTCTATTTCCATTATACGTCACACAAGCCTCGCACCGCTGTTAGAGCATCTTAAGAAGCCTAGCAGGGGGTCGGAGTGGCTCAAAGCTATGGCGTCCGCCTCGTCTTCAAGAGGTACCGGGTTCGAATCCCAGTTGAGGGATTATAATTTATTGAAATATTTTTTTCAGAACCAGTGGTCCTAATTACATCATACTCCCACCTGGTCTCATGGGTAGTGAGATCGGATACCTAGCCTTCTCGGATAAGGGCAAAAAAATAGGAGGTCCCGTGCGAAAGTTGCGCACGTTAACAGTCTCACGGCAGTTGGAAATCGTAAAGAGTAGCCTTATCAGTCCGCTGCCCTGGCAAAATTTAAAAATTAAGAAACCTTCCCACCACAAACATATTTATAGAATGTGTGATTCCTATACATTATATACACACATTGGGATTCTCACCGGTGCTACGTAGTTCGTGCCCTACGCTGAGATCCCCCTTGTGTGATCTAAGGGAGGAGATCGGAGCACTGATGGCGTTGTCCGTGTGCAATGAAGATAGTCCTTAATAACCAAACCAAACCAAGAAGCCTAGCACCCCTTTTAAAGCGTCTTAAGAAGCCTCACACCCCATTACCTTCTAGCTCGCAAAATTTGCCAGAAATGAGAAAAATGAAAAAACAAATTATTTTGAGAAATTGTTATTTATCAAATATGACTAAGGTTCGGTATTGAATCCACGTTGCCACTGTTCTGTTTTGTTCAATTACATTTGAGTATGTTTATTATATACAACGGGCTGATCACCCGTTTGCCAGTCACTTCGATTACGGAAACAACAGCAAATGGATTGATTTGCCGTTGCCCTAAAGACGCCATTAGGCGTGATGGGAAACAATGGCAAAGAAAACCTTTCTGCTGTTGCCCTAAGACGCCACTAGGCGTAATGGCCACTGACTGCTTTGACGGTCGGTAGCTGAGGACGGAAGAAGAAGAAGAATGTTTATTATATGGCTGTTATGTGCAAAAGGAATTGAGGTATTAAAGTCAATAAAACAACCAAATAAATCAACAGTTCTGAGAACGTCGGCCATAATCCAACTCTTCTAAGTAATTAGAAGCAATCTCCTTGTGACACGTACATGAATATTTATTTCCACTTTTCCTTCCAATAACATATTTGTCTCTGCTGCATTTTATTCATGGTTGTCCATAATATTCTGTAATTCATTCACATACTGAGTATCCCTACTGAGATCACTGATCAACATATTAATTTCATTTCATGCAAACTTTTACACCGGCGGGCGATAGTTTAATATCCTTCAAATTATAATAAGTGAAACACATCGATTCTTATTTTCCAACTACAGTATTCATATTCGGTTATCTCTGGATCCATATACTACCCTCATTCCATTGAATCTATGACAATTTGAGATACTCCATTCACGAATCATACATTGCTCAAAAACATCCTGTCCCGCAGGACGCAATGAATAGAATTCCGCTCGCTCCGCCCCCCCCCCCCCCCAAAAAAAAAAAAAAACCTACGTCACCCTCGGAACCACACATAGAAACATTCACATCGACGCCTTTGTGTGCACCACACAGTTTTCAAATACAAGACCCTGTATAGTGCGCAAAAAGGGTCATACATATGCCAAAGATGAGAAAAAAAAATAGATAAAACTTTATTTTGAGAAAATGTTATTTATCAAATGCGTCTAATGTTCGGTATTAAATTCACGTTGCCACTGTTCTAATTTGTACAATTATATTTGAGTATGCGAATTATATAGCGTTTTTGATGATTCGACTACTACATTTGTGGCATGTCTTACACTCGCCCCCCTCCCCCCACCCCCCACCTTTAAAGGTAGGTTTCCCACCACCAGGAGGTGTAAGCACCCCTGTTTGTGAAGCATTGATCTAAATGAACTCGAGTAAGGCGAAACGGCTCGTATCAATACCTGGAAAACAGCTTCAGGAGGTAAAAAGAAAGGATACCGTTACACACCCATTGAGGCATATTGGGAACATGGTGTTAGGCCCATATTTTCTTGACTATCGGCACACTAGGGGTGATGTGGTCAGCATCACGCCGGTCGCCTTTAGCCTTCCCAGAGTTGCTCTGGTACCCAATTCATGAGGCTGGGTCGACCCAGGAGCCGTTTGCGGTCTAAATAAATCCCACCTCAACTGGGGATCGAACCATGGACCACCGAGCTAGGAAGCCAGTGCACTAATCACTGCGCTAATGCGGCTCAAAACAGCTTTAGTGAAGACCATATTATCCACTGCTAGCGATGAGACTTTAAGAACAAGGGGAACAAACGACTCTTCTGTCACGTCTTTGCTTGCCGTCATTAATTCTTGATTATTTTCCTAGTCTTTAATTAAATTACGGATCTCTTAAACATTTATATTATTTAATTTTCTCTCGTTAATTCAGTAATCAAAGATCTAAACTACAATTTTTGTTATTTTTTGTTTCAGGTGCTAAAGTGGGTTCTCCATACAAGAGATACTGAATGAGTTATGCCGTATATTAGATGTGGATTAAACTAATTTGCTTGCATCGTTCTTTACCATTAACATGTGTTTGAATAATAAATAGAAATTAGTTTCTTCGATTATTTATACGTTGTTATTTACATATTTTTTTAGTGATTTCTATTGGTGGTGTTTTATTTATGTGTTTCTTTCAATCCCCAGGATTCGAGTTTTCACTCTTAATCACTATTTTTTTTTTTTAAATCGGGTGATGTTTCAGGGCTTTTCTTTTGCAAACCCTGAGGGCGACACCAACGCAGCAAGCTCGATATTGGTACAATATACCAGGCTTGCCAAATGCTGGGGTGATACAATGCCATGAGTTGGAGGGCCCAGTACATTACAAGGGCCGAATCTACTGGTGATAACATCTCGATAGCTTAACATTATTCTGGTAATATCTTCCTAGTTTCATTAATCGGTATCTACAGGACTGATTTATCTAACGACGGAGATAAATTCTGGCCTATTTAATCTAAGCTAGGCCTGAACGTAGATTATAAGGAAAGACTTATTAGAACATGCGAAAAATATAGCACAGGTTACGATAATGGGATTTTCATCAGACACGAGCTAACAAATTCAAGAAAGGAAGTGTACTCTAAAGCATTAAGAACATCAATAAAGAAAGTATACACTAACTAAATAACAAACAAAATCAGTAAAGAAAGTGTACACTAACTAAAGAACTAACAAAATCAGTACAGAAAGTGTACACTAACTAAAGAACCTACACAATCAGCAATGAAAGTGTACACTAGCTAAAGAGCACCATAATCTGTAAGGAAAATGTACACTAACTAAAGGACCAACAAAATCAGAAAATAAACAGCATACACTTTGTAAAGAACCAACAAAATTAAGAAAGAAAGTGAAGACAAAGTAAAGAACCAACAAAATCAGAAAAGACAGTTACACTATCTAAAGAACCAACAAAATCAGTACATAAAGTGTACACTAAGTAAAGATCCTACAAAATCAGCATAAAAAGTGTACACTAACTAAAAACTAAATACAATCAGTAAAAAATAAAAGCGTACACTGACTAAAGAGTAACATAATCTGTACGGAAAGTGTACACTAACTAAAGGACCAACAAAATCAGAAAAGACAGTATACACTAACTAAAGAACCAACAAAATCAGAAAAAAGTGTACACTAACTAAAGAGGCAACAAAATAAGGAAAGAAAATGTACAATAACTAAAGCCCCAACACAATCAGTAAAGAAAGTGTACGCTAACTAAAGCACCAACACAGCCAGTAAAGAAAGTGTACACTAACTAAAGAGCCAACAAAATAAGATAATGTACAATAACTAAATCCCCAACGAAATAAAAAAATCATTATGCTATTATCGGTTTCATATATATATATATATATATATATATATATATATATATATATATATATATATATATATATATATATATATATATATATATATATATATATATATATATAATGAGGAGGAATGACCAGTTGCCTTACTCGTTACCTTTTCCTTCAACAACTGAACAGCAGGTCAAGTACGCATTTATAGCTGGGTAGACTGGAGCGTGACGCTCCCGGAACCCGGTAACTTTGCAGCAACAGCCAAGCTCTCCACCTAGCTTAGCCAATAGGACGCTGAAGATGTGTATAATAATAGTCTTTTCAGTCATAACTGACTATATGAATGCACACCTTAGGGGATAGCCCTCAGCTGCTTATTTTTCTGGTGTATCTTTCGGTGCTGAAGATGTTAAACTGAAATTTAAAAAATGTAATTGTAAGGGTGTAAAGATCTGAATGATAGTGGTAGCCACCACTGTAAAGTATAAGGTGTTCTGTAATTGCAACCTCTCTTGTAATGGATATGGTCAATGATGGCTGGTAGTACTGTTGCGTTCAAAGGGATGCTTTCACCGTGAAGACAGACACAGGTCAACTCGACCTACACAGGGTAGTGTAAACATCGAAGTGAGAGTACATTGTACGCGAATGGTAGTATGGTTCTGTAGAGTTGACAACTTGGTAACAATATATCCATACTCTCACATGTAGCAGTCAAGGATTACTGGGACTACTGTGTTCTTTTTATAATGTTTAATGAGACGCACACTGGAACAGTACGTGTATGGTTACAGGAACACATGACGACATAAACAGCATAGGGTTGATCACTGGTGTATCATCTTAAGTTAGCATACATGCTGAATAATCTCATACTGGAACATTTGTAGACAAGCATTCAGAGTTCCATAGTTAATACACATGTATATATATATCAGGTTGTACTGACAGATCACGTCAGTTTATACATATGTTCATAGTGACTTCTAGACAGAACCTCTCTTAGCATGAGTGTAGCTTGTACTTCAGCGGAGATTCTTTTACATAATATTCAGTTCATATCTTCGGAGTAAGTGCTAAATCTCCCATAATAGATCTTTCCTTCATAAATGTGATCTCTGGATCATTATCGGGTAGTAAGGGAACACCCCTGTTCTCTGATGAATGATTGACAATAATTCGGATTCCAAGATGGCTTCTTGGTCCTTAACATCGCTCACATAACGGTGAGACGACAAAACTTCTAGAAAGATTCAGTTCATAAAGATATCGAAGTTTCCACAAAATATCAGCATTATCTGTCCTCATAATTGCTGCGTAGAAACATTATCAGTGCTGCTAGACGATATGTCGTTCTGACATATGAACGTAAGTAGATTCATGTAAACATATGCCCATCGTAAGCCTAGGAACGAACGAAGTCAGTAAAAGTATGTTTACCTTGGCATAGAATAAACTAGCTAGCACAAATACACTCTCCTGGTGTTATAGAATGAATAATGGGGAACACAAAGACTAAACAGTCCTGGAAGACACTATCATCTTCCCCCATGATAACTTGAGATCACAAAATATATGACAGCTCGAAGACATCACGTCTCCCGCCAGGCTCCATAACCGAAGGACACACTCTCTTATCTTCATCCGCTGAGCGTGTAAGAAGAAATAATCCAGCCAAGACACACAAAGATAACATGATATAAGACCGAATCGTCTCAAACAGACAAACAGTAAACCTAGATTCGGAATTTCAATATTCCTGCAAAACCTTAAGCGAGAACAATCTGTTTCCAGCTATAATAGACATAAAATGATATAAATCTAGATTCCTCCGCTTGTTCAATACACGGAGACAAAATAGGAACCGATCACCCAAAGAATAAACACACATTTACTATTCTGAGTTATTCCCCTTTCTTAAAAGTTGTAAGTTCATAAATAAATATCCTTTTATCAAACAGATAGTTACATTTTCATTTGTAATCGTATCAACTGTAATCTGTGCGACATATAAAAAATATGTACGCAACAGACTACCGCAACCCCCGAGGGAAAAAAAATGAAATTTTTTTTTCTCTCTGAGAGCCACATAAAATAGGCCCCCCCAACGCACATATGATGCGCAGATGAGAAGTATCAAGAATTTATAAAGCCAGATTAAGGCAAAGTCGCATTATAGGTCGACTGGTGAGAATATATATCTCAACATCTCAGAGAAAGTATTTCTCTAAGTGTAAACATTTCCAGGGAGTTGCCACCAATGCTTACTACCATATTGGCAATGACACAATGCATACAATAATTTCAATAACCATTTCATATTAGGTATCATAAGTTCACGATTGGCAAAAGAAACATCATCAAAGAATTAGCAGTGAATCAAAATAAGTGAACCGCTAAGTATTTATACAATCACCAAATCATATATTACAAATGTATACACATTTTGATATAGAAGAAAAAGAATAACTGATGTAAAGTTATACATGTTAAGAAAGTCCAATATTTAACAGTTAAGTGGCATCATGTGGGCATCGCGACAGAATGTCCGCCATCACATTTTCTGAACCACGGATAGCTCGTACCGAGAAATGAAAAGGTTGAAGAGCGATCGCGTATCGAGTTGATCTCGAGCTCTTCAAGTTCTTACTTTGGATAGCAGTAAGAGCTTTCTGGTCAGTTTCCACTATGAAATGTGCACCAAGAAGGAATCTTTGAAGTTTGAGAATTGACCAAACCATCGCCAATAATTCCCGGTCTAAAACCGAGTAATTCCTTTCTGCAGCATTAAGTTTTCTGGATATGTACATTACAGGATGCAGAGTTCCAGAGTACTCTTGCATTAGTGCCGCTCCAATCCCAGTGGATGAAGCGTCACTACGAAGAACAAATGTCTTATCTGCAGTAGGTAACACTAAAATAGGTGGTGTTGAAAACATAGTTTTGATCTTATCTAGTGATAATTGGCATTCCTGAGACCAGTGAACCATACACGGAGACAAAATAGGAACCGATCACCCAAAGAATAAACACACATTTACTATTCTGAGTTATTCCCCTTTCTTAAAAGTTGTAAGTTCATAAATAAATATCCTTTTATCAAACAGATAGTTACATTTTCATTTGTAATCGTATCAACTGTAATCTGTGCGACATATAAAAAATATGTACGCAACAAAGGGTTAAAAAATGTTCAGCAAATGGAACAGAATATTAATATCCAAGAAGGGTTGTAACCAGGGTTGTGGAGTCGGATGAAACATTTTCCGACTCCGACTACTAATATTTTAGAAGTCCGACTGTGACTCCAGGCACCGAGTACAGTTTTTTACTAGTCATATGGCATAAACTTCAGAGTTGAAGTCTGGAAATTTTTTACATTATATATATACACACACACACACTGCAATCCGGTTAAGCGGAAGCCGCTGGAGCCATTTTAAATCTTTGCCTTGTCCAAAGTTCTGCTTATCAAAAGTTTATACCAAAGAAGACATCTGGCCGGGATCTGCAAAATTGCTTCAACTTAAGTCATGATGGAAAGAAGAAATTATCACAGCTATCAAAGGGCTAAAAAATGGAAAAGCGCCTGGTCACGACAATCTGAATGCTGAGCTATTCAAGACAGACCCTGAACTAGCAGCAGAACTATTAGAACCACTATTTGCACAAGTCTGGGAAACTGAGACAACACCAACAGAGTGGAGTAAAGGAATAATTGTCAAATTGCCCAAGAAGGGCGACCTTGCAGACTGCAACAACTGGAGAGGAATTACCCTCCTCTCAGTTCCCAGCAAAATACTAGGCAGGATAATCATCCAGAGAATTTCAAAAGCAGTTGATCATAAACTGAGGAAAGAACAAGCGGGCTTCAGAAAGAACAGAAGATGTGCAGATCATATATTTACCCTCAGGAACATTATAGAGCAGTGCTCAGAATGGCAGAGACAGCTGTACATTAACTTTGTTGATTTTGAAAAGGCTTTCGACAGCATACACAGGGACAGCCTATGGAAAATTCTGAGGGCTTATGGAATTCCCAGCCGCATTGTTTCCATTATAAAAAGCCTCTATTCTAACTTTACGTGCAGTGTTGGATCGAGTAACGTAACTTTCGAAGTGAAAACAGGAGTACGACAGGGATGCCCCTTGTCAACAACATTATTTTTGACAGTCATAGATTGGGTGATGCGCCAGACAACAGAGGGCAGTCCAAGAGGAATTAGATGGACAACGTTTTCTACACTGGAAGATTTGGAATATGCAGATGACATTGCACTACTCGCGCATTCACACCAACACATTCAAGACAAAACCGATAGACTGAATAAGTATGGCCAGCAGGTTGGCCTGAACATCAATTTGAAGAAGACAGAGGTCATGACACTAAATGTGGGCAATCCTGAGCCAATAACAGTAAGGAACCAGAAGTTAGAACAGACAGACACATTTACTTACCTAGGAAGCATAGTAACACCTGACGGCGGAACAAGCAAGGACATTAACAACAGAATGAATAAAGCGAGAACAGCCTTTGCTGTTCTCAACAACATTTGGAAGTCTTCCCAGTACAGCACAAACACTAAATTAAGACTGTATGAGAGCTGTGTACTTTCTGTGCTTCTCTATGGTGCGGAATGTTGGAGAGTAACAGAGAAGGAAATGTCGAAACTGTCCTCCTTCCACACAATCTGCCTAAGGAAAATTCTCCGAATCTTTTGGCCAAACACCATCAGCAATCAAGAACTACTTATTCGGAGTAACCAGGAGGACATGCACACCGTCATAGCTGGCAGACGCTGGAGTTGGGTTGGCCATGTCCTCAGAAGGGACCCTGATACCATCACAAGAACAGCTATGCTATGGACTCCCGAGGGAAAGCGAAATAGAGGCCGACCAAAAACAACTTGGCGGAGAACTGTGGAAGCTGAGATGCAAAGAATGAACCACAGTTGGGGCACTGTACGAAGGATGGCCGCCGACCGAGCAAAGTGGAATCAATTTGTTGCTGCCCTACAAGACGCCACTAGGCGTGATGGCCACTGACTGCTTTGACGGTTGGCGGTTATGGATCAAAGAAGAAGAAGAAGAAGAAGTCATGATGGGTCAGTATAAATATAACTAATAATTATTTACACTGTTAGTTAAGCCATGATGGGTCAGTAAAAATATAACTGTTAGTTAAGTCCTAATGGGCCAGTGTAAATAACTATGAGTTAGTGAGGTGGTGATTCTTCTTCTTCTTTCTTTGATCTTTAGCCGCCGACCGTCAAAGCAGTCAGTGGCCATTACGCCTGGTGGCGTCTTGTAGGGCAACAACAAATTGATTCCACTTTGCTCGGTCGGCGGCCATCCTTCGTACAGTGCACCAACTCTGGTTCATTCTTTGCATCTGAGCCTCCACAGTCCTCCGCCAAGTTGTTTTTGGTCGGCCTCTCTTTCGTTTTCCTTCAGGGGTCCATAGCATAGCTGTTCTTGTGATGGCATCGGGGTCTCTTCTGAGGACATGGCCAACCCAGCTCCAGCGTCTGCCAGCTATGATGGTGTGCATGTCCTCTTGCTTGCTCCGAGTAAGCAGATCTTGGTTGGTGATGGTATTCGGCCAAAAGATTCGGCGAATTTTTCTTAGGCATGTTGTGTGAAAAGAGGACAGTTTCGACATTTCCTTCTCTGTAAATCTCCAGCTCTCCGCGCCATAGAGAAGCACAGAAAGCACACAGCTTTGATATAATCCTAATTTTGTGCTTGTGCTGTACTGAGAGGACTTCCAGATGTTGTTTAGACTAAAAAAGGCTGTTCTTGCTTTGTTCATTCTGTTGTTGATGTCTCTGCTTGCTCCGCCGTCTGGTGTTACTATGCATCCTAGGTATGTGAAGGCATCTGTCTGTTCCAGTTGCTGATTCCTTACTGATATGGGCTCAGGGTTGCTCACATTGAGCGTCATGACCTCTGTCTTCTTTAGGTTGATGTTCAAGCCCACCTGCTGGCTACACTTGTTAAATCTATCCGTTTTTCCTGGATGTGTTGATGTGAATGTGCTAGCAGTGCAATGTCATCTGCATATTCCAGATCTTCCAATGCAGAAAATGTAGTCCATCTTATTCCTCTTGGATTGCCCTCTGTTGTCTGGCGCATCACCCAGTCTATGACTGTTAAAAATAGAGTGGTTGATAAGGGGCATCCCTGTCGTACTCCTGTCTTCACTTCAAAGGTTAGGTTGCTCTGCCCAATGCTACACGTAAAGTTGGCATAAAGGCTTTCTATGATTGACACTATGCAGCTTGGAATTCCATAAGCCCTCAGTATTTTCCATAAACTGTCCCTATGCATACTGTCAAAAGCCTTTTCAAAATCAACGAAATTAATGTACAGCTGTCTTTGCCATTCTGAGCACTGCTCTATCTGAGGGTAAATATATGATCTACACATCTTCTGTTCTTTCTAAATCCTGCTTGTTCTTTCCTCAGTTTGTGGTCTACTGCTTTTGAGATTCTCTGTATAATTATCCTGCCTAGTATTTTGCTGGGAACTGAGAAGAGTTATTCCTCTCCAATCATTGCAGTTTGCAAGATCTCCCTTCTTGGGCAATTTGATAATTATTCCTTTTCTCAACTCTGTTGGTGTTGTCCCTGTTTTCCAGACTTGTGCAAATAGTGTTTCTAATAGTTCTGCTGCTAGCTCTGGGTCTGTCTTAAATAGCTCTGCATTTAAGTAATCATGACCAGGAGCTTTTCCATTCTTTAACCCTTTGATTGCTGTGATGATTTCTTCTTTTCGTGGGATGTTTATATTAACATCTAGATCATTTTCAGCCTCAGGAACATTCAATTGTGTCTCTGGTGGTTCCTTATTCAGAGTTTCTCTGAAATGCTCTGCTAATCTTGTTTCTTGTCCCTCTACTGTCGTGATGAGATTTCCGTGCTTATCTCTTACTAATGTAATATTGTTTGCACCTCGTTTTCCACTGATGATTTTAGTTATTTTGTATACTGTGCTTTGTTCATTTCTCAGTGCTGCCTCTTCTGCCTGTCTTGCAAGGTCATCCAGAAATGTCCTTTTGTTAGCACGGGTTTGACGTTTAACTTCCTTGTCCAGCTGACTGTACTGTTCACTATATATTGCCTTTAACCTGGGAGACTTAGCTTCTGTTTTCTTTCTTTTCATTTCTTTTCTCTTCGCTATGGTGTTTAGCGTATCTGGTGTTATCCAGTCTTGGCTCTTTCTTTCCTGGAATCCCAAGCATGACTTGCTGCTTTCCTTGTATATTGTTGAGATGGTGTTGAATCTCTGGTCAACATCATCGGTCTCTGTTCTTTCTTGGCTTTTGATAATCTCATATCTTCTCTTTATGTCGACCACGAAAGCTTTTCTGGTGAGGGGATCCTTCAGTTTCGTGATGTTGTATCTTTTCTGTTTGACTGCAACTGGTCCAGCAGCTCTGAGTTTCACTTTCAGTCTTGCTACAACTAGGTGATGATCACTCCCACATCTGCGTCTCTTCTTACTTTCACGTCTAGTAGTGCATGTCTCCATCTGCCATTGATCATTATGTGATCTATCTGGTTTCTGTCTCGTCCGTTTGGTGATTCCCATATTAACTTGTGCACTTCCTTGTGTGGAAAAAGTGTTCCTCCAATGACCAGGGTGTTAATACTGCAGAAGCTTATTAATTTGTCCCCATTCTCATTTGCTGTTCCACTGCCGCATTTCCCCATTACTCTTTCGTTATAATTATTGTGTGCTCCCACTTTCGCATTTAGGTCTCCCATTACTATAATGAGATCGTACCTGGGTGTTGTTTCCATTTCTTTTTGTACCTGTTGATAGAACTCGTCTTTGATCTCTTCATCGCTGTCATTTGTTGGTGCATAGCATTGTATAATTGTAGTGTTGGTGAACCTCCCTCTCAGTCTTGCTCTTATCAGTCTGTTGTTGATGGGTTTCCATTCCAGTAAAGACCTTTCCATTCCTTTCTTCAGGATAATGGCTACACCTTCAATGTGCTGACCATCCTCTCTGCCAGAATAAAGTACTGTTTCCCCTGTAGCTGTTTTTATTCTCCCCTTACCTGTCCATCTGCTCTCGCTTATTCCCAGGATATGTATCTTGTAGTTCCTGATCTCTGCTGTAATTTGTCTCAGCTTTCCTGCCTCATTCATAGTTCTGACGTTCCAAAAACCAATTCTGGTTTCGTATTTTGCGGTCGGGGCATCCGTTTTCATGCCAGTGGCTTCCTTTCGGCTTTCACCACTGTCAGTCATACGAGCCTGAGACTCCGGATGTCCGTCCCGCAGCAAAGTTTTTCCATTTATTGTATTTTCCGTAACGTGCGATTTTTTTTTACATAGACAGGGGTGTCATCCCTGTGCTAAAACCCCCAACCTGGAGGACCAGAGTACCAGCTTTTGTCTGACCCCTACCCACGCAGATCAGTCCAGCTTGGTTGAACCTACCAGGAGTAAATCTCCCACTGGCATAGCTCTGGGGATTGTCAGGGTACACAAGTGTAAAGTTTCTTTTCTTCTTTCCACTCTAATGAAGTGTCAGTCTGTATGCTCTGTAAGGAAGAGTGGTGTGTTGTTGAGATCAGGCATGCTCCAGTCTACCCAGCTGTAAATTGGTAACTCACCCTAGTCCTGAGTTAGGGAAGGCAAAGGCTCCAGGGGAAGCAGGCCCTAAACTTGGTCACTCCAACCGAAGCAGGATGGTGTATGTATGAAGTAGAAGTGTAGAGTGTGATTACCGCGAATGGTGTACTGTTCGTGTGCTGACCAATATAACCACTCATACACATGTGTCTACAAGGCACCAATGCAGACTGCTGGAATCTTTGTTTACTCAATTTATTCAGACGTACACACTGGGACATACGAGTACATCATGGTATGTTGACATATCAATTTGTAGGTATACATAGCAGATCTGAAGTCATGACACATTCAGAAATAATGGGCAGTACATAAAAAGTTCAATGTCATGATATATTATGGCCGCATTCCCCTATCTGACTAAACGCGTCAGTGAAGGCAGATTGATAAATAACTAAAGTTACTTGACGTCCATAGTTTGTAGCATATACTATGAAACCACGAAAGAGGGGGTTTCTAGCAAGATTGAGATCTCCCTGTCACTGTCCGATATTAGGATAAATAATCTGTTCTCTTGGCAGTGATCAAAACATATGATGACCGAAATCTAACATGGCCGACTCCCTGAGTTGTCGTTCACTCATTCATAGGAAGGAGAATATAAGCCAGAGTTAATTTATAATGGGTATATAAATGATTTCCTAAATGTTCCTATACAGCTCTACGATGATCAGGTTGATTCATGTAGCCATAACCGCTGTAGGAAAGTCTGTCATCTTTGTCGATACAAAACACGACCCTAGCGATACGAAGCACAATGTTCCATCTAGGTCGAATCGACATGAGATCATCAAAATAGGGTCTGGCAGTACATGGAGTCCGAATTATACATTGTACCGTACCTTAGGAGAGTCTCTAACATAAACCATAGTAGAGATACCATCTCCTTTAGAAGAAAACCACTTCATGAATTAGATTTCCTTAAGAATCTACCAGCCCTTTGAAAAATGCGTACCCGCCATTAACACGGTGCATCGGAACTCATCACGACTTGTCAAGACAACTCATACTTCCGCTAGACCGGAATAATAAGAATCTAGTCCCGCCTACCCATCCAAAATATACAATATAGGACTGATTCTACTTGTACTAATAATATGTAATACATATGAATTCAGGCCATAAACACAATAAGCAAATTAATATATTTTCTGGCCCTAAAAAATAAGTACAACCGTAAGAGCAATCCATGCGCCGGATCAATATCAAGAACGATTACTCCTATAATCAAAAGTGTGAATCAAACATGGATTCTCTCGCTTTTACCATAGACAGCATTTTCATACACAAATGAATGAATGTCTATATTTTTCCCATATTAAATAGCCATATCGATTTTTGTAATATGTGCGTCAAAATATGCACGCAACAGATTACCACACCCCTCGGGAAAAAAAAAATGGTACATTTTTTTTTTTTTGAAATACATCTAGGAGCAACATACAATAGGCTCACAACGCACCAATACAATGCGCAGATGATAAGCATAAGTTTTATGACCTTAGAGAAAATACTTCTCTAAGTATAAATATTTCCAGAGAGGTGTCACCAACGCATACTACAATATTAGCAATGACACAATTTCCACATTAGTTTATACATAAATTTCATCTAAGATATCTTAACATCATGATCATCAAAGACGAAAAACATTGAAAGATCAGCGGTGAATACATATCAATGAACCGCTAAGTAGTGTTACAATCAATATCTGATATATTACATATGTGTACATATTTTAACATAGAAACAACTGTATCAAAGTTGTATAACAGTTATGAATCATGTGGGCATCTAGACAAAATATCTGCCATCACATTTTCTGACCCACGGATAGCTCGCACCGAAAAATGAAATGGCTGTAGAGCAATCGCGTATCGCGTTGATCTCGCGCTCTTCAGATTTTTACTCTGAATAGCCGTAAGAGCTTTCTGGTCAGTTTCCACAATGAAATGCGCGCCCAGAAGAAATCTTTGCAGTTTAAGGATTGACCAAACCATAGCCAATAATTCACGGTCTAGGACCGAGTAATTCTTCTCTGCGGCATTTAATTTCCGAGAAATATACATCACAGGATGCAGAGTTCCAGAGTACTCTTGCATTAGTGCAGCTCCAATCCCGGTGGATGAAGCGTCACTACGAAGAATAAATGTCTTATCCTTAGAAGGCAATACTAGGATAGGTGAAGTAGAAAACATAGTTTTAACCTTATCCAAAGAAGATTGACATTCTTGAGTCCAATGGACTACATTAGGAGACCCTTTCTTTAGCAGGAAGAAAGAGGTGACATAATGGAGGACAGATTCGGGATGAATCGTCCATAAAATTGTATTAGACCTAAGAGACTTCGTACTTGCTTTTTAGTCTTAGGAATAGAAATGTTAAGTATCTTACTTGTATTATGGTCTTCTGTTTTTTAGGAACCCATGACCAACACGGTGTCCTAAGAAAGATATTTCGCTAAAACCAATACATGCTTTCGATGGTTTCGCTGTCAGGTTATGCTCGCGTAAGATAGACAATAGTTCATTTATACCATTATAGTGATCGTTCCAAGTATCACTGAAAAGACAGATGTCATCAAGATACGCAATGACATCTGAGCGATGAGATAGGATTCGACGCATCATGCGTACAAATGTAGCAGGGGCGTTCATAAGACCGAAAGGCATGAAATTCCATTGGAATAGACCCCTAGGCGTCGAAAAAGCAGTAAACGGTTTGGCGTGTTCGGATAGTGGAACTTGCCAATATCCCTTAGACAAATCGAGTTTAGTAAAGAAGTGAGAATTCGATAGTCTCGTAAGTAGCTCTTCTAGTAAAGGCATAGGTTCAGCATCGAATTTAGTCACTTGATTCAATTTGCGATAATCCACGCAAAGACGTATGTTATTGTCTTTTTTCCGTACTATAACCATCGGCGAAGAATATGCTGATGTGGATGGTTCAATAATTTTTAACTCTATCATCTCATCTAACTCTTTCTCTACCTGTGCTTGAAAATGTATCGGGATAGGATACGGTCTGACTCTTATAGGACTATGGTCAGTAAGAATAATGTCATGTTGAATGACATCAGTTTGACCAGGAATGTCAGTAAGGACATCCTGAAATTGTTCTAACAAAGTAGAAACTTGTATCTGCTCTCCTGGAGATAATTCTGGAGAAATTGCAACATCTTTCCATGATTCATTAGAGTGAAGAGGAATCATTGGAAAAGGTAAATTTACATCCGAGAAACTCGTTTCCTCATCCTGTATTACTGACAGAGATGAGTACTGTCCATGTTGGACTGGAAAATCGTCCGTTGCCTGGAAAACAGGTTGTAAATAATCAGGACGTTCATGGAATTCCGTGAGCATGTTGATGTGGAAGGTTTTACGCTTCCCGTCAATATCGACGATATAGTCAACATCGGAAACTTTTGATATTATATCGTACGGACCTTTCCAAGAAATGAGAAGTCTATTTTCCCTACAAGGTAGCAAGACAAATGCTTTGTCGCCTGGACAAAGTTGACGCAAACATCTCTTTTTATTGGCAAATTCCCTTGCCTTCTGTTTCGCAAATTCAGAAGAAGCAGTTGCCAATTTGCATGCTTCAATAATCTTGTGTCTAAGTGCGATGACATATTCATAAGAGGATTTTGTGTCATCGACAATATTATCAGCAGTTATAAGATCATGAAGTAAGGACATAGGACCTCGCGGTTTCGCGCCAAAGACAAGTTCAAAGGGAGAAAATCCTGTATGTTCGTTGGCGACCTCTCTATATGCAAAGAGAGCCGCGGGTAAAACCCTATCCCAATCCTGAGGATGATCTTCTGTTATCTTACCTAGTAGGTTTTTCAGAGTTCTATTCAAACGTTCCACCATCCCATTGGACATAGGATGATAAATACCACTCAGCGATCTCTCTATCTTCAGAGTCGACATTACTTGAGACATGGTATCCGATATGAGTTGGGTACCATGGTCGGATAATATTTCTGCTGGAAACCCCAGACGAGAAAATATTAACCAAAGAGCATCTGCGATATCAGCAGTAGTTATGCTCTTTAGAGGAACAGCCTCCGGCCAACGTGTGCACATATCAACACACGTCAAAATAAATTGGTGTCCTCTAGCAGACTTTATCTTAAATGGACCAATGATGTCTATCGCCATTTTTTGAAATGGCCGAATGGGAATGTCTGCAGCCTGAATAGGTGCATCATGGCGTGGACCTCTGGATTTAATCTCTTGACATACTTTACAAGATCGACAATAGATTCGTATGTCCTTATTCACAGCAGGCCAAAAGAAAGATTGAAGAACTCTAGCTTTAGTACGGGAAAAACCCATATGTCCAGCACACTGCGAATCATGAGCGTGCTGTAAGATTTTAACTCTCATATTTTTAGGCACAAGGATTTGAGAATGAATGGACTTAGCGGAGTCTTGTACCATACGTACAAGTACGCCATTCTTCATCGTAATCCAAGATTTACGATTTGTATCCTTATTCGGATCACCTTTTGTTGCCAGAGTAAAGAATTTCTTTAGAGTAGGATCATCTTCCTGCTGTTTGATAAAGGAATCGTGGGAAATCTCCAAGGGATCATCTTGGATCTGCGCATCATTATCTTCAGAATGTGAAGATTGTGGCATATTAAGAGCTTGAGCCCTAGTGATTACTGCATTAGCCGATTGCATATTAACATTTTCCCAATTAGAAATTTGCTGTGGAGTGCATTCTTTCACTCCATGAATGCGACCGATGATAAGATCAGCGATCGGATTCGGCAAGAGACATGCTTGCACCTCTCCTGTAAAGAAAGGCGTAGCAATATTGATAATGGCAGTGGAGTACTTCTCCAATGTGCCACCAAATGTTACACATTTGACTATCTTGCCTGTAGCTCGAGAAGGATTTACGAGTGATTGCCTCACTCCAATGGTAGTGCACCCCGAATCGAAAAGAATTGATACCGGAGTACCATCTATTAGGCCCCTATTAAAGACAAGAGCACCCCTTCCATTATGCGCAATTGACGCATGGAGAGCGGGAAGCGGGTGACCGCAGCTTAAAGTAGACACTGTGGTTGGATCGAATAATGTTTTGCATTGCGAACACTCAGATGCTCTAGCAAAATCGAAAGCGGAATTTGCTACACTGTTGGAGTCTTTTTTATCATTATTCTGATTATCGGTGTCGTGGAACTCCTGTTGTGCAGAGTTAGCCTGGTAATAAGATTTACCATGTCTTTTGTGTTGTGATCTACCTCGGTTATAATTGTCTCTATAGTTATTATTGCCTCTGTTATAACCCCTATTTGGGTTTGAATCATAACATTCATGATCATAATCATCATGCTCATTATATTGAGTATCCCTGTAATATTGTTTCTTTTGTCTCCATGAAGCACTTGGGTAGTTCCTATAGCTACTCCCTTTCCGAGAATTTCTAACATTATGGGTACCCCTCGCGTGTCGAGGACTATCAGCTCGATTCCAGTTCTTCGAAGAAGACCCCTGATTTGAGTGGTTATCTTGGTTTTGATACTTATTCCAATTAACCTTTTTATCAAATTTATTTTTAGCTCCTTGGAATTTGTGTGAGTAATTCTGATTATATTCTGTTGCCGAAGCAACTGGCATACTCTCTTTAATGTTAGAGTTACTAAGAATCATGTCAGGGTGTGCCGTGGCATACTGGTCACAATATTCTTCCATTTGCTTTATTGTACCAGGTTTACGCTCATGTAAGAACTCTAGGAATGATTTATTTACAGAAGACATGACCTTGTCTCTTAGCAATAAATCCGTAAGACCATCAAATGTTTTCTCTGTTTTGGATAATTCAATCCATCGTGAAAGTGTAATTCGTGCTTTTGAGATGAAATCTGAGAATTCTACACCTACCTCAGGTCTCATTGTTTTAAACAAAAGACGGTAACCTTCCTCAGACAGCTGATATCTCTTTATCAAAGCTGCCCTAACAGCATCATAATTATCTTTGTCGGCCTCTTCAACAAAATATAACTTACTCAGAGACTCCCCTTTTAGATTTTCAGACAACTGATTCACATACTGTGATTTGTCAACATTATGAGATCGACAAGCCCGTTCAAATCTAGAAAGCCAAAATGTTATGTCATCACTGGTAGGGTTAAACGCTGGTACCTTGACCTTGTACACAAAGGGTTTACCATTACTACCAGATGCCTGATTAACATTACTCATACATGTCAATTTTAATTTCTCTAATTCAAACTCATGTTCTCTTATTGCTTTTCTCTCTTCAGCTTCTCTATCTAATCTTTTCTGTTCTGCAGCAGCAGCAGCTTCTAATTTTTTCTGTTCTGCAGCAGCAGCAACTTCTAATTTTTTTCTGTTCTGCAGCAGCAGCAACTTCTAATTTTTTCTGTTCTGCAGCAGCAGCAACTTCTAATTTTTTCTGTTCTGCAGCAACTTCTAATTTTTTCTGTTCTGCAGCAACTTCTAATTTTTTCTGTTCTGCAGCAACTTCTAATTTTTTCTGCTCTGCATCAGCTTCCAATTTTCTCTGTTCTGCCTCAAATCTCCTTTCCTCCATTTGCATCTGCAATTTCTTTAGTTCAGCAGCAGTATCAGCTTCTTTTTCTAATCTTTTTTCTTCAGCCAGAGCTTTTTTTTCTTCTATTTGAAGTTTTCTCTCCTCAGCCGCAGCTTTTTTTTCCTCAGCAGCAGCTTTTCTTTCTTCAACAGCAGCAGCAATTTTTTTCTCTTCTGCAGCTAATGCTTTGTCATATTGAGCAACAGCCCATTGTTCTAAGTCTTTTCCAGTCTTATCAAGAGATTTTCCTTGTGCAATGAAATAATCTAATGTAGACATATTGTCTTCTTAAATCAGAAACCTGAAAAAGTAAATAAATTACCCTCTTTCACGTTAATGAGAGACAAGTCTATACCATAGACTTAGTCTTAGTCCAAACTTGTATGGTTTATAATAACCAATGATAACTTGAGTACCTATGGACACAATAACTGTATGTCAAATACTGTGGGAGACAAGCCTTACAAAGGTCTTGTATACCTCAATGTAATCAAAGATCACTTGAGTACCTGTGGAAAAAATATTTCCCTTTACCAATCACTTTGGGAGACAAGCCTTACAAAGGTCTTGTACATTTTGTTTTATAACAATAACAATCATAAAGTACTGATCTGTACTATACTATCAGTGTATACCACTATACGTCATATGTCAACTAAAGACATTACAAAGGACAAACAAGAAAAGACAATATGAACACATTTGCAGAGATCAAATTAAATTAAATAGGAGAAATGAAAAAAATGATCACAGAAACCGTGATGATAACTGCAATAATAAAATGACAAGACAAATAACGCCACAGTGTATAAACATAAGGGTGTAAAAACTGAAATGAAAGGAAAGATGAGACCTACAATTATACAAACAAATCAAACAAAACTAAGGAACACAAAATTATTACCAAAAACAACGAAGAAAAGAACACCTCATCACAACTAACTTAGAATATAGTCCAGACAATGTCATTCGGCATACCTTGTATTAGTCAACAGACATAAACTAATTT